>CALYLW010000319.1:464652-535808 GCA_944989445.1 Ampullaceana balthica | reverse complement strand
TCTCTTGTGTGAGTGTGACAGTCTATCTATTGTGTGATAGTGACAGTCTGTCACTAGTGTGACAGTCTGTCACTAGTGTGACAGTTGATTTTTCAAGGATAACCCTTCCATCTTACTTTTTGAAATTTCTCTTTGCCGCCAAACACCTGACCGATTATTGCTCACTTGTTGCCGTACAAGACACAAGTACAAGTACAAGACACAAGTACAAGACACAAGTACAAGACACAAGTACAAGACACAAGTACAAGACACAAGTACAAGACACAAGTACAAGACACAAGTACACATTTATTTGTTATTAATTTATTTATTGATTGATTCTGTCTTGTTTGTCCATCGATAATATACTTTGACAAAAACAAATCTATCGCTTTGAAACGGTTCAAAATGCCAGAAATTAAAAGTTTGAAGAGCAGTCAACACGATCTTTCCAACGATGACGTCATAGCAGCTAACAAACTGATGACCACAGTTCTAATTGGCTCTATAACCCCAGGCCGACACTGGCACTAGGCGCAGCATTCTCTCTCATCTATATCAGTGCTTCTCAAACTTTTTAGTATGGCGGACCAGCGGGAATTTTTCTATAGTCTCAGGGACCGGTGCACTATTTTAACCGTACTAACGAGGTAGGGAAATGTTGTTGCTTTTTTTTCATTTTATGTGCTTATTGCCGAAAAATTGAAAAATTAATTAATATTAATGGTTGCAAATGGAGGATTATAGATATATTTTCTGTCCTTTTTTTTGGATTATTTCTGCGGACAGGGCGGCGGATGGCACACGGACCGGCACCGGTCCGCAGACCACTACTTTGAGTAGCACTGATCTATAGAACACACGCGCTGTAATACAGTCATATAGAACACACACGCTGTAATACGTCATCATCTTCTGCTACTGAATCAAGTGGACTGACGACATAACAATGCAAAAATTAACTTTATTTTATTTTATTTCCAAGCAAGTCATAATTAGACAATAACATTCACACACACACAGTCATAAATGTACAACACTGGAACTAATTACTGATCGATTAATTAGAAGATTAAGGTAAAAGAGAGCGAGACAAGGCATGCGTTTGATTGTCAATGACAGTGATTTATTGTGTTTGATTGTCAATGACAGTGATTTATTGTGTTTGATTGTCAATGACAGTGATTTATTGTGTTTGATTGTCAATGACAGTGATTTATTGTGTTTGATTGTCAATGACAGTGATTTATTGTGTTTGATTGTCAATGACAGTGATTTATTGTGTTTGATTGTCAATGACAGTGATTTATTGTGTTTGATTGTCAATGACAGTGATTTATTGTGTTTGATTGTCAATGACAGTGATTTATTGTGTTGATTGTCAATGACAGTGATTTATTGTGTTTGATTGTCAATGATTGTGATTTATTGTGTTTGATTGTCAATGACTGTGATTGAGTAGGATATAAAGAGATGAGAAGCAAGCTCGCTCACGGGTCTTCTTCTTTCATCTTTTTATTTCCAATCAATGCCAATCAAACTCAATCAAACACATTACTTGACTCTCTCTCTCTCTCTCTCTCTCTCTCTCTCTCTCTCTCTCTCTCTCTCTCTCTCTCTCTCTCTCTCTCTCTCTTTCTCCTTCTTGTCGTTTCTATTCTTCACTGAATCATGCACACGATATAACTGCCCCCCCACACCCACACCCATACAACTTTCTTTCCTTGTAAGTTCTCTGTGAGATAGTATAGACTTTCGTCAATTCATTGTTTTCCTTGTAACATGTGGTTTATATTCCACCTGCTAATTCATAAACGAAAAAAACATAATGGCATCAAACGACCATTCTGTTCTCACGGTCAGATGAAGGCTGAAATCAGGTGCCAAGTAAACAGAAAAGTTGACTTTCTTCAATCCTACCTACTTTGTAGTTTAAACCACTACTGAAGTCTGAAGGCTAATAAACTGTAGCAGACGTGAACGTAATATGCTCTCAGGTTCGGGTATCTCCGTAATTTAGCTGCGTCGCAATTATGTGAAGAAACGTGCAATTTTAAGCAGACTCACATCAATCTTGACGCTAAAAAGCTATATATAGTAACTTGAGCTTCTGGTGTAGACATTGCTTCAAGGTTTCAACGTCTGTGTTTGATCACTTCAGACCGTTGTTTGTTTGTTTTTGATAACTTCAGACCGTTGTTTGTGTTTGATAACTTCAGACCTTTCTTTGTTTGATAAATTCAGACCGTTGTTTGTTTGATAACTTCAGACTGTTGTTTGTTTGTGTTTGATCACTTCAGAACGTTGTTTGTTTGTGTTTGATCACTTCAGACCGTTGTTTGTGTTTCATAACTTCAGACTGTTGTTTGTTTGTGTTTGATCACTTCAGACCGTTGTTTGTTTGATAACTTCAGACCGTTGTTTGTTTGTGTTTGATAACTTCAGACTGTTGTTTGTTTGTGTTTCATAACTTCAGACCGTTGTTTGTGTTTGATAACTTCAGACCGTTCTTTGTTTGTGTTTGATAACTTGAGACCGTTGTTTGTTTGTGTTGTCGTGAGGAATAGGGTCTCTGTTTTGACCTGCTTGGGTCCCACAAGATGTTGACCTTGTCAAGACGACCCGTGACGTCACGGGCACTGTAGGCCCAATAGACACTGCCTAATGCAAAAACGATTGAAGGTAACTTGGACATCTGTTGACGTCATAGCTCAGTTCAATCGATTGTTCATCTGACCAAATCGTCGGCCCCTACCCCAGTTGGTTCATGTGGCATGACATTTACGGACAAAAGACGAGATGTCTTTAATTTAATGTCGGGCTAGGCAAATGCCAAAGGTACAAATGTTACCTATATTTTCCGAAAGCAAGATGACACAAATAAGTTAACGGTCGTTTATCTCCTGAAGGACATCAACACATGATTATCTCCTGAAGGACAACAACACATGATTATCTCCTAAAGGACATTAACACCTTATTATCTCCTAAAGGACATTAACACCTTATTATCTCCTGAAGGACATCAACACATTATTAACTCCTGAAGGACATCAACACATTATTATCTCCTGAAGGACATCAACACATTATTATCTCCTGAAGGACATCAACACATTATTATCTCCTGAAGGACATCAACACATTATTATCTCCTGAAGGACATCAACACATTATTATCTCCTGAAGGACATCAACACATTATTATCTCCTGAAGGACATCAACACATTATTATCTCCTGAAGGACATCAACACATTATTATCTCCTGAAGGACATCAACACATGATTATCTCCTAAAGGACATTAACACCTTATTATCTCCTAAAGGACATTAACACCTTATTATCTCCTGAAGGACATCAACACATTATTAACTCCTGAAGGACATCAACACATTATTATCTCCTGAAGGACATCAACACATTATTATCTCCTGAAGGACATCAACACATTATTATCTCCTGAAGGACATTAACACCTTATTATCTCCTGAAGGACATCAACGCATTATTAACTCCTGAAGGACATCAACACATTATTATCTCCTGAAGGACAACAACACATGATTATCTCCTAAAGGACATTAACACCTTATTATCTCCTAAAGGACATTAACACCTTATTATCTCCTGAAGGACATCAACAGTTGGACGTCTATGCTAGTGGCGTAGCAAGTTAAAGGTCTTAATGTGTCAGCTAAATATCACTTCTACTATAGGAGGTAGTCGTTGTCGAGCAAATGGGGTGTCTTTTTTTTAATAAAATTACTTTTGCTGTTGTCATGACACATCACTGACTGTGGCAGATTTTTTCTTAGCCTGTGAATTTGCCAGTTTGTTTTGGCGCCTTTTTTCCCGCCGGGCTTTCTTCAAATTGCTGAGAGCTCGATTTCGTCTTTTCCGTCGTCTCGCTTTCTTCTTTTCCCGAGCTGTCGGTGGAGAGAAGAAACGGGTTAGTCTGTAGCAAAATTCATCAAAATACGAGAGGGAGAAATGAGGGAAAAGTGAAAGAAACAATGATAGAACGAAGAGAAGAATGGGATGGCAACGAGAAAGATAGTTATAGTATTATGACCAGATACAAATTGAAAGATATTTGAGAAACTTTATATCAACAAAAAAGATATAAATATCGGGAGAAACGTATGACAAGAGAATTATAAAAGATAGTGAGCATGTTAGAGCAGCCACATTTATAAATATGGGGGGGGGGTATAAATGTCAGATAACGATGACGTAAATATAAAGCAAATAAAATTATTGTGGCTATGTAAGGTGGCAGGGGCAAATATCCGACACATTCATTAATCTTTGAACTATGTGCCACCGTCCAAGCGGAGATTTGAGGCTGAACTTTTTGTTTGGATTAACCTATTCAAGGGAAGATTGATTGATTGATTGATTGATGACCTATTCAAGGGACGATTGATTGATGACCTATTCAAGGGACGCTGCATACCTAGACAAAATGAAGTGGCATTTCATTGTGTCATTCAGAGGTCATGTGGTAAGATGTAGGGCTGAATACCTGTTGAAACGTTGACATATAGGTCAAACATGTTAACGTTGACATATAGGTCAAACATGTTAACGTTGGCCTATAGGTCGAGCATGGTATCTTTTCTTTATACGCATACATTTACCAAGAAATATTGGAGTAATGAGTAATGAATTAAAATATTGTTAAAGAGTTCAATTCTCCTTAGTTTCACCTTGCAACTTCAATTAGAAACAATACTATATATGAAACAATAATACAATTTTAAACACAGCCACTCACAATCCACTTTGTTAAATGAAAGAGGGGCGTATAATGGTGGAAGATTAGAATAACAGGGATGTAATGGTTAGAATTGCCTGGTTGGCAGTTGGGGATACTTTAACTTTAACAGATTGGACAACAATGGTGGGGGTAAATTTACGTGGGTGTATGGAGTGACAATGTGGCACATTTACTCTGATGTAGGAGTAACATTTCAGTGTTTTGAATAATAAACTGTACTCTAACATAGGTGGTGTGGTAGAGTTACAGAAGTAAACGGTAGATGGCATTGTCTTAGAGCCAGGCTGTCCAAAGTCCGGCCCGCGAAGCAATTTTAACTGGCCCGCGGCCTCGTCTTAAATATCTAATTGGCGGAATTATTATTTCTGTAACTTATTATTTCTGTAACTTATTATTTCTGTAACTTATTATTTCTGTAACTTATTATTTCTTTAACTTATTATTTCTGTAACTTATTATTTCTGTAACTTATTATTTCTGTAACTTATTATTTCTGTAACTTATTATTTCTGTAACTTATTATTTCTGTAACTTATTATTTCTGTAACTTATTATTTCTGTAACTTATTATTTCTGTAACTTATTATTTCTGTAACTTATTTTTCTGTAACTTATTATTTCTGTAACTTATTTTTTCTGTAACTTATTATTTCTGTAACTTATTATTTCTGTAACTTATTATTTCTGTAACGAAATTATATTTATTTTAAAAAGTCGAAATTTGGCACTGTTTTGAGGATGACAAAAATCATTGACATTTTTTGTTTCTAATTAGTAGACTTTCATCTTAAAGAGCAAACAAGGGGAACAAATTGAGTTGTCTATGTTTAATGTTTGTTTTGCTATTAAGGGCTTTAAATTACACAGTAAAAAATCTCTGTATTTATTACTGACTAATGATGGTGTACCCTGCCAGGACTGGTGACTAATGATGGTGTCCCTGCCGGGACTGGTGACTAATGATGGTGTCCCTGCCGGACTGGTGACTAATGATGGTGTACCCTGCCGGGACTGGTGACTAATGATGGTGTACCTGCCGGACTGGTGACTAATGATGGTGTACCTGCCGGGACTGGTGACTAATGATGGTGTCCCTGCCGGGACTGGTGACTAATGATGGTGTCCCTGCAGGGACTGGTGACTAATGATGGTGTCCCTGCCAGGACTGGTGACTAATGATGGTGTACCTGCCAGGACTGGTGACTAATGATGGTGTACCTGCCAGGACTGGTGAGCACAGTTGAAAAGCTAAGCTGGTCTGTAACAAAGTCAGCGAAGATGCTGACAAAGGTTTTAAACTTCAATGTATCAGTCAGCAACAAGTTCTTTGTGCCAAACACCTTAGATGTGATCAGTGATCGTGGCCTTAAACCAGTGATAAAAGCTATAAACTCTATTTGCTCTAAAGCCCTGTTTCACCGCCAGTTTCAGCAGTTTCTTCTCTTGACACCCAGGGAGAATAAGAAGATGTTGTGTATCACAACTATGTAAGATGACTCGGTCGTAAGATGACTCGGTCGTAAGATGACTCGGTCGTAAGATGACTCGGTCGTAAGATGACTCGGTCGTAAGATGACTCGGTCGTAAGATGACTCGGTCGTAAGATGACTCGTCGTAAGATGACTCGGTCGTAAGATGACTCGGTCGTAAGATGACTCGGTCGTAAGATGACTCGGTCGTAAGATGGCTCGGTCGTAAGATGGCTCGGTCGGAGAACAACACTTGAGCGCTTCTGCACACTTTTAAAAAAATGCACATTTCATAGAAAAATACGGATTAACTATAATTCCAGAACTATCTGATTCTGCTTGGCTGGCAGATTATGCATTTTTAGTTGATGTGACAAGACATCTAAACGTTGTTAACACAAATCTTCAAGGGCACAATTCAGTGGTAAGCCAATTATATTCACATTATCAAGGCCTTTGAGAACAAGCTGAAACTTTTTTAAAGGCAACTCAATTGCAGCGTTATACCACACATGTCACCTGACTACATGACACATTTCACCTGACTACATGACACATTTCACCTGACTACATGACACATTTCACCTGACTACATGACACATTTCACCTGACTACATGACACATTTCACCTGACTACATGACACATTTCACCTGACTACATGACACATTTCACCTGACTACATGACACATTTCACCTGACTACATGACACATGTCACCTGACTACATGACACATGTCACCTGACTACATGACACATGTCACCTGACTACATGACACATTTCACCTGACTACATGACACATTTCACCTGACTACATGACACATTTCACCTGACTACATGACACATTTCACCTGACTACATGACACATTTCACCTGACTACATGACACATTTCACCTGACTACATGACACATGTCACCTGACTACATGACACATGTCACCTGACTACATGACACATGTCACCTGACTACATGACACATGTCACCTGACTACATGACACATGTCACCTGACTACATGACACATGTCACCTGACTACATGACACATTTCACCTGACTACATGACACATTTCACCTGACTACATGACACATTTCACCTGACTACATGACACATTTCACCTGACTACATGACACATTTCACCTGACTACATGACACATTTCACCTGACTACATGACACATTTCACCTGACTACATGACACATTTCACCTGACTACATGACACATTTCACCTGACTACATGACACATTTCACCTGACTACATGACACATTTCACCTGACTACATGACACATTTCACCTGACTACATGACACATTTCACCTGACTATATGACACATTTCACCTGACTACATGACACATTTCACCTGACTACATGACACATTTCACCTGACTACATGACACATTTCACCTGACTACATGACACATTTCACCTGACTACATGACACATTTCACCTGACTACATGACACATTTCACCTGACTACATGACACATTTCACCTGACTACATGACACATTTCACCTGACTACATGACACATTTCACCTGACTACATGACACATTTCACCTGACTACATGACACATGTCACCTGACTACATGACACATGTCACCTGACTACATGACACATTTCACCTGACTACATGACACATTTCACCTGACTACATGACACATTTCACCTGACTACATGACACATTTCACCTGACTACATGACACATTTCACCTGACTACATGACACATTTCACCTGACTACATGACACATTTCACCTGACTACATGACACATTTCACCTGACTACATGACACATTTCACCTGACTACATGACACATTTCACCTGACTACATGACACATTTCACCTGACTACATGACACATTTCACCTGACTACATGACACATTTCACCTGACTACATGACACATTTCACCTGACTACATGACACATTTCACCTGACTACATGACACATTTCACCTGACTACATGACACATTTCACCTGACTACATGACACATTTCACCTGACTACATGACACATTTCACCTGACTACATGACACATTTCACCTGACTACATGACACATTTCACCTGACTACATGACACATTTCACCTGACTACATGACACATTTCACCTGACTACATGACACATTTCACCTGACTACATGACACATTTCACCTGACTACATGACACATTTCACCTGACTACATGACACATTTCACCTGACTACATGACACATTTCACCTGACTACATGACACATTTCACCTGACTACATGACACATTTCACCTGACTACATGACATCTTTTACAATGAGCCAATACAGAAGTGTGTTGTAGATGTTAAATCAATGACTGTTGAATTTCAAAGACTCTTTAAGGACTTTGCAACTATTGAAAATGAAATCATGAGTTTTTCTTTACTTTTCTCTGTTGACCCTGATGATACTCCAGGCCATCTGCAACTGGAACTAATTAAGTAGCAGAGTGTTGCTGAATGTCGCAACAAGCAATAACAGCTTTATCGCATTGACTTTTACAAAGAGAGATTCAAAGAGATTCGTACATTTGCTAACAAAATGCTCAGCTTCTTTTGCTCGACATACTTGGGTGGGCAGAAATTTTCAGTTATGAATTTTCACAAGAACCGTCTAAGGACGAGAATAAGCGACTCTCACATACGTAATAATTTACGTATCAAAACCAGTGGCATTGAGCCTGACCTCGCCTATTTACTGCATTCAAGATCTCAGTTTCACCCTTCATATTAAAATTTTGCTAAAAAACTTCTCAACCTATGTCATTTTTATAATATTATTTTAATCCGGCCCGAGAATACCTTTACCTCAAGGAATATGGCCCGCCATGCAAAAAGTTTGGACGCCATTGTCTTAGAGTTATAGAAGTAAACGGTAGATGGCGCTGTCTTGGAGTTATAGAAGTAAACGGTAGATGGCGCTGTCTTGGAGTTATAGAAGTAAACGGCAGATGGCGCTGTCTTGGAGTTATAGAAGTAAACGGTAGATGGCGCTGTCTTGGAGTGCTGGAGGGATTGGACTAAGCGTCTACCATTTACTACATTTTAGAAGTTCGTTGTTTACTGTTACACCATAGAATTATTATCATATTCATTTCATTTGGACATAAATTTACATACTCATTTTATAAGGTATATGTTAAAAAACTATTATGTGAAAACTTACCTTTAATCTGTTTAATGGTTAAATTTTCATCTGAATCTTTCGACATCTCGTCTGAAGACTCGAGCACAGAATTTTTGTCTGCCTTGGGTCTGTGTTTGTTGTGGAAGCACATAGACTCAGTGTTGACTTTAAGAGCCCGGCAGTTGTAGTCCTCAGTACCATCACAGTTACAGTTCTTGAGTTTACTGGCATGTGACTGGCGAGATAAGATCTCTAAACTGTTCCTGCACCTCGGTGTGCACTTAAATCCACTCAACAGTCGAGAACAGTGCTCGTAATAATACTGCAAGGCTGCGAGACAAGACGTATCAGCCTCGCAAATCCCTCGCGCAAGATTGCAAGAAACCGGAAGTGAATCCTCACGAAGGATGTTCATTGATTCGAGAACTTCTCGCTGACAAATTCCAACGCGCTCTTTGCGTTGTGCACACACTTCTCCTCTGTGACAATCGCAGTTGATGAACGCGAGACCAGCGTCGTCCTCGGTGGACAGCAAGGACACAAGGGCGTCCTTACAATCGATGGGACAGGAGCCCAGTTGTTCCCCTTTGATGACGGCCTGGCAGTGAAGGAAGAAGTTGTTTAGCGCCATCTGGCAGCCACTCCTGGCGTGGCACTGAAGCTGGGCGAGGTGGCAGCTCTGAAGATGTTTGGAGGCGCGCAGTGCTGGCGTCTGTAACGTCGTCATGGCAACAATTATAAGAATTGACTTCCAAAGCCTGGGGTCCCAGCCTTGCATGATGTCAAGTGAAGAGCCTGGCTGGCGGCAACACGCTGGTCATAGTATGGGCTGGTGTCTGAGGGGCAGACATAGCAGACCTTGGGCCTGAATGTGATTGAGATTCTTTTCGTAAGGAGATGACAATTGTAGTCTAGATGACAAGTGTAGTCCAGATGACAAGTGTAGTCCAGTCCCAAGAGTTCTCCAAATATCAGGCGATGCCCAAGCGTCATAGACTCTGCATCATTTGAGTTGAAAGTCCTATATGATATTAAGTTGTAAAATGTTAAAATAAATGTTATAGCTATTTGGAACAATGTCAGTGAACAAAGATTTATAATTATCTTTTACGTTTGAACTGTTTCTGATACGTACGACTTAAACCATTAATATTTGTCACATTGTCAGTGTCTTCTATTGTTTTATTTTATAACTGCCTATTATTTCTCGTGCCAGAGGCGTCACTGCGGTTGGTGTCCCCCACTGCGGTAGCTCAAGGTGTCACCCAGTGCGGTAGCTCATTCTGCTCATGTTGTCACCCAGTGCTGTAGCTCATCGTGTCACCCAGTGCGGTAGCTCATGGTGTCACCCAGTGCGGTAGCTCATCGTGTCACCCAGTGCGGTAGCTCATTGTGTCACTCAGTGCGGTAGCTCAAGGTGTCACCCAGTGCGGTAGCTCATGGTGTCACCCAGTGCGGTAGCTCATTGTGTCACCCAGTGCGGTAGCTCATTGTGTCACCCAGTGCGGTAGCTCAAGGTGTCACCCAGCGCGGTAGCTCATGGTGTCACCCAGTGCGGTAGCTCATTGTGTCACCCAGTGCGGTAGCTCATTGTGTCACCCAGTGCGGTAGCTCATTGTGTCACCCAGTGCGGTAGCTCAAGGTGTCACCCAGCGCGGTAGCTCATGGTGTCACCCAGTGCGGTAGCTCATTGTGTCACCCAGTGCGGTAGCTCATGGTGTCACCCAGTGCGGTAGCTCATTGTGTCACCCAGCGCGGTAGCTCATGGTGTCACCCAGTGCGGTAGCTCATTGTGTCACCCAGTGCGGTAGCTCATGGTGTCACCCAGTGCGGTAGCTCATTGTGTCACTCAGTGCGGTAGCTCATTGTGTCACCCAGTGCGGTAGCTCATGGTGTCACCCAGTGCGGTAGCTCATTGTGTCACCCAGTGCGGTAGCTCAAGGTGTCACCCAGCGCGGTAGCTCATGGTGTCACCCAGTGCGGTAGCTCATTGTGTCACCCAGTGCGGTAGCTCATGGTGTCACCCAGTGCGGTAGCTCATTGTGTCACTCAGTGCGGTAGCTCAAGGTGTCACCCAGTGCGGTAGCTCATGGTGTCACCCAGTGCGGTAGCTCATTGTGTCACCCAGTGCGGTAGCTCAAGGTGTCACCCAGCGCGGTAGCTCATGGTGTCACCCAGTGCGGTAGCTCATTGTGTCACCCAGTGCGGTAGCTCATGGTGTCACCCAGTGCGGTAGCTCATTGTGTCACTCAGTGCGGTAGCTCAAGGTGTCACCCAGTACGGTAGCTCATGGTGTCACCCAGTGCGGTAGCTCATGGTGTCACCCCCGCAAACTCACCCCCTTGAAAAATTGATCAAAAGTTTTGGCGACAAGCAATCAAGGGTGCAGACACCACGAGTTAATATAAAGGATTTAATATTTTTAAAAAACTTAAAAAACCAAGTTTTTCACTATAAATCCTTTATGTACGAGACGTAACTAAAAGAATGTTCATTATAATAAGCAGCGCCAGACCATCCAGAAATACAAAATTGCAGTTGTGTCGTAAAACATGTTTAATATAATGCGCGCTTACGAGCAAGTGGGTTAAAATCGGTCAAAAGTTTAGGCGACAAGCAATCAAGCAATCAAGGGTGCAGACACTACGAGTTAATATAAAGTATTTTAAAAAACGTAACAAACCAAGTTTTTGACTATAAATCCTTTATGTACGAGCCTTAACTAAAAGAATGTTCATTATAATACGCAGCGCAAGACCATCCAAAAATACAAAATTGCAGTTGTGTCGTAAAACATATTTAATATAATGCGCACAGATCAATCATATCCTATATAATAAAAGGCAATTTTCTGTCCTTTCTGTCCGGTCATCTATAGCGATTGGTCCCTCAAACACATATGACTCCTACAGCCAATCATATTGAATACTTTTACGCCATTTACGCGGACGCTCAAACGAGTTATTTTTGGTGCAGTATTTCTTCCACGACTTTATTTGGAGTTATGCGCGTTTGGATTTATAGCAAACAGTTCTGTTTTTACGAGTTATTTATTTTAACTAAAATAAATAGTATTTTTGGCGCGATGCACATGTAATGCCGGTCGAGACGGCTGTTGGAGGAGAGTTACAACATGCCACCGAACGGTGGCGGAACGTCCTTGGGCGGGCTTTGTTGCTCGTATATAATAAAAGGCAAGTTTCTGTCCTTTCTGTCCTTTCTGTCCCGTCATCTATAGCGATTGGTCCCTCAAACACATATGACTCCTACAGCCAATCACTAGCGGAAAAAATTTACATATTACGCGGAGGTTCAAAACGAGTTATTTTTGGTGCAGTTTTTTTGTCATAATTCATTATATTGTTCCCATCTTGAAGTGATGCCTGCCGCTTATTCCAATGACAATTCTGTTAAATAATTTTTCCTTGATGGTCCTGGGGGGTAGTGGCAAGAGTTTTAAGTGTTGTTTGTTTTTTGTTGCTGATATTTTTGTTGTTGTTTTGTTGTTTGTTGTTGTTTTGTTGTTGTTTTGTGGTTGTTGTTATTGTTGTTGTTTTGTTGTTGCTTTGTTGTTGTTGCTGTTGTTGTTGTAGTTGCTGTTTTGTTGTTGTTGTTTTGTTGTTTTGTTGTTGTTTTGCTGTTGTTGTTGTTTTTGTTGCTGTTGTTGTTGTTGCTGTTGTTGTTTTTGTTGTTTTTGCTGTTTTTGTTGTTGTTGATGTCGACATCCCTTGCCCTGCGACGACAATGTCCTGCAAACGCTTCAGCATAACAACTACCAAAACATAGCGTCCATGAACTTCACAGGTCACCCTACACTTATTCCCGTCGTTGGGCGGGTTTTGTTACTAGTATGTTTATAAAAAGTGTTGTCAATAAAATACGCACCTTATTGCGCGACAGAAAGGTTGTTCAATATAATGCGCACCCTTACACTCTTATCTCAAAAAATAACATGATACATAGGAATAAATAAAATAATCTAAAAAATCAATAATTTAATTACGGTAAATGTGATCGATCTGAAATTTTGATACATTGTTTTTATCGTCGGTACGAAACTGCCTGCAAATTTCAGCTCGCTAGCTTACGAGGAAGTGGGTTAAAAATTGATCCAAAATTTTGGCGACAAGCAAGGGCGCAAGGGTGCAAGCAAGCAACCAGACACCACGAGTTAATATAAAGGATTTAATTTTTTTTAAACGGTAAAAAACCAAGATTTTGACTAAATCCTTTATGTACGAGAAGTAACTGAAAGAATGTTCATTATAATACGTAGCGCAAGACCATCCAAAAAATACAAAATTGTAGTTGTGTCGTAAAACAGGTTTAATATAATGCGCACCGATCAGGAATATGTTTATAAAAAGTGTTGTCAATAAAATACGCACCTTATTGCGCGACAAAAAGGTTGTTCAATATAATGCGCACCCTTAAAATCTATCTAAAAAAATAACATGATGCATAGGAATAAATAAAATATTCTAAAAAATCAATAATGCAATTACGGTACATGTGATCGATCTGAAATTTTGATACATTGTTTTTATCATCGGTACGAAAGTGCCTGCAAAATTTCAGCTCGCTAGCTTACGAGGAAGTGGGTTAAAACTTGATCCAAAGTTTTGGAGACAAGCAAGGGTGCAAGCAAGCAAGCAGACACCACGAGTTAATATAAAGGATTCAAAAAGAGGGGTGGGGGTAACTAATATGTCGAGATTTAATTAATTAAAACTTTTGCGTCAAATAACGTAGATTAAATCTATAGACTAGCCAGAAATTGTTTGTTAAATGGATTTTTGACTAACCATCTATCTCTAGAGTTGTCTAACTTGGTGTCAGACACTAAGTGCACGTTAACCACATCACAGCTCCCTCACACGGCTTCACTTCACAGCTCCCTCACACGGCTTCACTTCACAGCTCCCTCACACGGCTTCACTTGACAGCTCCCTCACACGGCTTCACTTCACAGCTCCCTCACACGGCTTCACTTGACAGCTCACTCACATGGCTTCACTTCACAGCTCCCTCACACGGCTTCACTTGACAGCTCCCTCACACGGCTTCACTTCACAGCTTCCTCACACGGCTTCACTTCACAGCTCCCTCACATGGCTTCACTTCACAGCTCCCTCACACGGCTTCACTTGACAGCTCCCTCAAACGGCTTCACTTGACAGCTCCCTCACACGGCTTCACTTCACAGCTCCCTCACACGGCTTCACTTCACAGCTCCCTCACACGGCTTCACTTCACAGCTCCCTCACACGGCTTCACTTCACAGCTGCCTCACACGGCTTCACTTCACAGCTACCTCACACGGCTTCACTTGACAGCTCCCTCACACGGTTTCACTTCACAGCTCCCTCACACGGCTTCACTTGACAGCTCCCTCACACGGCTTCACTTGACAGCTCCCTCACACGGTTTCACTTGACAGCTGCCTCACACGGTTTCACTTCACAGCTCCCTCACACGGTTTCACTTGACAGCTCCCTCACACGGTTTCACTTCACAGCTCCCTCACACGGTTTCACTTGACAGCTCCCTCACACGGTTTCACTTCACAGCTCCCTCACACGGTTTCACTTCACAGCTCCCTCACACGGTTTCACTTGACAGTGTGGCGTATAAGGGAGACTATTGACTTTTAGAAAAGTGGATTAAATTTATAGTGTGGGGAGGGGGGAGGGATCTCGGTGTTTTTTTTAAGGGGCCGGTAATTTTATGTTTAATGTAAACAAAGTCCGAGCAGACGTGTACAATGCAGGAACTGTGTTTGGTTATGTAAATGAGACTAGGCGCACCACTCTCCCGTGAGATTGTAGATTTAGTTGCCAGGGTGAGCGTCCCGTACATGGAATGGTTTATGTATATATAACTTTATGTTGACGTGACTTATGCCCTGACTTATACCCTGACTTATACCCTTATGTTGACGTGACTTATACCCTGACTTATACCCTTATGCTGACGTGACTTATACCCTGACTTATACCCTTATGTAGACATGACTTATACCCTGACTTATACCCTTATGTAGACGTGACTTATACCCTGACTTATACCCTGACCTATACCCTGCGTTGACCTGCTTTCAACTGATATAAATTGAGGTCTTCATGTGTCTTATACTACGACCTGATCTCCATCCAAGGACATGTCACATGATAGATCCCCAGTTAAAGAACATAATTATGTAGCTTAGAATTACTCATTAGTCTACTCAGATCAAAGCGTTGGCGCCAAACATGAAACAGGAGAGGAATCGCAACCAGTAAAAATAATATTTTAAAATAATAATAATTAAACAACCCCGTAAAAACAAAGTTTTTGACTATAAATCCCTTATATATGAGACATAACTGAAAGTATTGATTATGTTCAAACGCGACAAACATTTACAGACTGAAACCGAATAATGTCCCCTGGCTTTAAAACCTGGGGAAGGGGAAGGGTGTGGACATCAATGGGTGGCGTCAACGCGTGAACTCAACTGACACGTGGAAGAAAAACAATAATAAACTGTGAAATTGAATTACATATGTTATATAGAGATATTGTTAGATGACACGAGTCTATGTGCGAAATTTCAGCTCGATAGCATCACATGAAGTGTCATTTCTTACTTTTGTTTTTCCGCCCGACCGCGAACGACAGAGAGAGATGTCGACAGACAAGATTTCGAAGTTAATATAAGGGATTTAAAAATACTCATTACATGTACAAGACGACTAATTTCACTCAATTATTACTTTTTCTTTAAATTATTTTTGTAGACCACAATTTGTAATTATTAAAAGTATACAAGTTCTGGTAGGCTAGGCCTAAGTTCAGATATTATTCTGTACCTTTACGTGCATATAAAGTAATATCATACATAACAAGTTTTTTTTTAAATATAAATTATTTGACCTTAACGGTATTTCAAATATATTGTTTTCTAAAGATAACTTTCTCATGAAATTTAATTTCTTGGGAAACATGATTTTTGTTCTATTTTCATAGGTTAACTAGAAATAATTTATTTGTGATGTTCTTAGCAGACGTAAAAACCATTCCTGTGACCTCCTGCACCGAGTCTGGTTCTGAAAGTTCCCAAATGCTCGATCTATTTCTGGATTTTATTATTGTACTAAACTTTCTAGTCTACATGGTGGTGCCGAGGAGAATCGACATTTAGACTTTAGACCAAAACTCTATTACTGGAGCTCTTACCCGCTCCATGAATGTTTAAACATGTGTGATATTATTGGCGTTATATAATAATACATGTTTAAACATGTGTGATATTATTGGCGTTATATAATAATACATGTTTAAACATGTGTGATATTATTGGCGTTATATAATAATACATGTTTAAACATGTGTGATATTATTGGCGTTATATAATAATACATGTTTAAACATGTGTGATATTATTGGCGTTATATAATAATACATGTTTAAACATGTGTCATATTATTGGCGTTATATAATAATACATGTTTAAACATGTGTCATATTATTGGCGTTATATAATAATACATGTTTAAACATGTGTGATATTATTGGCGTTATATTCGATGTATAAAATATAACTAATCGATTACCTTTTGTATTCTATTTATAAAATATAACTAATCGATTACCTTTTCTATTCAGCCTCCAAAGTTTGTTTTCTTCTACCCCCCTCTCACCCCCCCTTCTCACCCCCACCCCCTCTCACACCCCTCTCACCCGTATTTATTTATATGATAATCATCGCTCTAATTCTAAATGTCTTAACGTTTGCTCAGCTGAATCGCCTCCCTTCTTTTTATGGTGGCACCGCGGCTTTTATTTATTCATGTTTGGAAAATAAACTTTCGTTGTGTGAGCTTGTCTCTTGTAGATATGGGCTTCTTTTGTTATCTTTTGGCGGATTGGCGGATTTATGTTTTAGGTCTCTGCTTATAGGCTTGTTTCTGGTGGAATTATTTTGTTATCTTATGGCTGGTGGAATTATTTTATCTCATGGCTGGTGGAATTATTTTGCTATCTTATCGCTAGTAGGGCTGTCAATATTGTTGAAAAAAGTTGCCCGGGTACCCATCCAAATTTTGAACGGGTACCAGGGTTACCCGTTCGAAACACCTCCAATTTTTACCGTCATGCCCGCCATTAGCATTATACATGTACTTCTTTGTTATTATAGAAATGCAAATTTAGATGTAATGAATCAGCGATTTAAAAATTATAACAATGTAAAAACAATCTTTATGGGGGTGTCCAAGTGATTTTTTTAATTTTAATTTTTAATTGTTTTTTTTTGCTTTTTGTGTTAGATGATTGTTGTTTGATGTTCCAAGAAAAAAGTTGTATCAAAATACATTGAAGTTAGTCAGGACCTTGTTTTATTTCCGGTTGAAAGTTATTTTTAAAAAAAAGCGTTTTCTTGTTAAACGTATTTAACAGCATATATTTCAAACGAAAAGTTTTCATTTGATAAATTGTTCACGAAATTTGAACACAGAAGAGCCATAGTTTGGCAACAGTTGGTATGGACATTGCAGCAACATTTTCACGGGTACCCGGGCGCAATTTTACTACCCGGGTAATTGCTCGGCAACGGGTACCCGTTGATAGGCCTAATGGCTAGTGGAATTATTTTGCTATCTTTATTTTTTTTTGTTCTCTGGCTAATCATGACTTATGCCGTTAGTAGCCAAGTATCGTCAGTAACTAGGTTCCTGTCGGTAAGCAAGTTGTTACACATGGTTCCTGTCGGTAAGCAAGTTGTTACACATGGTTCCTGTCGGTAAGCAAGTTGTTACACATGGTTCCTGTCGGTAAGCAAGTTGTTACACATGGTTCCTGTCGGTAAGCAAGTTGTTACACATGGTTCCTGTCGGTAAGCAAGTTGTTACACATGGTTCCTGTCGGTAAGCAAGTTGTTACACGTGGCTCCTGTCGGTAAGCAAGTTGTTACACATGGTTCCTGTCGGTAAGCAAGTTGTTACACATGGTTCCTGTCGGTATGCAAGTTGTTACACATGGTTCCTGTCGGTAAGCAAGTTGTTACACATGGTTCCTGTCGGTATGCAAGTTGTTACACATGGTTCCTTTCGGTAAGCAAGTTGTTACACATGGTTCCTGTCGGTAAGCAAGTTGTTACACATGGTTCCTTTCGGTAAGCAAGTTGTTACACATGGTTCCTGTCGGTAAGCAAGTTGTTACACATGGTAACGTATCTTTACAGTCACTACCTCCCCAACCAGCATCAATTTTATTTAACGACTTGTTGAGATAGCAACAATCGGGGAGTATTAGGAGGTAAAGGCGGAGATAGCAACAATCGGGGAGTATTAGGAGGCAAAGGCGGAGATAGGAACAATCGGGGAGTATTAGGAGGTAAAGGCGGAGATAGCAACAATCGGGGAGTATTAGGAGGTAAAGGCGGAGATAGCAACAATCGGGGAGTATTAGGAGGTAAAGGCGGAGATAGCAACAATCGGGGAGTATTAGGGGGTAAAGGCGGAGATAGCAACAATCGGGGAGTATTAGGAGGTAAAGGCGGAGATAGCAACAATCGGGGAGTATTAGGAGGTAAAGGCGGAGATAGCAACAATCGGGGAGTATTAGGAGGTAAAGGCGGAGGTAGCAACAATCGGGGAGTATTAGGAGGTAAAGGCGGAGATAGCAACAATCGGGGAGTATTAGGAGGTAAAGGCGGAGATAGCAACAATCGGGGAGTATTAGGAGGTAAAGGCGGAGATAGCAACAATCGGGGAGTATTCGGAGGTAAAGCAGTGCTGTTAACTCCTTGGAAATTTCCAAAATCGTGGGAATTTTTAGCCAATTTATAGAAATGGGATTTGGGAATTTATGAGGATTTGGCCTTAAATATGGGAATATTTGAGATTGACAAATTTCTAAAATTAAATACACACTTGAAGGCCAATCTTATCTTATCTTATCTGTTTACAGACGCTTCTTCTATACAGAAGATTATTGCGTCCTACGCTATCTATGGTTTGTGTTTAGTCCTGCATTTTTATTAGAGATTTAAATGTTGATAAAGTTTTGGTTTTCCTGGATTCTTCAGGCAACCCATTCCACGCCCGAATTCCGGACGGGAAGAATGAAAATTTGTATATTGAATAAATTAAACTGATTTGAAACATGCTCATTTTCAAATAAGAAACACTTTTTTTTATCGTGTCTGGGGTTTTTTTCGGATCTAGGTTTTAAATGTTGGCTAGGTTTTTCCCAAAAGTGTCTCTGGTAGCACTGACCCAGTTCCAACTTTTAAGAAAGGTTAATCTTAATTCGTTTTTTTAATATAATGACTGAATCAAAGTTGCAGAATCAAACACTGGTGATCTAGTCAAAGTGGACTGAATTAGACTAGATAATATATTAAATATAAAATATTAAAGATCTTTTCAATAAGTCATGACTCTAAGAAATATATGTAACTATGTATCTATGTATCTATGTATCTATGTATCTATGTATCTATGTATCTATGTATCTATGTATCTATGTATCTATGTATCTATGTATCTATGTATCTATGTATCTATGTATCTATGTATCTATGTATCTATGTATCTATGTATCTATGTATCTATGTATCTATGTATCTATGTGACTATGTATCTATGTATCTATGTGACTATGTATCTATGTATCTATGTATCTATGTATCTATGTATCTATGTATCTATGTATCTATGTATCTATGTATCTATGTATCTATGTATCTATGTATCTATGTATCTATGTATCTATGTATCTATGTGACTATGTATCTATGTGACTATGTATCTATGTATCTATGTATCTATGTATCTATGTATCTATGTATCTATGTATCTATGTATCTATGTATCTATGTATCTATGTATCTATGTATCTATGTATCTATGTATCTATGTATCTATGTATCTATGTATCTATGTATCTATGTATCTATGTATCTATGTATCTATGTATCTATGTATCTATGTATCTATGTATCTATGTATCTATGTATCTATGTATCTATGTATCTATGTATCTATGTATCTATGTATCTATGTATCTATGTATCTATGTATCTATGTGACTATGTATCTATGTATCTATGTGACTATGTATCTATGTATCTATGTATCTATGTATCTATGTATCTATGTATCTATGTATCTATGTATCTATGTATCTATGTATCTATTTATCTATGTATCTATGTATCTATGTATCTATGTATCTATGTATCTATGTATCTATGTATCTATGTATCTATGTATCTATGTATCTATGTGACTATGTATCTATGTATCTATGTGACTATGTATCTATGTATCTATGTATCTATGTATCTATGTATCTATGTATCTATGTATCTATGTATCTATGTATCTATGTATCTATGTATCTATGTATCTATGTATCTATGTATCTATGTATCTATGTATCTATGTATCTATGTATCTATGTATCTATGTATCTATGTATCTATGTATCTATGTATATATGTATCTATGTATCTATGTATCTATGTATCTATGTATCTATGTATCTATGTATCTATGTATCTATGTATCTATGTATCTATGTATCTATGTATCTATGTATCTATGTATCTATGTATCTATGTATCTATGTATCTATGTATCTATGTATCTATGTATCTATGTATCTATGTATCTATGCAACTATGTATCTATGTATCTATGTATCTATGTATCTATGTATCTATGTATCTATGTATCTATGTATCTATGTATCTATGTATCTATGTATCTATGTATCTATGTATCTATGTATCTATGTATCTATGTATCTATGTATCTATGTATCTATGTATCTATGTATCTATGTATCTATGTATCTATGTATCTATGTATCTATGTATCTATGTATCTATGTATCTATGTATCTATGTATCTATGCAACTATGTATCTATGTATCTATGTATCTATGTATCTATGTATCTATGTATCTATGTATCTATGCAACTATGTATCTATGTATCTATGTGACTATGTATTATTGATTCATTGGTTATGAATAAAATAAATTACAAACATTCATTTTTTAATTTAATATATTTTTAGCAATTACAGACATGTTTATTCTTTGTAATATACAATATAGCGGTGTAATGACCGTAATGATGTTTTCATTTAGAGATTGTTGTTTAATTTTTATTTCTCCCAGTAACAAACTGAACGCACCCCCCCCCCACACCCGCTTGTTGGCTTCGTCAATAGGTGACCAGACCTTTCCCCTCTCCCACCCCCAGCGCCCCCCCCCCGTCTGGGTTATAAAGCAAAGGGGAGTTAAAACAGATTCAGTTTGTAAATGTTTGTCGCGTTTGAACATAATCAATACTTTTAGTTATGTCTCATATATAAGGGATGTATAGTCAAAAACTTTGTTTTTACGGGTTTGTTTTATTCAAATTCAAATTATTTGACCCAAACCACCCCAACGATCATGTCCCCACCCCCCACTGGCTACTCCGCAGTGGACCGTACAAGTCATTTAGCGACCACGGGTTACGCTCTAACTACCCCCACACAAATTCGACGAAACTGAAACGTTTCAATGTAGTCACGCTTGAGCGAGTTTTGGCTGATAACAGTTTTCGGTCTTTAAGAAACATGTTTGACCCAAACTAGCAGAGAACGCAACGTTAGCTCGCTAGTTCCATTCATTGCTGACCCAAACCAGCAGAGAACGCAACGTTAGCTCACTAGTTCCATTCATTGCTGACCCAAACTAGCAGAGAACGCAACGTTAGCTCGCTAGTTCCATTCATTGCTGACCCAAACTAGCCGAGAACGCAACGTTAGCTCGCTAGTTCCATTCATTGCTGACCCAAACTAGCAGAGAACGCAACGTTAGCTCGCTAGTTCCATTCATTGCTGACCCAAACTAGCCGAGAACGCAACGTTAGCTCGCTAGTTCCATTCATTGCTGACCCAAACTAGCAGAGAACGCAACGTTAGCTCGCTAGTTCCATTCATTGCTGACCCAAACTAGCAGAGAACGCAATGTTAGCTCGCTAGTTCCATTCATTGCTGACCCAAACTAGCAGAGAACGCAACGTTAGCTCGCTAGTTCCATTCATTGCTGACCCAAACTAGCAGAGAACGCAACGTTAGCTCGCTGGTTTCATTCATTGCTGACCCAAACTAGCAGAGAACGCAACGTTAGCTCGCTAGTTCCATTCATTGCTGACCCAAACTAGCAGAGAACGCAACGCCCTGTCCTCTTTCCCAATAACCCTAACCCGACCAAGTGACGTAATGAATGTGACAGAATCATCGTTATGAGAGCAGGGATCGGTAACTTACGACACCCGTGCCAGATATGTTACAAAGAGTGATTAGAGCAGGGTTTGGTAACTTGTGACACGCGTGCCAGATATGTTACACATGGCGATTAGAGCAGGGTTTGGTAACATGTGACACGCGTGCCAGATATGTTACACAGGGTGATTTTCAATCGTTTCTCAAAATATATGTATATAACATTTTTAAGAATTGGCTTAAATATGTTTCCTTAGTATACCGATTATACCGATTATACCGATTATACCGACGTACGTAATGCTTACTAAATGATCCTACTTTAGCCCTATGTCTATAACGACAATGTTACCATAGTTACCAATCTTCTGGAAAATGTCCTTCGTTAAAAAAAAATTTTTTTTTAATTTTAAATAATAATAATAAAAAGTATTTCAAGTAAATTAAAACATCTATTGCATCAATGTTCAAAGACTGAACAATGATAGCCTCTTTTTGATTTCGTCTTTTATCAGAAGATACTAAATCTATTTTGGATAAAAAATAAATAAAGCAAAATCAATCTTTAGATTTCAGTTGCCGGTTTTTATAAGCAGATTAAGTCAAAATATGGTTCAAGCCAATTAATTTAAAGTCTAAATATTGTGTAATGTATGCATTACTTGTTTATCCCAGCAATGTGAGAGTGCATCATCAGATATCACATTGCTTCACTAAATGACATCATATATCACATTGCTTCACTAAATGACATCAGATATCACATTGCTTCACTAAATGACATCAGATATCACATTGCTTCACTAAATGACATAAGATATCACATTGCTTCACTAAATGACACCAGATTCCAATTAAAATGTTTACCCCGCCCGCCCCGCCCCCATTACAAAGGTCTCCCTGATACATAAAGGAACGTGCCTTTTGGAAGCAAACAGTCACTATTTCCTACGCCTCAATTTGGCTTTCCTTACCTGCATGTAGATTATGAACTCTAAATAGCCATTAAATAATGTGAAATACTTACATGAAGATAGGTAACAGTATTAATAAAGCTCCATAATAAACGTTAAAAATTCATTTAATAACGATAACATGAAATAAACTATATCCATTATTAATCTTAAAAGCTCTTGTAATGAACCTTAAATAGCCTACTCCTAAAATCAAGCATAACTCGCCTTATATTCAACTTTTATTTTATTTTCCTTTAATTCTATTGGTAAAATCATCCACTAAGATGTAAAAGGGAAGAAAACTTTTCTAAAACTTACCAGTAAACATATTTTGTTTAATCCACAGTAACAGTAGCAGTACAGATGGACTTCACATGACTGGGCCGCCTCATCCCAAAGCCAATGTGGCGTTTAGAATTGAAAACTGCAAAAGGACCACTGACAGATTTGACTTGTTTACTTCAATGTCCATAACGCTATCTGTTTGTACCAACCGGAATTGAGCCCAAATCGACTGGTCACACTAGCTGCTAGTTAACGGCTCTCGTTAGACGCCCATCTTGTCCTATTCACCTGAGGTCGCCCGAGGGTTCACACCCCTGTGAAATAGCACTACCGCTCTGGTCTCGTTGTTTGGGGCAGTCTAAGGCCATATGGAAACACAAACCAGTGCGCCAGCGCCCGAGTCAAGCGGGCGCAATGAAGAGAGTGGGGAGCCTACAAGAAAACAGACATCGCAGTCTGCTCTGTTTACACCACGTGTCTGCGTGGCTCGTTCGCTGCTCCAACCGTCAAAAGACGGCGTATGGTTTTCCGCTCGCTTTATTTTGGGACAACTTTGATGTTCCATAAATGTTTTCCCGATAACTCGCAAAATCTGTCAGCACCTGAGTCGTCAAGAGACATAACTATGGCTACAACCACAGAGTTTAGGTTCTTGAGAGATCGTTCTGACGGACGCGGAAATTATTTGACATGGGTTGTCTAGACGTGTATCCAGTGGCCTACTAGATATGTATCCAGTGGCCTATAGACTTGCATCCATTGGCTTATAGACATATATCCAGTGACCTACTAGATATGTATCCAGTGACCTACTAGATATGTATCCAGTGGCCTACTAGATATTATCCAGTGGCCTATAGACTTGCATCCATTGGCTTATAGACATGTATCCAGTGACCTACTAGATATGTATCCAGTGGCCTACTAGATATGTATCCAGTGGCCTATAGACTTTCATCCATTGGCTTATAGACATGTATCCAGTGACCTACTAGATATGTATCCAGTGACCTACTAGATATGTATCCAGTGGCCTACTAGATATTATCCAGTGGCCTACTAGATATGTATCCAGTGGCCTATAGACTTGCATCCATTGGCTTATAGACATGTATCCAGTGACCTACTAGATATGTATCCAGTGACCTACTAGATATGTATCCAGTGACCTACAAGGAACTGTGCCAGGTCCCTTACTCTTTTTATTATATATAAATGATTTACCCAACAACATCTCAACAGGAACAAAAGTTAGGTTATTTGCTGATGATTGTATAATCTATAGAACAATTAAATCAGAACAAGATAGCAAAATTTTACAAAAAGACCTAGATGAATTGATAAAATGGGAAACTAACTGGAGTATGAGTTTCCACCCAGAAAAGTGTCAACTGTTAAGCCTAACAAAGAAAAAGAAACAAATAAATTCAAAATATTTCATTCATGATAAGGAACTGACCCAAACTAAAGATGCAAAATACTTAGGAGTCTTAATAAATGAGAAATTATCATGGAATCCCCATGTAAATGTAGTTATTAAAAAATCAAACAAAACCTTAGGCTTTATAAAAAGAAACCTTTACAAATGTAATAGAGATATAAAACTAAAATGCTATCTCACTTTGGTGAGACATGTACTAGAATATGCATCTTCTGTATGGTACCCATCCACCAAAGAAAACATTGATAAACTAGAACAAATCCAAAAAAGAGCTGCCAGATTCATTACTGGAGAATATTCAAAACTGACTAGAATAACACCATTAGTTAAATCATTAAACCTTGAAACACTAGAGGATAGAAGAACCAAGAGTAAAGTAGTAATCATACATAAAGCAATTAACTCTAATTTAGAAATACAACACAAAGATAACTTAATACAACCCTCAGATAGACATAAGGATAAAAACACCTTTCTTATTCCGTATGCAAGAACAAACTCATACAAATTTTCGTTCTTCCCGTCCGGAATTCGGGCGTGGAATGGGTTGCCTGAAGAAACCAGGAAAGCCAATACTTTATCAACATTTAAAACTCTAATAAGAATGCGGGATTAAACACAAACCTTAGATAAGCGTAGGACGCAATAATCTTCTGTATAGAAGGAGCGTCTGAAACAGATAAGATATGTATCCAGTGACCTACTAGATATGTATCCAGTGGCCTACTAGATATGTATCCAGTGGCCTACTAGATATTTATCCAGTGACCTACTAGATATTATCCATTGGCTTATAGAAATGTATCCAGTGACCTACTAGATATGTATCCAGTGGCCTACTAGATATTATCCAGTGGCCTACTAGATATGTATCCAGTGGCCTACTAGATATTATCCAGTGACCTACTAGATATGTATCCAGTGGCCTACTAGATATTATCCAGTGGCCTACTAGATATGTAGATATATAAGGAAGATTTTGCTGCGCGAGCTCTTATTTGCAGACGATGTCGCCTTAATATCCCACACAGCAGACGGCCTGCAGAACCTTGTATCCAGCTTCTCCGCTGCCTGCAAAGAGTTTGGCCTGACCATAAGTATAAAGAAAACCAACATTATGGCACAGGATGCTGCCTCTCTCCCGACTATCACCATTGACGACTGCAACTTGGATGCTGTTGACAGTTTTACTTATCTGGGATCAAACATCTCGAGCACCCTCTCACTGGAAGATGAGATAAGTAGTAGGATAGGAAAGGCAGCAACTGTTATGGCTAGACTGTACAAACGAGTCTGGTCCAATGCCAAACTCACAGCAAGGACTAAGCTGCAGGTATACCAGGCCTGCGTACTGAGCACACTCCTCTATGGATGCGAGTCTTGGGGGCCGTCCATAAATGACGTCACGCACCTAGGGGGGGGAGGGGGTCACACTTTTGTGACGATGCGTGACGATGGGGAGGGAGAGGGGGTTGAAGAAATGTGACGTCACATCAAAAGGGTAACTTTAAATTAAACTTCCACTGAAATATTTGGTCGCTTACAATTTATTTAATGACTTTTTTTTCTTTTTTTTTAAAAATCAGTGCTTCTCAATGTGCCGGTCGGTAGGCCATCAGACGCTGGTTGCCGTAAGCTATCAAGACACGAACATTAAATCTAATTATAATCCTTAAGTTTGAGAATACGCAAGATAACATATGAAATTGTTACACTGCGTCGTTTGATGTTGACATCAAAGCATTTGTGATGTAACCGCAGCTCCGTTTGGTTCTCTCATGAGTCGAACTTTTTTTCCTGTTACCCCAAAATATACAAGTTTATGTGTGCGTTACCCCATTAGCCCCCCCCCTTTCCGAAATTGCTACTGGTGAGTTTTACAAGCATGACAAGTGTCTAAAAATGATCTGAATAGGATTATGTGTAGATATTTTAAGTCAAAACGACACGGAATATCCTTTTTCTTTAAAAGGGGAAAAAAGTTGATCTATTTGATAGAATTAAAAACGTTTTAACTTTGATATAATTGTTCAATTGGTTTTTGGTCAAACGCCCCTAGCCATTCTAGTCTTCTAGATCAGTGCTTCTCAAAGTGGTGGTCCGCGGACCGGTGCCGGTCCGCAGATGTTCTCAAAAAAAGGACAGAAAAAATTGTCAGTGCAGGGAAAATAGTGCACTGGTCACTGGTGCAATGGAAAAAATTCCTGCCGGTCCGCCATACTAAAAAGTTTGAGAAGCACTGTTCTAGATATAATGGTAAATGAGCCCATTTAAAATTAGTCAATTATTCATTAACTTTATTGAATGCATTAAATTCTTGACATCGCAATTCGAGAGGAGCACAAAACAACTTTTCTTCTTAGCTCAGTTTTTAAGGCAGTAATTTTAAATATCACAGAAAGGATACGTGATACAGACAAGTCATGTGGATTAAGATTATTGTCACTCGTGTCAATATAAATGAAAGTAGGGTAGATTTAGGTGTCTTCCTATAGTACGTAACTAAGAAATCTACATAGTTGTCAAATTTTTAAAAAATGCATTTTCTGGAAGCAACCGGTTCAATAATGGGCATATGTTCCAAGCGTACACGTTCACATGACGTATTTTAATAAATCTAATGGATTGTAGTGGATGTTATATGTCCCAAATGAGTCTGCATTACCCCCAAGAATTCCCTTTTTGACCCCAGATGAGGTTATTTACCTCTGTTCGCCGACCTCTTTCTTACGGGATGCCCGTCAGTCAATTGAGGGATTTTTTAAAAATACATTTTCAAAATGTTATTTTTAATAACGGTAATTTTTTTTTCTAAACAAAGAAGTTAACCGTGATGATTAATAGTCAATGTTTAATTTGTATGCAATAAAATAAAATATAATCTAAGGATGTTAACACAGTTCGTTTTCTGAAGGCCGGTTAAATGTTTTTTTTAAAAATGCTTCACGCGGGTTACGATATTACAATGTAGATCTTCACTAAATAAATAATAAATACTTAAATGACAATAAAAGTGTTTTGAAACACACTTATTTTCAAATAGAAAATAAAGTGTTTTTTCGGTGTTTTTTTTTGGGGGGGGGGTCAAAGATTTGTGACGTATTTTTAGAGGGGGGGGGGTCTAAGTTTTTGTGACGACGCGTGACGAGGGGGGGGAGAGGGGGTAAAAAATCGGCAAAAATCGCCGTGACGTCATTTATGGACGGCCCCTTGGACCACCTATACCAGGCATGAAAGAAGGCTCAATAGCTTCCACCTCATATGCCTGCGCCGCATCCTAGACATCAAATGGCAAGAGAAAGTCCCCAACACAGAGGTCCTGGCTCAAGCAAGCATGAGTAGTATTGCAGCAATATTAAGCCAAAGACGCCTCCGTTGGCTTGGACACGTCAAGAGGATGCAAAGTGGTCGCATACCCAAGGATGTGCTCTACAGCGAGCTGGCGACAGGGAAAAGGTCGGTTGGTCGGCCATGTCTCAGATACGTGGACATATGCAAGAGAGACATGAAAGTAGCCAACATTGATATACAAAACTGGGAAAACCTGGCAGAGGATAGGTCCATGTGGCGGGCTATAGTGAAAGAAGGATCACTAAGAGCAGAGGAGCAAACTAGGGCAGAAGCAGTCGGGAAAAGAGCGAGGAGAAAAGCCAGGCAACACTGCCCCACTGCTTTCGTGTGTGTGTCATGCAGAAGAGACTGCCACTCAAGGATTGGTCTCATCAGCCACACCAAGAGCTGCAAATAATAAAGATAAATCTATCGTCTTTCGTAGACGGACAGATGCCCTATATATACTAGATATGTATCCAGTGGCCTATAGACTTGAATCCATTGGCTTATAGACATGTAGCCAGTGACCTACTAGATATGTATCCAGTGACCTACTAGATATGTATCCAGTGGCCTACTAGATATTATCCAGTGGCCTACTAGATATGTATCCAGTGGCCTACTAGATATTATCCAGTGGCCTACTAGATATGTATCCAGTGGCCTACTAGATATTATCCAGTGGCCTACTAGATATGTATCCAGTGGCCTATAGACGTGCATCCATTGGCTTATAGACATGTATCCAGTGGCCTATAGACATGCATCCAGTGGCCTATAGACATGTATCCAGATGCCTATAGATATGTATCCAGTGGCCTATAGACATGGTCACATGTATCAAGTGGACTATTACTATTAACATGTATCCAGTGGCCTACAGACATGTATCTAATGGTCTATTATTATATACATGCACCCATTGGCTTATAGATAGGTATCCAGTGGTCTATATATAAATGTATCCAGTGGCCTATAGGCATATATCCAGTGGCTTATAGACATGTATCTAGTGGTCTATTATTATAGACTTGTATCCAGTGGTCTATAGATGTGTCCAGTGGTCTATTATAAGTAGGCCTGTCAACGGGTACCCAGCAATCCGAGTAACCGTTGCCGAGCAATTACCCGTGTCGTAAAATTGCGCCCGGGTACCCGGCAACCCGGGTACCCGTGAAAATGTTACTGCAATGTCAATACC
The DNA here is from genome assembly GCA_944989445.1 of Ampullaceana balthica. Lineage (NCBI taxonomy): Eukaryota > Metazoa > Mollusca > Gastropoda > Lymnaeidae > Ampullaceana > Ampullaceana balthica. Next base: position 505,957 of record CALYLW010000319.1, on the reverse strand, counting down.
AACGGTGGTCGTACTGCGGCTCTTCTACTTCTGTGTTCACATTTCAACGGTGGTCGTACTGCGGCTCTTCTACTTCTGTGTTCACATTTCAACGGTGGTCGTACTGCGGCTCTTCTACTTCTGTGTTCACATTTCAACGGTGGTCGTACTGCGGCTCTTCTACTTCTGTGTTCACATTTCAACGGTGGTCGTACTGCGGCTCTTCTACTTCTGTGTTCACATTTCGGCTCGCGAACAATTTAGTAAATTAAAACTGCGTTTGAAATTATGCTGTGAAATACGTTTAATATGAAAACGCTAAAAAATAAATAACTGTCAAACGGAAATAAAACACGGTCCCGACAAACTAACATGTATTTTGATGTACTTTTTTTACCTGGACCATGAAACAAAAATTATTTAACACAAAAAAAGGTTTTGTTTCTTTGAATTGTCAAGTAAGGAAAATAAAACTACACCGATAACTAGGAAGGGCAGGAAATGACAGAAATGACCTTGGTTTTGAAATACACCGCACATCTTTGCTACCGATTGAGACGAGACAATGTTGTTTATCTACCCCCCCCCCACACACACACACACTCAAGGCCGGCCCTAGAGTATGCGGGCCCAAGGCAGCAACCCCTGAGCGGGGCCCCTAGCCCAAGTCAGCAGACGAGGAGTGAGACCGATGCAAATACTTGCATTTCTACGTACATTAAAATAATGGGAAATAACAAATTACTTCACTTAAACTTGTATTCTATAACTGCATTGACACATCAATAACTAAATGATTCATTTAATTGAAATTCCTTAAACTAAAAAAAAAGAGATTTAATTAAAATGTTTTGTGTAGGTATGCTAATTTACAGTTTATATATTCTATAACATAACATTATAAATTATATACACTAGCGTTGGTTTAGTTGTATCTTCCACTTCCACCTCACAAGCAAATCTTGCGAACTTTGGCAGCTGCAAAGTCTAATATAAGTTCATTAGTGTTGAGATCTTTAGAAACATCATTCTCAATTGACAAAATAGCTATGTCACTGAGCCGATCTTGAATCATCGTTGTTCGAAGATAAGTTTTAATAAGTTTTAGTTTGGAAAAAAACGTCTTTCTCCGGAAGCCACAGTGACAGGAATAGTTAGAAGTATTCGAAGTGCAATGTGTGTGTTAGGAAAGTCACTATAACGCTTGTTTACTGAAAGAAACTGCAATATCTTAACGGGATCGTTGTAGGTGACTGCAGGAATTATGGAACTCGATTGCAACTCTTCAGCAAGCATGAAACCATCAAGATCCTTACTTTCACCGGCTGTGAGCTTTTTCTCAAGATTCATACTGCAATTCAGCAGATCCTTTCTTTGTAACTGATGAAATTTATAAAGAAATCCAAACGATTCACGATGTCCTCTTAGTTGTTCAAAGCGACTGTCCATCGACACGATGGCCATTTCAACAATATGGTTTTAAAAATCTTTGGGAAATTTTTCTTGTTCATCTACAAATCCTTCATCTTCTCCTTCATATTTACATTGTTTTTGTTATTTTTCGCAACCTAGTCTCTTTGAAAATGGGTTCAACTTCTAAGTCCATGGCAATTTCTTTTGCAATTGCAATAGCTGTTTCAAAACCGCCATTTCTGTAAGATTTCAACCATTTGCAAGTATGTTCCATGCTGTCAACTGCAGTTGCTAGATCGACATAAATATTTTGTAATTCTTTGCTGATGTAATTAAATTGGAACAATATTTCGTTTCAAAAAACAATTGAGACAATGAAATTGAAATTCTTAAGTTGTTTGCACAATGACTCTTCGAGAATTTGGATCACTACTTCGCTCTGCAACTTCGAAAAGTGCATCATAGATTTCGCCTGCTGGATATCGCACTGCCTTTACACTTTCCACACGGCTTTCCCATGATCTTGTTTCACAAAGTGGTTTTACAGAAATATTTCGAACATACTTGGAGAGGATAGCCCATCGCTTTGATGAAGCAGAAAATAAAACAGATTCGTTGAATTATAATTCTACACCTCATTGAATCAGGACACGTTTTTGCCATATCACATAGCAGCAAGTTGTAACTGTGACAGGTACAAGGGGTAAAAAATGCCCTAGAATATAATTGTAAAAGACGAGCTTGTACGCCTGACTTATGCCCCTTCATGTTCGCACCGTTGTCGTATCCTTGACCGCGGATATCAGAAACATCTAAGCCCAATTTTGAAAGTTCCAATAGTAAGACATCAAGCAGGTGTTGTCCAGTACTTTCTTCTACTTCTAGAAAACGTATGAAGTGCTCATAAATTACTTCAGAATATTCACCTTCTGGGCTTACATAGCGAATTGTCAGTGACGTCTGTTCTTGGTGACTTTGATCCGGTGTGCAATCAAGTATTACTGTAAAGTATTTAGCTGATTTCACTCTACCTACAATGATGTTCCTTACTTTATTTCACATCAGCGAAATGAGTTCGTTTTGAATTCACTTTCCAAAATAGTGATCATGGATTTCATCCTTTTGTGTTCTTTGTATATGTTCCTGCAAAATCGGATCAAATTTTGCCAGCGATTCAACGAGACCCAAAAAGTTTCCATTTTGTGCCTGGTGTAATTTATCGACTAAACTACGAAAAGCCATGTTGTGCTCAGCTAGATATTGGACAGTGGCAGTGAGATGTTGAAATACACTATGCCAACATGAGACGTTGAAATACACTATGTCAACATGAGACGTTGAAATACACTATGTCAACATGAGACGTTGAAATACACTATGTCAACATGAGACGTTGAAATACACTATGCCAACATGAGACGTTGAGATACACTATGCCAACATGAGACGTTGAGATACACTATGCCAACATGAGACGTTGAGATACACTATGCCAACATGAGACGTTGAGATACACTATGTCAACATGAGACGTTGAGATACACTATGCCAACATGAGATGTTGAAATACACTATGCCAACATGAGACGTTGAAATACACTATGTCAACATGAGATGTTGAAATACACTATGCCAACATGAGACGTTGAAATACACTATGCCAACATGAGATGTTTAAATACACTATGTCAACATGAGATGTTTAAATACACTATGTCAAATGAGATGTTGAAATACACTATGCCAACATGAGATGTTGAAATACACTATGCCAACATGAGATGTTTAAATACACTATGTCAACATGAGATGTTTAAATACACTATGCCAACATGAGATGTTGAAATACACTATGTCAACATGAGATGTTTAAATACACTATGCCAACATGAGATGTTTAAATACACTATGCCAACATGAGATGTTTAAATACACTATGCCAACATGAGATGTTGAAATACACTATGCCAACATGAGATGTTGAAATACACTATGCCAACATGAGATGTTTAAATACACTATGTCAACATGAGACGTTGAAATACACTATGCCAACATGAGATGTTTAAATACACTATGCCAACATGAGAAGTTGAAATACACTATGCCAACATGAGATGTTGAAATACACTATGCCAACATGAGATGTTTAAATACACTATGCCAACATGAGATGTTTAAATACACTATGTCAACATGAGATGTTTAAATACACTATGTCAACATGAGATGTTTAAATACACTATGCCAACATGAGATGTTGAAATACACTATGCCAACATGAGATGTTTAAATACACTATGTCAACATGAGATGTTGAAATACACTATGTCAACATGAGACGTTGAAATACACTATGTCAACATGAGATGTTGAAATACACTATGTCAACATGAGACGTTGAGATACACTATGTCAACATGAGACGTTGAGATACACTATGTCAACATGAGATGTTGAAATACACTATGTCAACATGAGATGTTGAAATACACTATGTCAACATGAGATGTTGAAATACACTATGTCAACATGAGATGTTTAAATACACTATGTCAACATGAGATGTTGAAATACACTATGTCAACATGAGATGTTTAAATACACTATGTCAACATGAGATGTTTAAATACACTATGTCAACATGAGATGTTTAAATACACTATGCCAACATGAGATGTTGAAATACACTATGTCAACATGAGATGTTGAAATACACTATGTCAACATGAGACGTTGAAATACACTATGTCAACATGAGACGTTGAGATACACTATGTCAACATGAGACGTTGAAATACACTATGTCAACATGAGATGTTGAAATACACTATGTCAACATGAGATGTTGAAATACACTATGCCAACATGAGACGTTGAGATACACTATGTCAACATGAGACGTTGAAATACACTATGTCAACATGAGATGTTGAAATACACTATGTCAACATGAGACGTTGAGATACACTATGTCAACATGAGATGTTGAAATACACTATGCCAACATGAGACGTTGAGATACACTATGTCAACATGAGACGTTGAAATACACTATGTCAACATGAGATGTTGAAATACACTATGTCAACATGAGACGTTGAGATACACTATGTCAACATGAGATGTTGAAATACACTATGCCAACATGAGACGTTGAAATACACTATGTCAACATGAGACGTTGAAATACACTATGTCAACATGAGACGTTGAGATACACTATGTCAACATGAGACGTTGAGATACACTATGTCAACATGAGATGTTGAAATACACTATGCCAACATGAGACGTTGAGATACACTATGTCAACATGAGATGTTGAAATACACTATGCCAACATGAGACGTTGAAATACACTGTGCCAACATGAGATGTTGAAATACACTATGCCAACATGAGATGTTGAAAAACACTGTGCCAACATGAGACGTTGAAATACACTATGCCAACATGAGACGTTGAAATACACTATGCCAACATGAGACGTTGAGATACACTATGTCAACATCAGATGTTGAAATACACTATGCCAACATGAGACGTTGAGATACACTATGTCAACATGAGATGTTGAAATACACTATGCCAACATGAGACGTTGAAATACACTGTGCCAACATGAGATGTTGAAATACACTATGCCAACATGAGATGTTGAAATACACTGTGCCAACATGAGACGTTGAGATACACTATGTCAACATGAGACGTTGATATACACTATGTCAACATGAGACGTTGAGATACACTATGCCAACATGAGATGTTGAAATACACTATGCCAACATGAGATGTTGAAATACACTATGCCAATATGAGACGTTGAGATACACTATGCCAACATGAGATGTTGAGATACACTATGTCAACATGAGACGTTGAAATACACTATGCCAACATGAGACGTTGAAATACACTATGTCAACATGAGATGTTGAAATACACTATGTCAACATGAGATGTTGAAATACACTATGTCAACATGAGATGTTGAGATACACTATGTCAACATGAGACGTTGAGATACACTATGTCAACATGAGACGTTGAAATACACAATGTCAACATGAGATGTTGAAATACACTATGTCAACATGAGACGTTGAGATACACTATGTCAACATGAGACGTTGAGATACACTATGTCAACATGAGACGTTGAGATACACTATGTCAACATGAGACGTTGAGATACACTATGCCAACATGAGATGTTGAAATACACTATGCCAACATGAGATGTTGAGATACACTATGTCAACATGAGACGTTGAAATACACTATGCCAACATGAGATGTTGAAATACACTATGTCAACATGAGATGTTTAAATACACTATGTCAACATGAGATGTTGAGATACACTATGTCAACATGAGACGTTGAGATACACTATGTCAACATGAGACGTTGAAATACACAATGTCAACATGAGATGTTGAAATACACTATGTCAACATGAGACGTTGAGATACACTATGTCAACATGAGACGTTGAGATACACTATGTCAACATGAGACGTTGAGATACACTATGTCAACATGAGACGTTGAGATACACTATGCCAACATGAGATGTTGAAATACACTATGCCAACATGAGATGTTGAGATACACTATGTCAACATGAGACGTTGAAATACACTATGCCAACATGAGATGTTGAAATACACTATGTCAACATGAGATGTTTAAATACACTATGTCAACATGAGATGTTTAAATACACTATGTCAACATGAGATGTTTAAATACACTATGCCAACATGAGATGTTTAAATACACTATGTCAACATGAGATGTTTAAATACACTATGTCAACATGAGATGTTTAAATACACTATGTCAACATGAGATGTTTAAATACACTATGTCAACATGAGATGTTTAAATACACTATGTCAACATGAGATGTTTAAATACACTATGTCAACATGAGATGTTTAAATACACTATGTCAACATGAGATGTTTAAATACACTATGTCAACATGAGATGTTTAAATACACTATGTCAACATGAGATGTTTAAATACACTATGTCAACATGAGATGTTTAAATACACTATGTCAACATGAGATGTTTAAATACACTATGTCAACATGAGATGTTTAAATACACTATGTCAACATGAGACGTTGAGATACACTATGTCAACATGAGATGTTGAAATACACTATGTCAACATGAGACGTTGAAATACACTATGTCAACATGAGACGTTGAAATACACTATGTCAACTAGGACAACGATCCTTTTCACTGTTAATTAGTTTTTGGCCTTGCTTGTCAATAGTGCATCGTGTTGTTAGCCTGTTTCCCAGCTCAAACCATTCCAAAGTAGATGTCATATGTCCTTTTGATTTCTCATGATCAGACAGTCTCACACTCACACTGGCATTTTTCCAGTCACAAATCCGGTCGGATCCCAGAGCAGACAAAGTGTTGCCAAAAAGTTTGCAACAGAAACAAAACATTTTGTTCTTAGCTGTTGAATATATAAGACATTTTCTATTGAAAACTTCTCCATTTTCCATATTTCGTTTGCAGAAGGTTGTAGAAAATTTCCGTCTATTATTATCTGAAGGAAAATCTTTTTCTTCAATTTTTTAGGCCCCTGACCCTTGCCAATAATTGTAACACGAGTGTCTGCATTCATATATTCTGTAGTGTCTGCATTCATATATTCTGTAGTGTCTGCATTCATATATTCTGTAGTGTCTGCATTCATATATTCTGTAGTGTCTGCTTTCATATATTCTGTAGTGTCTGCATTCATATATTCTGTAGTGTCTGCATTCATTTATTCTAGTGTCTGCATTCATATATTCTGTAGTGTCTGCATTCATATATTCTGTAGTGTCTGCATTCATATATTCTGTAGTGTCTGCATTCATATATTCTGTAGTGTCTGCATTCATATAATCTGTAGTGTCTGCATTCATATATTCCGGCCAAGTTGATGGATCACTCAAATCATCACTTACATTTATCAAACCAAACAATTCCTGTTTCTTCATTGACAGTTGCAGATGTGAGTGTCCCTGTAATCTGGGAAGTATCAACAATCCCATCAGAAGTGCCGATATAAGAACCTGTTATTTTCATACGTTGCTTCCTCTTTGTATTCTTTAGAAGTTGACGATGTTGTCAAACTTTGATGTTGTACAAGGAATTTATTGAGAGATCCTGTTAATGCCTTAATTTGACTTTCCTGCGTTGCTTTTTGTTTTTTCTTTCGATTGCCACTATTATACTTTCTGCCAAAATCGCGATCTCGTTTTGGAGCCATATCCCCTCGACAGAAAAATTCAGTTAATGGAAAAGTCAGAATAAAGGGTAGGATTTATGACTGTATCAATTTAAAATAAAATGATCAAAATGTTAACTGGCAGTCACACAGACATAGTAAATAGAATGCACTTGTCACATGAACTTTGTAATGAAAGAAATTCCTTTACACTGGGTTAAAAATTTTCAAAAACCTTTTCATTTCACATCAACAAAAACTAAATAAAGGAGTGCCAAATGTCATTGGGCCGTTAGTAGTTGATAAAATTTTGTTTATAAATTAGGTAAAAGTAAAATACTGCATTGCGGTATAGAGATGAGGGATGAAAACGTGGAAATTAATGTACAGCAACATAATAGTTACGTGTAACATGTTAAATAAGAGCTAAGACATGTCACAATAGGAAATATACACCTGGTAATGAACCGTAATGGCTAGTAAATACGAAATTCAACGTCCGGAAGTATTATGAATTTTATTCATTATTTTTAGTCTACTTCCTGTTGATTGATAAGTAGACAGTTTTTAATTATTTTAAAATATACCCTCGATAACATAATTGAGTTAGTGTCAAATAAATGGCTCTCTCATTCTGTGTGTTTTAATGCATGTGCTATTGAAAATAACTTTAACTAAGCCCTCCATTATTTTTTTTAAAGTTCTTCGTGTCTGTGACATTATGTAAGTAAAGTTATTAAGAAAGTTAAAGTAATGAGTAATGTTGAAACTAAAACTTGAAATAAAATTATTTAAAAGTTTACTTTTATTTTGTCGGAATAGTGAATTTAAGGGACTAAAACCGTGGGCGGGCCCTTGGCAAAAATGATTAGGGTTTACAAATGCCGAGTTAGAAAATGAGTGAATTGAATTAGTTAAGCCTGAGAAGCGCCCGCCCCACGTTTTTAGTCATATTACAAATGTACATCATAGTACTTGAGCATATAAGTTTGAAATTTGTATCAATCCAGAAAAAGATTTTTCCTTCACAATTGTGTTGAATTTTTTTTATTTTTCTTCTTTTCAGTCCGCTTATACTTATAATATTATAAAAACATGGATTTTAAAAAACTTTTTTTTACTTCAATTTATTTTTATGACTTTGTTTACACAATCAAAAAAAAACAACAAACTTTGGCCCTTCTCTGCTCATTGTTTTTACACCACTGCACTATAGTAGTATTTTAATGTCATCATTTTTATATCGCTGATTCATTACAACAATATATTTGGTTGTTCCACTGTGACTGTTGGTACATACAGCAACAATATATTTGGTTGTTCCACTGTGACAGATATCAAGTCCCCATCAATGAGTAGGTGTAAGTTTAAGAAGCTCTGTGACATGTGCCTATTGGTTAAACAAGAGTAGTTTATTAAAGGACACTAAATAGAATAAACTTTGATAAACAAGTACTGACTTGTAATGTTTTATTATTAGAGTTTCATCCTTTGACCAGTTTGCGAAAAGAATGTATAAATCATAAAAGTCAAATCATCACTGACATCACTGACGTGTTTACTATTACATAGAAAAACTGCCATCTGTAAGGGAATCAATCAGTTAACTACAACCCAGTGACATTCTCATTATTTACATACAATTAAAACAAGAGCATTTTTGGTCTTATTCAGTTATCATGTATTTCTAGTTTCATGATAAATAATCAACTTCAGCATGCATTTATTCAGTTTAAAAACTTATTTTTGTGAAGCTGAAAACACGTATAAATTATGAATATTGCGTTTAAGAGAAAAGACAACAAATTAATCTATATTTAAGGACCTAGAGTCTGGTGCAGTGGTTTAATGACTGGGCATCAATGTGTTTAGTTCAATCAGTTTTCAACAAAAGCAAATTCTGAACAATTACATATTCCCAAACAAAATGAACATCAACAATAATTTAAAATAATTTGGTGATAAAAATTTAAGAGCATTTTTCTTTTAAAAAATCTAAATGACAAGTTTTGAACACAAATATATAACCTGAATTCAATGACATGTCTCAAAGTATTGAAGCACATGCATAAAGTACCTTGCTTCATACAAGAAGGGATAGGAATACAACAGACTATCACTGAGTTGTTTAATTCAAGGGAGTTAAATATTTGAACTTCATCACATCAAATGACAAGATAATTTCAGGCTATTTATATTATATGCATGTACAGGAATTCCTGTATTTCAAAAAGTGAAATTGATATTTGTAGCCTTTCCACTGCCATTTTGATCTACAACCACATATACAAAACTATTTTTGTAATTTTTCTAACAGTTATTAAACATATAATGTAATTATTAAATACAGTTAATTGTGTCTGCATATAAACGTGATATTCAATCACAGATTTACCGTTTCTTATAGCATGAAACTTTTTAAATTGTAAAAAACCTGATTCAATAATAAAATTTATTTTTAATATTTCAAATAATTTGCAATTTCCAAATTTAAATTTCAAACAAAAAGCAACAGGTTATATTATAATTTTTAAAAATATTAGTGAAAAGAATCAAGAGAGTTTCTGTAATGACATGGACAATAATTGTATATTCCACCCCATTCCTCCACCACTTGTACAAATTGGATCTAAATTTAACATTAAAGCTAATCATCATTGTAGCTACTAACTTGAAGTAGCGTTTAGAGAGTTGCAGTATATTTTTATTTAAATTATTTGAAGATGAGTCTGATATCAATAATCTATCTTACCATTAGGTCAATGAAAATAGGACAGATTAGAAATTAAAATTAGGCACAGTGGAAAGACAACAGCTTCAGACAAATTAAATATGGAGAAAAAAAACATACAAACAAGAACCAAGTAAATACTATGTACATAAGTGCTATATGAAGTCATCATCTTCATCATCATAATAATTGCCTTCCGAAACATCTGCCAAGCCCAAATCATCAGCTTTATCAACTCTGATTGTGGCTTTTGGTTTCTTTTTCTTTTGAGTTTTGGCCTGTTCCTGAAACATAACAGACATTTAGGACCTATTTAAAAAGAATATTTGACTTATCCAGCATAAAATAAAATGTATAGTCATTTTATCACTGACAGGGTTTATTGACTATTTTATTAAGACCCAAAACATTTATATTATATTTAAACATTTTAATTTACACACTGACTTATTAACCTTTTTTAGGCAGAATAAATCTTACTATGCTTTATAATCATGTATATAATCTTCTTAACTTTATTTCCTATTATAGTTTAGAGAATGATATTCTGTTAAGTATTTTGTTTCATGTGATACCCTTGGTCTATATTTCTCTAGTATATGAGTAAAATAAACAGGCAAATTTTAACTAGAACATATTAGGTATAATGTAATATATAAATGTAGCTTATGTGTACTGAAATGTCATTTATGTGGTTGTTAGGATATGATTGTTTATGAATGCATTGATATTTATATGCATGTTAATATTTTTATGTCAAGCCATGTCAGCCCAGTTTCTTATTGGGGTAAAGCGCTAGATAAATTATCAATTTATTTATTATTATTAGTATTGCACATTAAATGGATGTATATTTTTCTAATAATATGAAAATCCCTATCCTTAAAGACTGTCAGCTGTACATAGAAGTAAAAAAGAAGAAATAGAAATTGCAATAGGTTTCTTTCTGTCCTTTTCTTTAAAACAATTGTAGGGCAACATTGAATTAATGTCTTTACTGCTTTTAAAAAAAAATAATATATAAATATCTTTTAACCATAGAACTGTCATAACAGTGATTGGTTGACCTTTAAAAATCTTTTTTCTTTAGTGTCACTGCTGATATGATCAGGTATTGGGAAATACCAATAAATATAATGATTTAATAGAAAAATCACTCTATAGAAATCAGCTTTTTGTCATTTACATTGTATGTACAAATGGGCTTGTTATTTCTTTCCATTAAATGGGAGAAATATTAGCTCAATAGATTTTGAAAAATGTTTGTTTCATTTCTGTAATTGATGTCATGTAATTTTAGAAAATATGTCCATGTTATGCTCTCTAATGTTATCATGTGATTTAATCATTTATGACAAAAAGATCATAATATCAACATTTCTAAATGCCTTGACAATTACAAAACCATCTTTACATACCTTTCTTTGTCGCTACAAAACCATCTTTACATACCTTTCTTTGTCGCTACAAAACCATCTTTACATACCTTTGTTTGTCGCTAAAAAACCATCTTTACATACCTTTCTTTGTCGCTACAAAACTATCTTTACATACCTTTGTTTGTCGCTACAAAACCATCTTTACATACCTTTGTTTGTCGCTACAAAACCATCTTTACATACCTTTCTTTGTCGCTACAAAACCATCTTTACATACCTTTCTTTGTCGCTACAAAACCATCTTTACATACCTTTCTTTGTCGCTACAAAACCATCTTTACATACCTTTCTTTGTCGCTCCTTTTCATGATACAAAACAGTTACAGCATTGGCGATTCGTTTGACATCATCAGCTGCCACTTAAAATAATATTTATTCTTAATAAAATGTTGGTGATCAGTGACTAAAACCAAACAATTATACAACATATTCACTTCAAGACAATTTAACAAACATAAGGGTGATCAATGACTAAAACCAAACAATTCTACAACATATTCACTTCAAGACAATTTAACAAACATAAGGGTGATCAATGACTAAAACAAAACAATTATACAACATATTCACTTCAAGACAATTTAACAAACATAAGGCACTGCTTATTTAGAAAAAGAGCTCACAAATATTTTCAAAAACAAATTATTTTAAGTTCTACAATTAATCAGGCCCAAATTTTGAACGTACTTGTTAATGTAATGTCATGAATGAGCTTATCAATAAATGCTGGATACAGTTTGCTACCCTGTAAAATAAAACACACAAAATAAAGTAATTGAGATTTAAATCAAAGGGATTAAAGCAACATTATATATACTGATCATTGATTGACATAAATTGACAAAGTTGAGATGTGAATCACTGACAGTGGCAGACATGGTGAGATGTGAATCACTGACAGTGGCAGACATGGTGAGATGTGAATCACTGACAGTGGCAGACATGGTGAGATGTGAATCACTGACAGTGACAGACATGTTTACCTGCAGATTTTGTAGAAAAGCCATTTATATTTGCTTAATTGATCAATTAGTAAAAGAAAAAATATACTTCTCAATTAGTCAATCAGTACATTATGCCAAGTCAGTCAATAGGAACCATAGTTTTTCAAATATTTTACTACAATGTATAGTAGTGACTGACAAACAAATTGAAATGTCTTTTTTCCCCATTAAGAAGATACAAAGAGATAAAGTCATTGGTGTCTGAAAATATTAATATTTTCTTTATTTTATATTGTTCCAGAGCATGGTGTTTCAGCATAGTTTTCTTGTGGTTGGAGCCCTCTTTTCTTTCTAAATATTTCCTTCATAAAACTGTGCTGGGAAGACTTATACAAATACCTTAATTAATAAATACCCATCTATAATCTATGCACACTGGATCCTTTCAAACATGCCAAGCTTTAATTATTTGTTTTATTTTATGGATTACCTCAAAAAATGTAATTTTTGTTTTAAGTGCTTGTTCAAACTGATCAAACTGTTCCTTGGTTTCAGGATACATACTGTCAATACCAGGGGTCTCACCTACACCTGTTTCAAGGAAAGAGGTTTACAAATGAACAATTGTAACACCTGTCTTTTAAATACTTCTACAGCTGTACATGACATTTTCTCAGAAATAATTTTCAACTTTTAGGTTTATAACATGGAAAATTAATTGAATCATAAGACTTAAACTAAGGTTAATAAGACCGCTCGTTTTTGAGGAACGGTTAGCCGTTCAAAAAAAAAGACAGCTTAACCCAAGTCCCTATATGACTTATGTTTTGAGAACCAACGAGAGAATGTTTTTGCCTCGCGTCATCTGATGGTCGCATCAAAGTCTGCTTCCCCCACTTGCGTAGAGCTCTTTTCGCGATGCCCTCAATTCAGCGAATTTAAAAAATAAAAAAAAATATTTTAAAAAATTGCAAAGAATTAAGTAAACAGTGATGGTTAATAGTAAATTATTAATTTTTTTTTAATGACTCGTGATTAACCGTTCTAAATAAGAGGACCGGTTAAACTGTTTGTTAAAGTTAGCTATGTATTTTTCCTAAGTTTAAAAAACCCACGCCTCGCCTCTTGGGACGTTGTGTGACTGACTCTCTTGTGTCTTGTGTGTGATGCCGGTCAACTCGCGAATTAAAAAATAATAATAAAATTATGAAGCTTACGGAATAATCAGTGATGATAAAATGGAATTTATTTACATACCATATTATTTTTCAATCGTCAACTCGCCAGAATTATTGAATTTTGCGGCTCACACGACGCACATTTTTCCTGTTCCAATAGGGTTGGAGCTACACTCGCGATACTCCCCTTCCAACGCATAACAATTACATTTTTAAAAAGAAAATATCAGTTTTTATATTAATGTGGTAAGCTTACGTCAAATTACTTTAGGGTGCAGGAAAACTGTCACTAAATGACCGAACTCGAATTTGCGGACCGATTAATCGCCCGGTATCTTTGCTACGTCTATCAAATGACTCTCGTAGGTAATTCACTAAGCGGCTCGCGCCTATCAATTTTTTGAATGCGGGAAACAGACTATAAACCGGTGACCAGAGAATGCCGTTAGGTCAAGGGTTCATATGGTTTTATAGCTTTCTTTGTCTTTATAAGAAACCGACTATAATTAATATAAATAGAAACAGTCGCGGCCTTGACTGTTGTTCACATCAAACGCGCACTGTGTGTTAGCTCTTGTACAGGGCCTCAACAACTAAGCAAATTTAAAAATAAAACATTCTTTAGCCGTAGGCGAACTAAACTAAATGTGATGGCGTGTATATTATTTATATACCGGAATATGAAGAAAGCGATTTGATGTCACCCTCGCTCCCGTTAGTCTCGTATGCTGCCCTGCATCTTAACAGTAAGTAAAGTTGCGGTTAACCGATCCTGATTAAACGGGACCGTTAACAACCTTAACTTAAACCCATCTCATTTACCCCCCCCCCTCCCACACACTCTACCCCAGACAGCAAATGTGTAATTAACATTTATAGTCACATGAATTAAAAAAGTGGAACCACTTCCCAGAATGTCACTGCCAAAAATACAATGATATTTTCTTCTCAAACCACAAAGCTTATTGCCTGCAGATTTCAAGTTAATAATTGTTTAAATTATTACAGCAGTTCATACCAAAAAGTCCTTTGGCTAATTTTAAATCTGCTTCTTCTTGAATCTTTTGTAAACGTATTTTCTCAGCTAGTTTTTCTTCTGCTGTTAATTCTTTGACTTCCTGCAAATACAAACATTTTTTAAAAGTCATTAAAATCAACCTCAGTGGCAAATTGAAAAATAAAATGTTCAAATATATCATGGCTCAATTCAAACCAACAGATACTCCCTCCCACAAATTTATTGCTAGAAGATTCATATAATTAATTTAACAAAAAACAATTAGTGACAAACCTGCTTCTCTTCATCTTGTTGTTTAGCACGTGACTTTTCAGCTAACCTTTCAGCAAGAGGTTTCTTTTTTGGCCTTTGATAAGCTGTTTATCAGATTTAATAATAAAAATAAAAAGAATATTAATAAAACCAAAATTTTAGAACTTGACTTATTTAAAATGTCAGTAATTAATGTCACATTTTTTTAAAATATAAACTTTCAGAGAATAAAATTAAACATTTATGAAGGATATTGGATGGGTCTGTCCCCCGGTCACAATGTGACCAGTGTTACTAATCATATTGAATAAACGTGAAGGATAAAGTGTGAAAATTAATAGCTTTCCTATTAACAGCAGTTAATTCCTGACTTATTAATAGTGAAAATGAAATGGTCCAACAATATGACATAATGGTGATGGAAACAAAAGATTACACCATACAGCTAAAACTACATTTTGAGACCTATTCTAGGCAGAAAATGATGTTAACAGTTTTCGAAGGGTGATTTAAAAAAAGGACAGTGTGAGAATCAGGGAAATAAGTAGTAAATGGGTTAAAATAAAATTTATTTAATTTAACCCAATCAATACGAACCAATTTTTTTAAGGGTATGCAGTAAAATTTTAGGTTAAAAAATCCATTCCACCTGATGATTTTAAACTGAAAAACTCTGCTTTGCTATTTATCAAAACTATTTCATGCTGCATATCAAAATTTAGGTAATTGAAAAAGGAATATGTTTCTACTATTAAAACATGAGACAAAATTACCCAAATTAAACCTTTAGGGATATTATTGCATGTTTATGTAAAAAAAAAGTAAAAAATTTTTTTTTGCATTACTCACCAGCTCATAGATCAGGTAAAAAATAGTCCAATCAAGTTCATATTTCTAACAAATAAGTCTTATTATATATCTAAAACAACTGGAAAGTTTCATTGCAGTAGCTCCAGAAATTATAAAGTTATGAATTTTTTCCCATGACACGCTTCACTTTTTTAAAAAAATTCAACAATAAAATAATTATACTCTAATATTTACACATATTTCCAAAATAGTAAATTTTCGTAATCACAGTCGACACTGAGTTTTCAAATTTATTATAATTTGTAATTGATTTGTCCATTCAAAGCAATTTATTTGCTTGATCATCACTTATAGATCGAAAAATTAATAGATTAGCACTAGGATTAGTACTCAATGAACCCATTTCGATCAGCTGTTTTTTGTTTACAAAATTTTTTTAACTGAAAAAACAAGCACGAAAATACACTAAACATGGTCTAATCCTTTCGAAATTGCACACAACGGAAGTTGAAACTCTTCTGAATAGAAGTTTTATAAAGCTATTAATAAAATAGTTGAATGGAAAAGGTCTGATTTCTAATAAAATGAAACAAACCATCGGTGACGCAGAGAGCAGCTAAACGTACACGTCCGAAATCACGGTGGCGCACACTGCGGCGAAACGTATTAAATGGGTTAAGTAATAGTGATTCATTTATACGCTGTATGCCCTTAAAAACTACACATAGCTTGAAATTAATACTAATTTATAATTAATTTTTTTTACTAAATAAGCTTGTCAAGGGTTAACCAAACCTAAGAGTAGGACTGGTCCTCTTTAATCTCGACTAGTTGACTGTTATTTTAAATTGTCTGTATCAGCTTATAACCTGAATTTCATTTCCTTTTGTAAGAAAGATACCTCACAACAAATTACGGCTAGTTATAAGTTGTTTTTTTAAAACCATCAACTGGTTCTCAAATAAGAGCAGCCGTAACAACCTTATTATTACTATTGACTTACCAGTTGAAGTTGACTTTTCTTGACCTGGTTTACTGGCATCACTTTGCTCCACTTTTTTCTCATCTTCATCATCTTCCCAGTTGTCCTAATATATTTAAGATTAAAAAAAAATGACAATGTTTTTATTTACCTAAAGAAAAATGTGTACTAACCATTAGTCATTTCTGCCTAGCCTATAGGTTATGGTTATGATTGGTTTATAACATACATACATACAGGTCAGATATTATCATACTCATACATAAGAAAGTCAAAGTCATGAGTCTTATTAACGTTAGACTAAATGACAAATAATTCTAAAAGTCTATAACTATCTCACAATTTCCTGTGATATGAATATTAAATAGTAATAGACAACTGACAGCAATATTAATTAATCATTTAAATCAATCACAATATACACAATCAATTGATCAATTCAATCAATCTCAATCAACAATGAATCATAATCATGACAATCTGACAATTTCTATTACTACTATTATCTATACTATAGTCTATACTGTCTATAGTATAGTACTATAGTGTCTATAGTCTATAGTCTATTGGTTTAGTCATAGTCTAGTAAGAAGCATGTGAAATAAAATACGCTTGACGGTAAAAAAATTCTGATCAAATGTAAGCGAATAACAGCAAAACTATAATAATATCAAATTAGTACAATAAAATACACCGTGATGATTAAAAAGTTTTCATGACATTTAAGTGCTATCGAAAATTGGTCACCTTGACTTCGTCTTCCTCGTCTTCTCCATCCCATCTATCTGTTGCAGCCACTGCCACTCCACCTGGTTGTATCACTGGATCAAAATCCTCTTTCTCTGTAAAAAATAAAAAATGTGTCATTTCAAATTAAGTAGAAATGACAACAGAGTACGAATATTTACATAAAATCTGTTAAAATTACCACATGTTCTTACCCCAATCATCCATCTTGACAGCCGGTTACTCTTCTGTGTATTGTTTTATTTTGATATTCAGTGTGGGCTTTTACGATACTTTAAAAAAAACATAAACTGATACAATTACTTTGGTCTCAATCATAAAACATAAAGTAAAACCTAAAATCACCAAAATAACATTATTTATCTTATTTCTTTATTAACTGTCAGAATTTCAAAATGATTTCATTATAATTCATAAAAATTACTTATTTTTGGAAGAAAAACCAAACATCTTCAACTTCAACACTTAAACTTAAACGTGGCTTAAACTTACGTTTGAGATCATCTTTGTTATAGAGGAATTTAAAAAAAAACAAAAAACCACACACACACACAAGCTTAATTTTGAATAAGTGTTTGCTATTTAGCCTTCTACATATCTTTGTTTGAAAAAATATTTAAGCCTAATACAAGATAATCAACATTTAAAACTCTAATAAGAATGCAGGACTAAACACAAACCATAGATAAGCTTAGGACGCAGTAATCTTCTGTATAGAAAGAGCGTCTAGAACAGATAAGATAAGATAATATAAGACTTCAAATGTATGCCTTTGTACTTGCGACTTGTAATAGTAGTACATTTTGATTTTTCACACCTTCGTGTAAAGTGTGATAGATAATCTTTATATCTTATCAAGTAATATTCAATGGTTGATGTGTTTTTACTTTAAACCTTAAAAATATTTTTGTTTTGTCAAGGCCAGGACTACGACTAAAATGACTTATCTTATCTGTTTACAGACGCTCCTTCTATACAGAAGATTATTGCGTCCTACGCTTATCTATGGTTTGTGTTTAGTCCTGCATTTTTATTAGAGATTTAAATGTTGATAAAGTGTTGGTTTTCCTGGCTTCTTCAGGCAACCCATTCCACGCCCGAATTCCGGACGGGAAGAAGGAAAACTTGTATGTGTTTGTTCTTGCATACGGAATAAGAAAGGTGTTTTTATCCTTATGTCTATCTGAGGGTTGTATTAAGTTATCTTTGTGTTGTATTTCTAAATTAGAATTAATTGCTTTATGTATGATTACTACTTTGCTCTTGGTTCTTCTATCCTCTAGTGTCATATTAATCAATTCTTTCAGTTGTTCTACAATCTTTAGGTTAGATTTTTCGTTTAGGCGTATTAGTATAATATATTCATAGCGTATTTTCAAAAATATGTCTATACCTAGTTATCACAAGCGATTTTTCAGTTAGTCCTTTCTTTCCTCTTAAAATTAAATTAGACTAAGAAGAAGATTGTCTTGTCCTCGGGTCATTATCAAAGTTAAATCTTAATGGATTGCTACTTTTGGCATTCTTTTAAATTAATCTAAGATTATTGAAGTAAACCACTACTTTTTTAAATTAAAAAATTGTTATTACTTTCTTTTAGGACAACAAAATATTGTATACCATTTCATTCCATTGTAAAGTAGAGTATCGCGCAATTTGATTCTATTTAAATCGAATATTGAAAAATTTACGTTACTCATCATTGTTTATTTAGGTATGTACTTTAAATTTGAAAGATATAAATGTAAAGTTTTAGCGTTTCAATAAACGTCACATTATTCTCCGTTTACATTAGTACCGTATAATAATAAAATCAAATATCCCACAATTAAAGTGCTTTGGAATTTAATTAGACTGTAGTAGAATTCAACAACGGGTATATTAAAGAAGGGGAGGCTATTTATTATACCTAAATTCATATCCGCAGCACTTTCCTACTTTCAGTTTCATTTCAATTTTCTCATTGGCGTGTCAGAAGTAGACGAAATTAAATTAAATAAAGCAGCTGCAAATATTTTGAAATATATTTATTAAAAACAGAAGAAAAAATGACCGAAAGATATGCACTTGAACTGGAAAGTTACACGGGTCCAGTGACTGCTCTCATTGTTATAAATAAAACAATTTTATGTGGTAAGGTTCAAGTTCAGTTCAGTTTGAATTGAATTCAAATTTTAAATAATATATTTTAATATATTATATATAATTAATAATTATATTATTTATTAGTAGAACAAATTCAAAAAAGAGCTGCCAGATTCATTACTGGAGAATATTCAAATCTGACAAGAATAACACCATTAGTTAAATCATTAAACTTAAACCTTGAACTTTAAACACTAGAGGATAGAAGAACCAAGACGCAAAGTAGTAATCATACATATAGCAATTAATTCTAATTTAGAAATACAACACAAAGATAACTTAATACAACCCTCAGATAGTCATAAGGATAAAAACACCTTTCTTATTCCGTATGCAAGAACAAACACATACAAGTTTTCCTTCTTCCCGTCCGGAATTTGGGCGTAGAATGGGTTGCCTGAAGAATCCAGGAAAACCAACACTTCATCAGTCACAGCATTTAAATCTCTAATAAAAATGCAGGACTAAACACAAACCATAGATAAGCGTAGGACGCAATAATCTTCTGTATAGAAGGAGTGTCTGTAAACAGATAAGATAAGATAACTATTATTAATATTATAGGGTAATCCTGCAGTTTCTACACGTATATTATTTCACATCGAAATTTAATTTTCACGTGAGAACTTACGTTTTAATGTATTAAACTTAAACGCATTAATATAGGTTATATTTTAGCTATTATAGCACTAATTTGTTAGTTTTATTAATTTCTAAGGCTTTTTTCAGCCCTTAAAGCTACATAATCAGAGTGGGATAAATCCATTTTGTTTATGTAGTACTCTACTTGCTGAGTTGTCACAGTAAGATGCCAAAGGAAATATTCTCACTTAAAAACAAATAAAATAAGAATCAAACATCTAGTAATGAAATATAAAATGAAATTGTCTTTAGAATATTTATTTATCTTTTAAGAACATTAAAATAGATGAATAATTCTTTTTAAAAAAATATCAATCAGTAAATTTATTTTAGCATGGGTCGAGCCAGGTAAAAAAAATTATCTGGCAAGCAAAACAAAATGGACGTATCGTTACCACATTATGCATTATATAGAGCCGAAAAAATGCCTTAGAAAATAAAAAGCCCCACAAATTAGCGCTGTAATAGCTGAAATACAACATATAATAATGCATTTAATAAATTAAAAATGTAAGTTCTCACGAGAAAATTAAATTTCGCTGTGAAATAATATACGTGTAGAAACTGCAGGATTACCTATTATAGATCGTATTATAAGTATTAGTCCAGGACCAGAGTCTCTGATTTTGGTCAGCATGAGAATCCATGTCCCCTCCCCACCAGTGCGGCAGACACTTCTGAGCTCGGATTGGTCTCATCGTCATCAGCCATCTCCGTCATCTTATCTATTTCTATTAATTTTTAATAGTATTAATAAACGTCACTCCTGTGTCCTGCTATACAGAGGATTATTGAATCCTATGTTCTGATAAGCACCTATTGGTGTTTTTGTTGTTGTTTTTGTTGTTCCTCCGTCGTAGTCGACGATGACCACTCTCATCATATTAATATTTGTATTTGACCTGTGCTAGGCCGCCATTGGTAAGTGAAGCAGCATTCACAGGCCCGGCCCTGGCTATGAGGGACCACGCTATTCCCAGCCGCCTCTGTTTCCCTAACTAGCGTCAGGTACCCATTCGGAGCTGTGTTGACCCTTGGCCCAGGAAAAAAAAACCTGTAGTGACCTTCAGATTGCCTGCTAAGGGCACATGCCGGTCAACCACTGTGCCCCATCTCTGAATGCGCTCTGACTAAAACTAAATAACAATGACAAGTGAATCGTTGTCAATGCAGTCATCGTCTCCATAGACAAACAATATTATTATAGTTATATTATTATATTCGTTAGTAAGTTAAATTATTGATTTAAATTAGGGCTGGTACTGATAACAAAAAATTGTTCGATTAATCAGGAAAAATTAATCAATTAATTTCGATTAATTATATTTTTATAATGCATATATAGATCCTGTTAAGTTGCTTAAGTAATTCTATGGCTCCCAAATTTTGTGACGCAACACAGCAAATTCATTCTGCTATGCAAGAAATAAGGAAATAAAACCTTTTTTTTTACGTATGCATGTCTAAATAAATAATAATACGAGGGGAAGAGGGGAACATATGTAAGTAATAAAAAATATTAATTATTAATAAATTGGAATAAAATATTTGAAATATTTTCTTAAATTTTAAACTATCTAATTAAATTTAATATATCAAAATTTTTAACGATTAATCACTGAGTTAATCTTTAATTTCTGCAGCCCTAATTTAAATATATTATTAAAATAAATAATTAAATTATATCATTAGTCATGAGTAATGTCATTAATAGATTAAATAGGCAGGCCTTGCTTTGACTTTGTCTAATTCATGACTAGATAATATAAGCCGTGGACCATGAGGAGCATATGCCTATAACCAAGGATGCAATAATTTTCTCAATAGCAGGAGCATCTGTAATATATAGGCTAAATATTTAATACGCCTTAAAAGCTATAAGTATAAGATAAGTCTCTGATTCTGTCCAAAGTGAAATTTCAAACTGATATGATTATAGTATTATAGTTTTCTTTAGACCTATTCTATTGCTATTAATTTTTAAAATATTTCCCTATTTAATAAAAAATGCCAAAATATGAATATGAATATAACTGGCACTGACATAGCTATTATGGTGTTATATCAAGCATTTATTTTCATTAATCAATAACTAACCTTCATTAAAGTTTACACTTAAGACTTCAACTAACAAACATTAATTATTGATCATATTATTATAATTATAAATGTATCAAATTGTTGATAAAGTTTAAGCCTTAAGCCAAATCAATATATTAATTTAATGATGTTTAAAGTCGTGTACATGTATATATAATAATTAATAATTCATAAACATTTTCTAGTTTTTTAATGTAAGTAATGTTTACATTTTAAAACTATAAATTTTTGTTTGTTTTAAGAACTATTTTAATATTTTGCAGGTTGCGGTAGTGAAGTTTCATTTTTTGATTTCCATACCTCTGAACTAAAAGCCAGAGCTCGGATACTCAACGGTGCAACAGTCCATGGATTGAAAAGAGGTGAATTATCAGAATAGTTTTCAATTAAATAAATTGGTAGAAAATTAAATTTTATATTTTACTACTCTGTATGGTAGAAAATAATTAATATCCAAGCTATTAACTTTTAATCTCTTAATGTTAAATGATAGCTCTGAGATATTCAAAAATACAGATTATATATTTTTACTTTAAATATAACTTATACATATCTATAACCCAAGGTCCAATGAAGGAAAAGAGTGACCTTATTTGTGTATTTGGAAGCAAGCAAGCACGTGTCATTTCTGTAATTATAACAGAGGCAGACTGTACATTCTCTTCTTTGACAGACATTCTTTACACCCAGGATTGGATATGGGATGCTCACTGGTTGAGTCATGAAGTAAGATTTGTTTCTTTCATTTAATCATTTATAAAGAAGAAAGCAGTCCCTTTTTTTAACGTATTTCAGGCAAATTACAAATAATCCTAGCATAGAATCTACAGAAAGAGAATGAGGGTCAAGAATAGATGGGGATAGAAGGAGTCACTAAGGTATTCACCAAGAAGGAACAAAAAAGGAAAGCGCTGGACAGAGATAAATTGAGTTTTTAAAAAAAATTAGATTGTCTTGTGGCCAGTTGGTGGACAGTGTGAAGGCAGTTGTAAGTCCCAATACATGTGTGCATAATAGTAGAATTATATGGATGCTGACAGTTGTTTAAAGTCCCAATACATGTGTGCATAATAGTAGAATTGTGTGGCTGCTGACAGTTGTTTGAAGTCCCAATACATGTGTGCATAATAATAGAATTATATGGATGCTGACAGTTGTTTAAAGTCCCAATACATGTGTGCATAATAATAGAATTATGTGGCTGCTGACAGTTGTTTGAAGTCCCAATACATGTGTGCATAATAATAGAATTATGTGGCTGCTGACAGTTGTTTAAAGTCCCAATACATGTGTGCATAATGGTAGAATTATGTGGCTGCTGACAGTTGTTTGAAGTCCCAATACATGTGTGCATAATGGTAGAATTATGTGGCTGCTGACAGTTGTTTGAAGTCCCAATACATGTGTGCATAATGGTAGAATTATGTGGCTGCTGACAGTTGTTTGAAGTCCCAATACATTTGTGCATAATAATAGAATTATGTGGCTGCTGTTACATATTAAATTTTAACTCTTTCACTCATATTTTTGTCACAAAAGAAGAAGAAGAAAAGACTCTTTGTATCTTTAATAAATAGGTCTTTTAGGCATCAATATTTTAATCTTAAAGATCAAATTAAGAAGGTTTGCTTTTTCTTTAAACTTTATTTGGTGTGGAAGTGGGTGTGTGTATGTGGGGGGGGGGTATGGGATGGATTCATTGGATGACATTTGTGTAGCTTCACTTCTGGATTTTCTATGCTACAACATTTAAATCTTATAGCTCATTCATCTCTTTTGGTAAGTTTCGTTATCATATTTTAAAAAATAATTGAAAACTCTTAAAAATGTATTTGATTAGACAGATAATGGATGCATAGTCCTTGCATTAGCGCACAATGATGTTCTAAAGTGGAACTGGAAGTCCAACGAAATCACTGACAGAAGGGAATGCACAGAGAAATGTTTACTGTATCTTTGAATAATCAACTAGTTTCTTTTCCTTGAAAAAGTTAAATATGTTTTCCCATCAGATTTATTTTCTTAGCTTTTAATCATATTTCTATAGTTCCCATAAGTTTTTGCTGGACAACAGTTTGTAATAATATTCTTAAACAGTTTTTAAATAATTAAATTATAAAATAATCAAAATTTAAAGAAGTTTTTAAAATTATTTATTGTAAATGATATGCATGAAACTGGCAAGTTCTAAAAGTTCTTTTTATTTAAAATGTTCATGTTTTATTTAACATTTTTGTGTAGTGTAAGATCATCACATACGTGTCATAGTATAAGACAACAAATCAGCAGCTTTTATAGAGACTTAATAACCTTGGAGTAGAACAACTGAACCATTAGACTATCTTTATTGACCACTAGACTATCTTTATTGACCACCAGACTATCTTTATTGACCACTAGACTATCTTTATTGACCACTAGACTATCTTTACTGACCACTAGACTATCTTTACTGACCACTAGACTATCTTTATTGACCACTAGACTATCTTTATTGACCACTAGACTATCTTTATTGACCACTAGACTATCTTTATTGACCATTAGACTATCTTTATTGACCACTAGACTATCTTTATTGACCACCAGACTATCTTTATTGACCACTAGACTATCTTTATTGACCACTAGACTATCTTTATTGACCACTAGACTATCTTTACTGACCACTAGACTATCTTTACTGACCACTAGACTATCTTTATTGACCACTAGACTATCTTTATTGACCACTAGACTATCTTTATTGACCACTAGACTATCTTTATTGACCATTAGACTATCTTTATTGACCACTAGACTATCTTTATTGACCACTAGTCTATCTTTATTGACCACTAGACTATCTTTATTGACCACTAGACTATCTTTATTGACCACTAGACTATCTTTATTGACCACTAGACTATCTTTGTTGACCACCAGACTATCTTTATTGACCACCAGACTATCTTTATTGACCACTAGACTATCTTTATTGTCCACTAGACTATCTTTACTGACCACTAGACTATCTTTACTGACCACTAGACTATCTTTATTGACCACTTGACTATCTTTATTGACCACTCGACTATCTTTATTGACCACTCGACTATCTTTATTGACCACTCGACTATCTTTATTGACCACTAGACTATCTTTATTGACCACCAGACTATCTTTATTGACCACTAGACTATCTTTATTGACCACTAGACTATCTTTATTGACCACTAGACTATCTTTATTGACCACTAGACTATCTTTATTGACCACTAGACTATCTTTATTGACCATTAGACTATCTTTATTGACCACTAGACTATCTTTATTGACCACTAGACTATCTTTATTGACCACCAGACTATCTTTATTGACCACCAGACTATCTTTATTGACCACTAGACTATCTTTATTGACCACTAGACTATCTTTATTGACCACTAGACTATCTTTATTGACCACTAGACTATCTTTATTGACCACTAGTCTATCTTTATTGACCACTAGACTATCTTTATTGACCACTAGACTATCTTTATTGACCACTAGACTATCTTTATTGACCACTAGACTATCTTTATTGACCACCAGACTAGACTATCTTTATTGACCACTAGACTATATTTATTGTCCACTAGACTATCTTTACTGACCACTAGACTATCTTTACTGAACACTAGACTATCTTTATTGACCACTAGACTATCTTTACTGACCACTAGACTATCTTTACTGACCACTAGACTATCTTTATTGACCACTCGACTTTCTTTATTGACCACTCGACTATCTTTATTGACCACTCGACTATCTTTATTGACCACTAGACTATCTTTATTGACCACTAGACTATCTTTATTGACCACTAGACTATCTTTATTGACCACTAGACTATCGTTATTGAAAGTTGTGACCATAAAACCTTACAGGACTGAATTTGTGAAAATGGATAAATATTGAGTTTGTATGTAATTCCTGTAACAGCCTGTATTAGCCATGAGTTGTCCCCTGTATTAGCCATGAGTTGTCCCCTGTATTAGCCATGAGTTGTCCCCTGTATTAGCCATGAGTTGTCCCCTGTATTAGCCATGAGATGTCCCTTGTATTAGCCATGAGTTGTCCCCTGTATTAGCCATGAGTTGTCCCCTGTATTAGCCATGAGTTGTCCCCTGTATTAGCCATGAGTTGTCCCCTGTATTAGCCATGAGTTGTCCCCTGTATTAGCCATGAGTTGTCCCCTGTATTAGCCATGAGTTTTCCCCTGTATTAGCCATGAGTTGTCCCCTGTATTAGCCATGAGTTGTCCCCTGTATTAGCCATGAGTTTTCCCCTGTATTAGTCATGAGTTGTCCCCTGTATTAGCCATGAGTTGTCCCCTGTATTAGCCATGAGTTGTCCTCTGTATTAGCCATGAGTTGTCCCCTGTATTAGCCATGAGTTGTCTCATGTATTAGCCATGAGTTTTCCCCCTTATTAGCCTTGAGTTGTTCCCCTTGGCATGATAAAAAGAAACTTTTTGATCCACTGATAACCTTTACCCTGAATTTTAGTGTCTAAATCCTGTGACCTTAGCCGTCATATTTTGTCTAACTCTAAATCCTGTGACCTTAGCCGTCATATTTTGTCTAACTCTAAATCCTGTGACCTTAGCCGTCATATTTTGTCTAACTCTAAATCCTGTGATCCTAGCCGTCATATTTTGTCTAACTCTAACTCATGTGACCCTAGCCGTCATATTTTGTCTAACTCTAAATCTTTTGACCCTAGCCGTCATATTTTGTCTAACTCTAAATCTTTTGACCCTAGCCGTCATATTTTGTCTAACTCTAAATCTTTTGACCCTAGCTGTCATATTTATTTTAGAGGTACTTCCAGGAAGATGATGTTATGAATTCTTAAGACTGACTGTAATAAATATTAAGATTATTCCTTATCAGACTCAGATATTGTGCTTCCTTTATTGGCCTTACGTGGGACAACCTTGTCCTGGCAGCTGGAACAGTTTTTAATCAGGTTGTCTTGTGGCCAGTTGCTGGACAGTGTGGCAACAATGCTAGTAAACAAGAACCTGTTGATGTGGTGCATGTGTTGTCAGGTCATAAAGTTAGTGTCCAATTACACAATGATAATGTAAACATTCTTTAATTTTTATAATTGATTACAAGTAAAGGACATTTAATTTTTTAAAATTCTTTTAGATATTATCTTGAAATTGAAATGTTTTTGTAATTATAATATAAATGTCATTATATTTCATTTCCAGGGGGTTATCTTTTCAATTGGTTACCATGCTGGACACCGACGAATTTGCTCAGTTTCTGATGACCGAAGCATTCGCATGTGGCAACTCTCATTTCCTTCAGTGACTAATAATTCATCATTGCCAGATTGGAGTTGTGTCACCAGTTATTTAATGCTGTCATTATTTGGTCATTCAGCAAGAGTCTGGGATATTATCTTAATGTCAGACTGCTTTGTCAGTGTTGGAGAGGTAGTACCAAAAATAGATATGACTATTTGGATGGCTTATTTACCATACCTTTACCAGTGTCTCCAAGATTTAAGTGACTATTGATTGAAATTAGTTTTTGAAAGTTTTGAAAATTTCTTTTTGAAACTTCAATTTTTCATTTTATTCTCTCATATGTTTCTATTAAGAATTTTTTGTTAGAGCTTATTAATTTTATTTAAAACATTTTTTATTACAATTTTTTAAATTTAATTTTTGTGCAAAGGATGCCACCTGTTTAATCTGGGATTATGAGGGGAACATCATTAATAAACTCAAAGGGCACAAGGTTAGTCAAATATTCCAGACATCTGTTAAAAACTTTGTTTATTTAAGTAAACCCAGGGGACAGCCTAATTGCTGTTTGTAGCATTATAATTAAACTTAGAAATATAGAATAAAGCATGTTAAAGAATTTAATTTAAAATATTTTTTAATGTTCAACCCCCCTCCCCCCCTTTTTTTTCTCTTCATCTCTACTTTTCCCTCACCCTCTCATTCTCTCCTCCCACCCCACTAAATAATCTTTTGCAAAAATATCATTTTTCTTTTTGCATGGGTTTGGCAAAACTTTTAAGATATATATATTTTTGTGTGTGCTTTTTTAAATTAAACATGTATTCATAAACAAAAATAATTAAGAAGATGAAGATTTCCATTTTTACTCCATTGTCATTTAACACAGTTACCACTGCAATAGGAGAATAACATGCAATCTAAGTAACGAGTATATTTTAATGTCCTTGTCAGGGCCGAAGTATATGGAGTCTTACAGTAACTGATGATGAACAATTTGTGGTAAGTTTTTATCATCAGTTGTTAACTAGGACTCTGTTTACATATCAGATAAGACATTGTCATTGTTTCAAAATTAACTAAACAGAAGCTTTCACTTTAATATTTCATGATACAATTCTAGTTATATTAACTATATGTAAAGTAAAGGTTGACAAAAAAACATCACAGCATGATACAGTTATTCCGTACCTACATTACAAAACATCACAGCATGATACAGTTATTCCGTACATACATTACAAAACATCACAGCATGATACAGTTATTCCGTACCTACATTACAAAACATCACAGCATGATACAGTTATTCCGTACCTACATTACAAAACATCACAGCATGATACAGTTATTCCGTACCTACATTACAAAACATCAAAGCATGATACAGTTATTCTGTACCTTAATTGTGTTACATTTTTCTCTGCTTCAGTTGACCGGTGGAGGTGATGCTAGTATCAGAAAATGGGAAGTTCAACAGAGAAAAAGTCTTGAAACTTCTCAAACTGTCATTGAAATTCCAGTCACATATAAGCAGGCACGTCACAGTGACCTATTGGTGATCTTGATTTAGATTATTTCCTCATGCTACTATGATACCTGGCGATAACTCTGTCAGATCTCCCCATCTAACTCTGTCAGAATCTCCCCATCTCACTCTGTCAGAATCTTCCCATCTAACTCTGTCAGAATCTTCCCATCTAACTCTGTCAGAATCTTCCCATCTAACTCTGTCAGAATCTTCCCATCTAACTCTGTCAGAATCTTCCCATCTAACTCTGTCAGAATCTTCCCATCTAACTCTGTCAGAATCTTCCCATCTAACTCTGTCAGAATCTTCCCTTCTAACTCTGTCAGAATCTTCCCATCTAACTCTGTCAGAATCTTCCCATCTAACTCTGTCAGAATCTCCCCATCTAACTCTGTCAGAATCTCCCCATCTAACTCTGTCAGAATCTTCCCATCTAACTCTGTCAGAATCTTCCCATCTAACTGTGTCAGAATCTTCCCATCTAACTCTTTCAGAATCTTCCTATCTAACTCTGTCAGAATCTTCCCATCTAACTCTGTCAGAATCTTCCCATCTCACTCTGTCAGAATCTTCCCATCTAACTCTGTCAGAATCTTCCCATCTAACTCTGTCAGAATCTTCCCATCTAACTCTTTCAGAATCTTCCTATCTAACTCTGTCAGAATCTTCCCATCTAACTCTGTCAGAATCTTCCCATCTCACTCTGTCAGAATCTTCCCATCTAACTCTGTCAGAATCTTCCCATCTAACTCTGTCAGAATCTTCCCATCTAACTCTGTCAGAATCTCCCCATCTAACTCTGTCAGAATCTCCCCATCTCACTCTGTCAGAATCTTCCCATCTAACTCTGTCAGAATCTTCCCATCTAACTCTGTCAGAATCTTCCCTTCTAACTCTGTCAGAATCTCCCCATCTAACTCTGTCAGAATCTTCCCTTCTAACTCTGTCAGAATCTCCCCATCTAACTCTGTCAGAATCTCCCCATCTCACTCTGTCAGAATCTTCCCATCTAACTCTGTCAGAATCTTCCCATCTAACTCTGTCAGAATCTTCCCTTCTAATTCTGTCAGAATCTCCCCATCTAACTCTGTCAGAATCTTCCCATCTAACTCTGTCTGTCAGAATCTTCCCATCTAACTCTGTCAGAATCTTCCCATCTCACTCTGTCAGAATCTTCCCATCTAACTCTGTCAGAATCTTCCCATCTAACTCTGTCAGAATCTTCCCATCTCACTCTGTCAGAATCTTCCCATCTAACTCTGTCAGAATCTTCCCATCTAACTCTGTCAGAATCTTCCCATCTAACTCTGTCAGAATCTTCCCATCTAACTCTGTCAGAATCTTCCCATCTAACTCTGTCAGAATCTTCCCATCTAACTCTGTCAGAATCTTCCCATCTAACTCTGTCAGAATCTTCCCATCTCACTCTGTCAGAATCTTCCCATCTCACTCTGTCAGAATCTTCCCATCTAACTCTGTCAGAATCTTCCCATCTAACTCTGTCAGAATCTTCCCATCTAACTCTGTCAGAATCTTCCCATCTAACTCTGTCAGAATCTTCCCATCTAACTCTGTCAGAATCTTCCCATCTAACTCTGTCAGAATCTTCCCATCTAACTCTGTCAGAATCTTCCCATCTAACTCTGTCAGAATCTTCCCATCTAACTCTGTCAGAATCTTCCCATCTAACTCTGTCAGAATCTTCCCATCTAACTCTGTCAGAATCTTCCCATCTAACTCTGTCAGAATCTTCCCATCTAACTCTGTCAGAATCTTCCCATCTAACTCTGTCAGAATCTTCCCATCTAACTCTGTCAGAATCTTCCCATCTAACTCTGTCAGAATCTTCCCATCTAACTCTGTCAGAATCTTCCCATCTAACTCTGTCAGAATCTTCCCATCTCACTCTGTCAGAATCTTCCCATCTAACTCTGTCAGAATCTTCCCATCTAACTCTGTCAGAATCTTCCCATCTAACTCTGTCAGAATCTTCCCATCTAACTCTGTCAGAATCTTCCCATCTAACTCTGTCAGAATCTTCCCATCTAACTCTGTCAGAATCTTCCCATCTAACTCTGTCAGAATCTTCCCATCTAACTCTGTCAGAATCTTCCCATCTAACTCTGTCAGAATCTCCCCATCTAACTCTGTCAGAATCTTCCCATCTAACTCGTCTGTCAGAATCTTCCCATCTAACTCTGTCAGAATCTTCCCATCTAACTCTGTCAGAATCTTCCCATCTAACTCTGTCAGAATCTTCCCATCTAACTCTGTCAGAATCTTCCCATCTAACTCTGTCAGAATCTTCCCATCTAACTCTGTCAGAATCTTCCCATCTAACTCTGTCAGAATCTTCCCATCTAACTCTGTCAGAATCTTCCCATCTAACTCTGTCAGAATCTTCCCATCTAACTCTGTCAGAATCTTCCCATCTAACTCTGTCAGAATCTTCCCATCTAACTCTGTCAGAATCTTCCCATCTAACTCTGTCAGAATCTTCCCATCTCACTCTGTCAGAATCTTCCCATCTAACTCTGTCAGAATCTTCCCATCTAACTCTGTCAGAATCTTCCCATCTAACTCTGTCAGAATCTTCCCATCTAACTCTGTCAGAATCTTCCCATCTCACTCTGTCAGAATCTTCCCATCTAACTCTGTCAGAATCTTCCCATCTAACTCTGTCAGAATCTTCCCATCTAACTCTGTCAGAATCTTCCCATCTAACTCTGTCAGAATCTCCCCATCTAACTCTGTCAGAATCTTCCCATCTAACTCTGTCAGAATCTTCCCATCTAACTCTGTCAGAATCTTCCCATCTAACTCTGTCAGAATCTTCCCATCTCACTCTGTCAGAATCTTCCCATCTAACTCTGTCAGAATCTTCCCATCTAACTCTGTCAGAATCTTCCCATCTAACTCTGTCAGAATCTTCCCATCTCACTCTGTCAGAATCTTCCCATCTAACTCTGTCAGATCTTCCCATCTAACTCTGTCAGAATCTTCCCATCTAACTCTGTCAGAATCTTCCCATCTCTGTCAGAATCTCAACTCTGTCAGAATCTTCCCATCTAACTCTGTCAGAATCTTCCCATCTAACTCTGTCAGAATCTTCCCATCTAACTCTGTCAGAATCTTCCCATCTAACTCTGTCAGAATCTTCCCATCTAACTCTGTCAGAATCTTCCCATCTAACTCTGTCAGAATCTTCCCATCTAACTCTGTCAGAATCTTCCCATCTAACTCTGTCAGAATCTTCCCATCTAACTCTGTCAGAATCTTCCCATCTAACTCTGTCAGAATCTTCCCATCTAACTCTGTCAGAATCTTCCCATCTAACTCTGTCAGAATCTTCCCATCTAACTCTGTCAGAATCTTCCCATCTCTGTCAGAATCACCCCATCTAACTCTGTCAGAATCTTCCCATCTAACTCTGTCAGAATCTTCCCATCTAACTCTGTCAGAATCTTCCCATCTAACTCTGTCAGAATCTTCCCATCTAACTCTGTCAGAATCTTCCCATCTAACTCTGTCAGAATCTTCCCATCTAACTCTGTCAGAATCTTCCCATCTAACTCTGTCAGAATCTTCCCATCTAACTCTGTCAGAATCTTCCCATCTAACTCTGTCAGAATCTTCCCATCTAACTCTGTCAGAATCTTCCCATCTCACTCTGTCAGAATCTTCCCATCTAACTCTGTCAGAATCTTCCCATCTAACTCTGTCAGAATCTTCCCATCTAACTCTGTCAGAATCTTCCCATCTCACTCTGTCAGAATCTTCCCATCTCACTCTGTCAGAATCTTCCCATCTAACTCTGTCAGAATCTTCCCATCTAACTCTGTCAGAATCTTCCCATCTAACTCTGTCAGAATCTTCCCATCTAACTCTGTCAGAATCTTCCCATCTAACTCTGTCAGAATCTTCCCATCTAACTCTGTCAGAATCTTCCCATCTAACTCTGTCAGAATCTTCCCATCTAACTCTGTCAGAATCTTCCCATCTCACTCTGTCAGAATCTTCCCATCTCACTCTGTCAGAATCTTCCCATCTAACTCTGTCAGAATCTTCCCTTCTAACTCTGTCAGAATCTTCCCATCTAATAGTTTTATTTTATCTTCATCTCCACCCTTAGATATTTATCATTGACGACCCTGAGATATTTATCATTGACAACCCTGAGATATTTATCATTGACAACCCTGAGATATTTATCATTGACGACACTGAGATATTTATCATTGACAACCCTGAGATATTTATCATTGACAACCCTGAGATATTTATCATTGACGACCCTGAGATATTTATCATTGACAACCCTCAGATATTTATCATTGACAACCCTGAGATATTTATCATTGACAACCCTCAGATATTTATCATTGACAACCCTGAGATATTTATCATTGACGACCCTGAGATATTTATCATTGACAACCCTGAGATATTTATCATTGACAACCCTCAGATATTTATCACTGACAACCCTCAGATATTCATCATTGACAACCCTCAGATATTCATCATTGACAACCCTCAGATATTCATCATTGCAAGCCCTCAGATATTTATCATTGACAACCCTCAGATATTTATCATTGACAACCCTCAGATATTTATCATTGACAACCCTCAGATATTTATCATTGACAACCCTCAGATATTTATCATTGATAACCCTCAGATATTTATCATTGACAACCCTGAGATATTTATCATTGACAACCCTCAGATATTTATCATTGACAACCCTCAGATATTTATCATTGCAGTTTTATTTCCAGACTGAAGATGACTTTCCAAGAAGTGTTGAAATGTTAAACTTCGACACAGTCATAATTATGATGAACTCTGGGTAAGAATATACTTTTTTTTGTTTTAGAATTTTGTGATATTTCTAACAAATTGGTCAAACTCAACTTTCTTAGTCAAACTCAACTTTCTTAGTCAAACTCAACTCTCTTAGTCAAACTCAACTTTCTTAGTCAAATTTTTTAGTTAAAAAACGATATTAAATGTTTCATGTATGTTTCAATAAGACAACTTTTAATGTCCTGATGAATCTACAACAAAATGCAGTGACGAAATTAATTTTTTAAAAATTCATTAAAGAAAAAAAGGAAATGAAATTTATTTTTAATCGAATCACATGTTTATATTTCTGGAATCAATCTTTGCCAGGAAACTGATGATGTGCATCACAAAATTTGGATGAGCTACTTTTAATATTGTCATTTATTGACAGAAAACTCTGCTCATTCAAAGTGACAGAACATCATTTTGACGTTATCACTTGTGATGCCAAGTTCAAGTCCTACAGCATAGTCCGGCCCAGTCCAGATCAAATCACTCTGGCTATTGGAACCATGTGTGGCTGTGTCAAGGTCATTCGATTCAAAGGTACACTTCTTGTTTTATCAGCATCAAGATATCGCTGTTATAAAAATACCTCAATAGTTGGCTTAGATAAGATCTGAATAGTAAACTGGGGCTGACTTGAATAGTAAACTGGGGCTGACTTCATGTCTTTGACTGGCCTGTGACTTCATGTCTTTGACTGGCCTGGGGGGGGGGTGACTTCATGTCTTTGACTGGCCTGGGGGGGGGTGACTTCATGTCTTTGACTGGCCTGGGGGGGGGGTGACTTCATGTCTTTGACTGGCCTGGGGGGGGGGTGACTTCATGTCTTTGACTGGCCTGGGGGGGGGGTGACTTCATGTCTTTGACTGGCCTGGGGGGGGGGTGACTTCATGTCTTTGACTGGCCTGGGGGGGGGTGACTTCATGTCTTTGACTGGCCTGGGGGGGGGTGACTTCATGTCTTTGACTGGCCTGGGGGGGGGTGACTTCATGTCTTTGACTGGCCTGGGGGGGGGTGACTTCATGTCTTTGACTGGCCTGGGGGGGGTGACTTCATGTCTTTGACTGGCCTGGGGGGGGGTGACTTCATGTCTTTGACTGGCCTGGGGGGGGTGACTTCATGTCTTTGACTGGCCTGGGGGGGGGTGACTTCATGTCTTTGACTGGCCGGGGGGGGGTGACTTCATGTCTTTGACTGGCCTGGGGGGGGGGTGACTTCATGTCTTTGACTGGCCTGGGGGGGTGACTTCATGTCTTTGACTGGCCTGGGGGGGGGTGACTTCATGTCTTTGACTGGCCTGGGGGGGGGGTGACTTCATGTCTTTGACTGGCCTGGGGGGGGGGTGACTTCATGTCTTTGACTGGCCGGGGGGGGGGTGACTTCATGTCTTTGACTGGCCTGGGGGGGGTGACTTCATGTCTTTGACTGGCCTGGGGGGGGGTGACTTCATGTCTTTGACTGGCCTGGGGGGGGGGTGACTTCATGTCTTTGACTGGCCTGGGGGGTGACTTCATGTCTTTGACTGGCCTGGGGGGGGGGTGACTTCATGTCTTTGACTGGCCTGGGGGGGTGACTTCATGTCTTTGACTGGCCTGGGGGGGGGTGACTTCATGTCTTTGACTGGCCGGGGGGGTGACTTCATGTCTTTGACTGGCCTGGGGGGGGTGACTTCATGTCTTTGACTGGCCTGGGGGGGGGTGACTTCATGTCTTTGACTGGCCTGGGGGGGGTGACTTCATGTCTTTGACTGGCCTGGGGGGGTGACTTCATGTCTTTGACTGGCCTGGGGGGGTGACTTCATGTCTTTGACTGGCCTGGGGGGGGGTGACTTCATGTCTTTGACTGGCCTGGGGGGGGGTGACTTCATGTCTTTGACTGGCCTGGGGGGGGTGACTTCATGTCTTTGACTGGCCTGGGGGGGGGTGACTTCATGTCTTTGACTGGCCTGGGGGGGTGACTTCATGTCTTTGACTGGCCTGGGGGGGGTGACTTCATGTCTTTGACTGGCCTGGGGGGGGTGACTTCATGTCTTTGACTGGCCTGGGGGGGTGACTTCATGTCTTTGACTGGCCTGGGGGGTGACTTCATGTCTTTGACTGGCCTGGGGGGGGGTGACTTCATGTCTTTGACTGGCCTGGGGGGGGGATGACTTCATGTCTTTGACTGGCCTGGGGGGGTGACTTCATGTCTTTGACTGGCCTGGGGGGGGTGACTTCATGTCTTTGACTGGCCTGGGGGGGGGTGACTTCATGTCTTTGACTGGCCTGGGGGGTTGACTTCATGTCTTTGACTGGGCTGGGGGGGATGACTTCATGTCTTTGACTGGCCTGGGGGGGGGTGACTTCATGTCTTTGACTGGCCTGGGGGGGGGTGACTTCATGTCTTTGACTGGCTTGGGGGGGGTGACTTCATGTCTTTGACTGGCTTGGGGGGGTGACTTCATGTCTTTGACTGGCCTGGGGGGGTGACTTCATGTCTTTGACTGGCCTGGGGGGTGACTTCATGTCTTTGACTGGCCTGGGGGGGGGGTGACTTCATGTCTTTGACTGGCCTGGGGAGGGGGGGTGACTTCATGTCTTTGACTGGCCTGGGGGGGGGGTGACTTCATGTCTTTGACTGGCCTGGGGGGGGGGTGACTTCATGTCTTTGACTGGCCTGGGGGGGGTGACTTCATGTCTTTGACTGGCCTGGGGGGGTGACTTCATGTCTTTCACTGGCCTGGGGAGGGGGGTGACTTCATGTCTTTGACTGGCCGTGGGGGGGGTGACTTCATGTCTTTGACTGGCCTGGGGGGGGGGTGACTTCCTGTCTTTGACTGGCCTGGGGGGGGTGACTTCATGTCTTTGACTGGCCTGGGGGGGGTGACTTCATGTCTTTGACTGGCCTGGGGGGGGTGACTTCATGTCTTTGACTGGCCTGGGGGGGTGACTTCATGTCTTTGACTGGCCTGGGGGGGGGGTGACTTCATGTCTTTGACTGGCCTGGGGGGGGGGTTGACTTCATGTCTTTGACTGGCCTGGGGGGGGGGACTTCATGTCTTTGACTGGCCTGGTTAGGATGGTGACTTCATGTCTTTGACTGGCCTGGTTAGGATGGTGACTTCATGTCTTTGACTGGCCTGGTTAGGATGGTGACTTCATGTCTTTGACTGGCCTGGTTAGGATGGTGACTTCATGTCTTTGACTGGCCTGGTTAGGATGGTTACTTCATGTCTTTGACTGGCCTGGTTAGGATGGTGACTTCATGACTTTGACTGGCCTGGTTAGGATGGTGACTTCATGTCTTTGACTGGCCTGGTTAGGATGGTGATTGGGGGGGGGGAGCACATTTCTAACAATTTTACTTGGTTTCCTCCTAAGGGGATTGAGAAAAGTTTATTTATCGCCAAGTGGCCTAGTTAGATTTTGACACAGAGTGTCTATAAACCTATATTTTTCATACCTAAACATTTTTAGGAACTCCTGAAGTAGAAACATGGGATTTTCTTAATATTACTGAATGCTACTATTATTAATATCTACACAGTATCTAGCTGGTTAATTTTCAGAATCCTGAAACAACATTAAAATGATCATAATGAGGCAACATTCAAATGATCATAATTGAGGCAACATTATAATGATCATAATGGAGGCAACATTATAATGATCATTATTGAGGCAACATTAAAATGATCATAATTGAGGCAACATTATAATGATCATAATTGAGGCAACATTATAATGATCATAATTGAGACAACATTATAATGATCATAATTGAGACAACATTATAATGATCATAATTGAGGCAACATTATAATGATCATAATTGAGACAACATTATATTGATCATAATTGAGGCAACATTATAATGATCATAATTGAGGCAACATTACAATGATCATAATTGAGGCAAGATTATAATGATCATAATTGAGGCTACATTATAATGATCATAATTGAGGCAACATTATAATGATCATAATTGAGGCAAGATTATAATGATCATAATTGAGGCAACATTATAATGATCATAATTGAGGCAACATTATAATGATCATAATTGAGGCAACATTAAAATGATCATAATTGAGGCAACATTATAATGATCATAATTGAGGCAACATTATCTATACTAATAAAAGGCAAAGCCCTCACTGACTCACTGACTCACTGATTCATCACTAATTCTCCAACTTCCCGTGTAGGTAGAAGCATGAAACTTTGGGAAGTTGTCGAGTAGCCTCTCGCGACGAAAATTGGAGCAAAAGAATTTTTAAAATAACACTCATGGGGGCCGGGGGCCCAAAAACGTTTTTTTTCCTTATATGGCCTATAAAAAATTTTAAAATCTACAATTCTCCTATTTCCCGAGTAGGCAGGAGCATGAAACTTTGGGAAGTTGTTGAGTACAATCCCGCGATGGTAACGGGAGAAAAAATATTTAAATTATCACTTCCTGGGGGCCGGGGGCCCAAATGAAGTTTTTTCCTTATATGAGCTGTATAAAAACTAAAAATCACTAATTCTCCTATTTCCCGTGTAGGTAGAAGCATGAAACACTGGGTAGTTGATAAGCAAACTTCCGCGATGGTAACAAGCGAAAAAAATATTTAAAATAACACTTAATGGGGTCCGGGGGCCCAAATGTAGGTTTTTTCTTATAAAAAAAAACTGACTCATCACTAATTCTCCAACTTCCCGTGTAGGTATTAGCATGAAACTTTGGGAATTGCTGAGTACAACCTCTCACGAAATTCTACAATCCAAAACCCAACCCCATAATTTTTCTGTTTCCCCCCCCTCAAAAAAACAACATATTCCCTACATCCACATACAACCACAAAAACACAAAACTCTACTTCCCCACTCCATCACCAAATTTCCTAATAATCTACCCCACCCTCTCATTACCCTTTCTCCCCCACCCACAACCCAAACACCCAACCATTTTTCCTTTTTCCCCCATACTAAAAAACCAACACATCTCACACCCCCCCCACCCCACCCCCAACACCACAAACCCTATACTTACTCCTCCATCCCCAATTTACTAATAACCTACCCCCAACCCCTCATTACCCCTTACCCCCCCCACAAACCCAACACCAACCATTTTTCTTTTTCCCCCCATACTAAAAAAAACACAACCCCCCCATCACCACCACCAACACCCCAAACCTATACTTACTCCTCCATCCCCAAATTTCCTAATAATCTACTCCACACTCCTCCCCAATTCTACCCCCTCCAAAACCCCAACACCCCACATTTTTCTTTTTCCCCCCCCCTAAAAAAACAACACATTCACACACCCCCAAAACCCCACCCACCAACACCACAAACTCTACTTACTCCTCCATCCCCAAATTTCCTAATAATCTACCCCACCCTCTCATTACCCTTTCCCCCCCACAAACCCAACACCCAACATTTTTCTTTTTCCCCCCATCCTAAAAAACAACACATCTCACACACCCCCACCCCCACCCACCAACACCACAAACCCTATACTTACTCCTCATCCCCAATTTCTAAATAACCTACCCCAACCTCCTAATTACCCCTTTCCCCCACACCCCCCAAACCAACTTTTCCTTTTCCCCCACATTTACTTAATATACTCAATCCCAAATCTACTAATAAACATATCCCAACATCATCATTACCCTTATACCACCACAACTCAACACCAACCATTTTTCCTTATTTTCCCACCTATAAAACTACATTCACACACCCCCCATCCACAACCCAAACACCACCACAAAACACTATAATTAATCCTCCATCCACCAATTCTCTAATAACCTACCCCTACTCAATTTAACCATTATACACTAAAAATAACAAACCACACTCATTTTCCTTTTTCCCACCAAAATAAATACCAACAAATTCAAAAAACAAAATTAAAAAAAACCAAATCTCCAAAAACAAATATAATTTACTAATCCATACACTATTTTTAATTATAATTAACACCAATCCTCTCATTACATTTTGAACAAATATCATAAATACCACCATAACTTTTTTTTTTGTTTCCTACAAATTAAAATTTTACTTTCTTATCTATATAAAAAATTAAAAACACTAAATACTTCTAAATACCTATTATGTTGAATAATTAAACCTTTGTGTCTGTTGTTGAGTACCACTCCGACAATTTTATAGACTGGTAACACACATAACCATATCATCTCTCTATGGTATCACTTAATTTTGACCTATTTTACTCTGACGTTTTTGTTTTTCTGCGGGACTACAACAGACAGACAGAAAAAACGGTTGAAGTTAATATATGTATTATAACCATCATGATCCATTTTGAAATCAATTTGTGTTTTGAATTTGTGTTACGCGGGTTCTCAATGCTTACTGAAATCCTAATTTACCGCAGCAAAGCGCGGGTATTTTGCTAGTCTTACTAATAAAAGGCAAAGCCCTCACTCACTGCACTGACTGACTGATTCATCACTAATTCTCCAACTTCCCGTGTAGGTAGAAGCATGAAACTTTGGGAAAGGTTGTCGAGTAGCCTCTCGCGACGAAAATTGGAGTAAAAGAATTTTTAAAATAACACTCATGGGGGCCGGGGGCCCAAAAACGTTTTTTTTCTCTATAGTGGCCTATATAAAATTTGAAAATCACCAATTCTCCTATTTCCCGAGTAGGCAGGAGCATGAAACTTTGGGAAGTTTGTTGAGTACAACCCCGCGATGGTAACGGGAGAAAAAATATTTAAATTATCACTTCCTGGGGGCCGGGGCCCCAAATTAAGTTTTTTCCTTATATGAGCTATATAAAAACTAAAAATCACTAATCTCCTATTTCCCGTGTAGGTAGAAGCATGAAACACTAGGTAGTTGATAAGCACACTTCCGCGATGGTAACAAGTGAAAAAAAATATTTAAAATACACTTAATGGGGCCGGGGCCCAAATGAGTTTTTTCTTATAAAAAAACGACTATCACTAATTCTCAACTAGTACATGAAACTAGGTA
>CALYLW010000319.1:75000-464552 GCA_944989445.1 Ampullaceana balthica | reverse complement strand
ATAATTGGCGAATAAAAATTTTAAAATTCACACTGTTGGGGGCCCGGGGCCCAAAAACGCTTTTTTTCCTTATATGGACTATATAGAATATGAAATCACTAATTTTCTCATTTCTCGAGTAGGCAAAAGCATGAAACTTTGGGAAGTTGTTGAGTAAAAACCAGCGATAGCGACGGGAGGAAAAATATTTAAATTATCACTTCCTGGGGGCCCAAATGAAGTTTTTTCCTTCAAAAAGGCAAAGCCCTGACTCACTCACTGATTCATCACTAATTCTCCAACTTCCCGTGTAGGTATTAGCATGAAACTTTGGGAACTTGCTGAGTACATTCTCTCGACGATAATTGGCGAATAGGAATTTTAAAATTCACAATGTTGGGGGCCCGGGGCCCAAAAACGCTTTTT
This sequence comes from Ampullaceana balthica, assembly GCA_944989445.1. NCBI lineage: Eukaryota > Metazoa > Mollusca > Gastropoda > Lymnaeidae > Ampullaceana > Ampullaceana balthica. The sequence continues at coordinate 464,147 of CALYLW010000319.1, read as the reverse complement.
TTCCTTATATGGACTATGTAAAATATGAAATCACTAATTTTCTCATTTCTCGAGTAGGCAAAAGCATGAAACTTTGGGAAGTTGTTGAGTACAAACCAGCGATAGCAACGGGAGAAAAAATATTTAAATTATCACTTCCTGGGGGCCGGGGTCCCAAATGAAGTTTTTTCCTTATATAAGCTATATAAAAACTAAAAATCACTAATTCTCCTATTTCCCGTTTAGGTGGAAGCATGAAACTTGGGGTAGTTGTTAAGTACACTTCCACGATGTTAACAGGTAAAAACAATATTTAAATTATCACTTAATGGGGGCCGGGGGCCCAAATGCTTTTTTCTCAGATAAAAAAACTGACTCATCACTAATTCTCCAACTTTCCGTGTAGGTAGAATCATGAAACTTTGGGAAGTTGTTGAGTAGCCTCTCGCGACGAAAATTGGCGTAAAAGAGTTCGACAATTTACACTCATGGGGGGCCGGGGGCCCAAAAAAGTTATTTTTCCTTATATGGCCTTTATAAAATTTGAAACTCACAAATTCTCCTATTTCCCGAGTAGGCAGAAGCATTAAACTTTGGGAAGTTGTTGACTACAAACCCGCAATGGTAATACGAGAAAAAATAAATAAATTATCATTTCCTAGGGGACCGGAGGCGCAAATGAAGTTTTTTCATTATATGAGCTATATAAAAACTGAAAATCACAAATTCTCATATTTCCCATGTAGGTAGAACCATGAAACACTGGGGGGTTGATAAGTACACTTCCGCGATGTTAACAGGCGAAAAACATATTTAAATTATCAGTTAATGGGGGCCGGGGGCCCAAATGTAGTTTTTTTATATTAAAAACTGACTCATCACTAATTCTCCAACTTTCCGTGTGGTAGAAGAATCATAAAACCTTTGGGAATTTAAGTAGCTTCTCGCGACGAAAATTGGCATAAAATAATTTTTAAATTCACACTCATTGGGGCCGGGGGCCCAAAACCATTGTTTTCCTTATATGGGCAATATTAAAAGTAAAATCACTAATTCTCCTATTTTGCGAGTAGATAGAAGAATGAAACTTTGGGAAGATGTTGAGTACACTTCGGTGATATCAACAGGCAAAAAAATATTTAAATTTTCAAATACTGGGGTCCGGGGGCCCAAATAAAGTTTTTTTCTTTATGGGAGCTATATAAAAACTGAAAATCACAAATTCTTATGTTTCCCGTGTAGGTAGAAGCAAGAAACTCTGAGTAGTGGTAACAAACTAAAACAATATTTAAATTATTACATAGTGGGGGCCGGGGGCCTAAATGTAGTATTTTCCTCATATGAGCTATATAAAAACTAAAAATCACTAATTCTTCTATTTTCCGTAAAGGTGGAAGCATGAAACTTTGGGCAGTTGTTAAGTAACATTCCGCAATAGTAACAGGTAAAAAAAAGTATATAAATTATCACTTACTGGGGACCGGGGGCCCAAATTTAGTTTTTTCTAATATTAAAATCTGACTCAACACTAATTCTACAACTTGCCGTGAATGTAGAAGCTAAAACTTTGGGAACTTGATTAGTACACTCTTATGACGATAAATGACGGAAATTTTTTTTTAAAATTTCGCTCACGGGTGGCCGGGGCCCCAAAACCGTTTTTTTTCCGTATATGGACTACATAAAACTGAATGAACACTAATTCCTCATCTTCCCGTGTAGGTAGAAGCATGAAACTTTGGAAAGTTGTTGAGTACCCTCCCGCGATGATAACAATCACAACCAAATATAAAATTATTATTCACTAGGGGGCCGGGGGCCCAAATGTAGTTTTTTTCTTATATGAGCTACATATAACAGACTCATCATTAAATATCTAATTTTCCGTGTAGTTAGGAGCACAAAACTTTGGGAAGTTGTTGAGTAAAAACCAGCGATAGCGACGTGAGGAAAAATATTTAAATTATCACTTCCTGGGGGCCGGGGGCCCAAATGAAGTTTTTTCCTTCAAAAAGGCAAAGCCCTGACTCACTCACTGATTCATCACTAATTCTCCAACTTCCCGTGTAGGTATTAGCATGAAACTTTGGGAACTTGCTGAGTACACTCTCTCAACGATAATTGGCGAATAAAAATTTTAAAATTCACACTGTTGGGGGCCCGGGGCCCAAAAACGCTTTTTTTCCTTATATGGACTATATAGAATATGAAATCACTAATTTTCTCATTTCTCGAGTAGGCAAAAGCATGAAACTTTGGGAAGTTGTTGAGTAAAAACCAGCGATAGCGACGGGAGGAAAAATATTTAAATTATCACTTCCTGGGGGCCCAAATGAAGTTTTTTCCTTCAAAAAGGCAAAGCCCTGACTCACTCACTGATTCATCACTAATTCTCCAACTTCCCGTGTAGGTATTAGCATGAAACTTTGGGAACTTGCTGAGTACATTCTCTCGACGATAATTGGCGAATAGGAATTTTAAAATTCACAATGTTGGGGGCCCGGGGCCCAAAAACGCTTTTTTTCCTTATATGGACTATGTAAAATATGAAATCACTAATTTTCTCATTTCTCGAGTAGGCAAAAGCATGAAACTTTGGGAAGTTGTTGAGTACAAACCAGCGATAGCAACGGGAGAAAAAATATTTAAATTATCACTTCCTGGGGGCCGGGGTCCCAAATGAAGTTTTTTCCTTATATAAGCTATATAAAAACTAAAAATCACTAATTCTCCTATTTCCCGTTTAGGTGGAAGCATGAAACTTGGGGTAGTTGTTAAGTACACTTCCACGATGTTAACAGGTAAAAACAATATTTAAATTATCACTTAATGGGGGCCGGGGGCCCAAATGCTTTTTTCTCAGATAAAAAAACTGACTCATCACTAATTCTCCAACTTTCCGTGTAGGTAGAATCATGAAACTTTGGGAAGTTGTTGAGTAGCCTCTCGCGACGAAAATTGGCGTAAAAGAGTTCGACAATTTACACTCATGGGGGGCCGGGGGCCCAAAAAAGTTATTTTTCCTTATATGGCCTTTATAAAATTTGAAACTCACAAATTCTCCTATTTCCCGAGTAGGCAGAAGCATTAAACTTTGGGAAGTTGTTGACTACAAACCCGCAATGGTAATACGAGAAAAAATAAATAAATTATCATTTCCTAGGGACCGGAGGCGCAAATGAAGTTTTTTCATTATATGAGCTATATAAAAACTGAAAATCACAAATTCTCATATTTCCCATGTAGGTAGAACCATGAAACACTGGGGGGTTGATAAGTACACTTCCGCGATGTTAACAGGCGAAAAACATATTTAAATTATCAGTTAATGGGGGCCGGGGGCCCAAATGTAGTTTTTTTATATTAAAAACTGACTCATCACTAATTCTCCAACTTTCCGTGTGGTAGAAGAATCATAAAACCTTTGGGAATTTAAGTAGCTTCTCGCGACGAAAATTGGCATAAAATAATTTTTAAATTCACACTCATTGGGGCCGGGGGCCCAAAACCATTGTTTTCCTTATATGGGCAATATTAAAAGTAAAATCACTAATTCTCCTATTTTGCGAGTAGATAGAAGAATGAAACTTTGGGAAGATGTTGAGTACACTTCGGTGATATCAACAGGCAAAAAAATATTTAAATTTTCAAATACTGGGGTCCGGGGGCCCAAATAAAGTTTTTTTCTTTATGGGAGCTATATAAAAACTGAAAATCACAAATTCTTATGTTTCCCGTGTAGGTAGAAGCAAGAAACTCTGAGTAGTGGTAACAAACTAAAACAATATTTAAATTATTACATAGTGGGGGCCGGGGGCCTAAATGTAGTATTTTCCTCATATGAGCTATATAAAAACTAAAAATCACTAATTCTTCTATTTTCCGTAAAGGTGGAAGCATGAAACTTTGGGCAGTTGTTAAGTAACATTCCGCAATAGTAACAGGTAAAAAAAAGTATATAAATTATCACTTACTGGGGACCGGGGGCCCAAATTTAGTTTTTTCTAATATTAAAATCTGACTCAACACTAATTCTACAACTTGCCGTGAATGTAGAAGCTAAAACTTTGGGAACTTGATTAGTACACTCTTATGACGATAAATGACGGAAATTTTTTTTTAAAATTTCGCTCACGGGTGGCCGGGGCCCCAAAACCGTTTTTTTTTCCGTATATGGACTACATAAAACTGAATGAACACTAATTCCTCATCTTCCCGTGTAGGTAGAAGCATGAAACTTTGGAAAGTTGTTGAGTACCCTCCCGCGATGATAACAATCACAACCAAATATAAAATTATTATTCACTAGGGGGCCGGGGGCCCAAATGTAGTTTTTTTCTTATATGAGCTACATATAACAGACTCATCATTAAATATCTAATTTTCCGTGTAGTTAGGAGCACAAAACTTTGGGAAGTTGTTGAGTAAAAACCAGCGATAGCGACGTGAGGAAAAATATTTAAATTATCACTTCCTGGGGGCCGGGGGCCCAAATGAAGTTTTTTCCTTCAAAAAGGCAAAGCCCTGACTCACTCACTGATTCATCACTAATTCTCCAACTTCCCGTGTAGGTATTAGCATGAAACTTTGGGAACTTGCTGAGTACACTCTCTCAACGATAATTGGCGAATAAAAATTTTAAAATTCACACTGTTGGGGGCCCGGGGCCCAAAAACGCTTTTTTTCCTTATATGGACTATATAGAATATGAAATCACTAATTTTCTCATTTCTCGAGTAGGCAAAAGCATGAAACTTTGGGAAGTTGTTGAGTAAAAACCAGCGATAGCGACGGGAGGAAAAATATTTAAATTATCACTTCCTGGGGGCCCAAATGAAGTTTTTTCCTTCAAAAAGGCAAAGCCCTGACTCACTCACTGATTCATCACTAATTCTCCAACTTCCCGTGTAGGTATTAGCATGAAACTTTGGGAACTTGCTGAGTACATTCTCTCGACGATAATTGGCGAATAGGAATTTTAAAATTCACAATGTTGGGGGCCCGGGGCCCAAAAACGCTTTTTTTCCTTATATGGACTATGTAAAATATGAAATCACTAATTTTCTCATTTCTCGAGTAGGCAAAAGCATGAAACTTTGGGAAGTTGTTGAGTACAAACCAGCGATAGCAACGGGAGAAAAAATATTTAAATTATCACTTCCTGGGGGCCGGGGTCCCAAATGAAGTTTTTTCCTTATATAAGCTATATAAAAACTAAAAATCACTAATTCTCCTATTTCCCGTTTAGGTGGAAGCATGAAACTTGGGGTAGTTGTTAAGTACACTTCCACGATGTTAACAGGTAAAAACAATATTTAAATTATCACTTAATGGGGGCCGGGGGCCCAAATGCTTTTTTCTCAGATAAAAAAACTGACTCATCACTAATTCTCCAACTTTCCGTGTAGGTAGAATCATGAAACTTTGGGAAGTTGTTGAGTAGCCTCTCGCGACGAAAATTGGCGTAAAAGAGTTCGACAATTTACACTCATGGGGGGCCGGGGGCCCAAAAAAGTTATTTTTCCTTATATGGCCTTTATAAAATTTGAAACTCACAAATTCTCCTATTTCCCGAGTAGGCAGAAGCATTAAACTTTGGGAAGTTGTTGACTACAAACCCGCAATGGTAATACGAGAAAAAATAAATAAATTATCATTTCCTAGGGACCGGAGGCGCAAATGAAGTTTTTTCATTATATGAGCTATATAAAAACTGAAAATCACAAATTCTCATATTTCCCATGTAGGTAGAACCATGAAACACTGGGGGGTTGATAAGTACACTTCCGCGATGTTAACAGGCGAAAAACATATTTAAATTATCAGTTAATGGGGGCCGGGGGCCCAAATGTAGTTTTTTTATATTAAAAACTGACTCATCACTAATTCTCCAACTTTCCGTGTGGTAGAAGAATCATAAAACCTTTGGGAATTTAAGTAGCTTCTCGCGACGAAAATTGGCATAAAATAATTTTTAAATTCACACTCATTGGGGCCGGGGGCCCAAAACCATTGTTTTCCTTATATGGGCAATATTAAAAGTAAAATCACTAATTCTCCTATTTTGCGAGTAGATAGAAGAATGAAACTTTGGGAAGATGTTGAGTACACTTCGGTGATATCAACAGGCAAAAAAATATTTAAATTTTCAAATACTGGGGTCCGGGGGCCCAAATAAAGTTTTTTTCTTTATGGGAGCTATATAAAAACTGAAAATCACAAATTCTTATGTTTCCCGTGTAGGTAGAAGCAAGAAACTCTGAGTAGTGGTAACAAACTAAAACAATATTTAAATTATTACATAGTGGGGGCCGGGGGCCTAAATGTAGTATTTTCCTCATATGAGCTATATAAAAACTAAAAATCACTAATTCTTCTATTTTCCGTAAAGGTGGAAGCATGAAACTTTGGGCAGTTGTTAAGTAACATTCCGCAATAGTAACAGGTAAAAAAAAGTATATAAATTATCACTTACTGGGGACCGGGGGCCCAAATTTAGTTTTTTCTAATATTAAAATCTGACTCAACACTAATTCTACAACTTGCCGTGAATGTAGAAGCTAAAACTTTGGGAACTTGATTAGTACACTCTTATGACGATAAATGACGGAAATTTTTTTTTAAAATTTCGCTCACGGGTGGCCGGGGCCCCAAAACCGTTTTTTTTCCGTATATGGACTACATAAAACTGAATGAACACTAATTCCTCATCTTCCCGTGTAGGTAGAAGCATGAAACTTTGGAAAGTTGTTGAGTACCCTCCCGCGATGATAACAATCACAACCAAATATAAAATTATTATTCACTAGGGGGCCGGGGGCCCAAATGTAGTTTTTTTCTTATATGAGCTACATATAACAGACTCATCATTAAATATCTAATTTTCCGTGTAGTTAGGAGCACAAAACTTTGGGAAGTTGTTGAGTAAAAACCAGCGATAGCGACGTGAGGAAAAATATTTAAATTATCACTTCCTGGGGGCCGGGGGCCCAAATGAAGTTTTTTCCTTCAAAAAGGCAAAGCCCTGACTCACTCACTGATTCATCACTAATTCTCCAACTTCCCGTGTAGGTATTAGCATGAAACTTTGGGAACTTGCTGAGTACACTCTCTCAACGATAATTGGCGAATAAAAATTTTAAAATTCACACTGTTGGGGGCCCGGGGCCCAAAAACGCTTTTTTTCCTTATATGGACTATATAGAATATGAAATCACTAATTTTCTCATTTCTCGAGTAGGCAAAAGCATGAAACTTTGGGAAGTTGTTGAGTAAAAACCAGCGATAGCGACGGGAGGAAAAATATTTAAATTATCACTTCCTGGGGGCCCAAATGAAGTTTTTTCCTTCAAAAAGGCAAAGCCCTGACTCACTCACTGATTCATCACTAATTCTCCAACTTCCCGTGTAGGTATTAGCATGAAACTTTGGGAACTTGCTGAGTACATTCTCTCGACGATAATTGGCGAATAGGAATTTTAAAATTCACAATGTTGGGGGCCCGGGGCCCAAAAACGCTTTTTTTCCTTATATGGACTATGTAAAATATGAAATCACTAATTTTCTCATTTCTCGAGTAGGCAAAAGCATGAAACTTTGGGAAGTTGTTGAGTACAAACCAGCGATAGCAACGGGAGAAAAAATATTTAAATTATCACTTCCTGGGGGCCGGGGTCCCAAATGAAGTTTTTTCCTTATATAAGCTATATAAAAACTAAAAATCACTAATTCTCCTATTTCCCGTTTAGGTGGAAGCATGAAACTTGGGGTAGTTGTTAAGTACACTTCCACGATGTTAACAGGTAAAAACAATATTTAAATTATCACTTAATGGGGGCCGGGGGCCCAAATGCTTTTTTCTCAGATAAAAAAACTGACTCATCACTAATTCTCCAACTTTCCGTGTAGGTAGAATCATGAAACTTTGGGAAGTTGTTGAGTAGCCTCTCGCGACGAAAATTGGCGTAAAAGAGTTCGACAATTTACACTCATGGGGGGGCCGGGGGCCCAAAAAAGTTATTTTTCCTTATATGGCCTTTATAAAATTTGAAACTCACAAATTCTCCTATTTCCCGAGTAGGCAGAAGCATTAAACTTTGGGAAGTTGTTGACTACAAACCCGCAATGGTAATACGAGAAAAAATAAATAAATTATCATTTCCTAGGGACCGGAGGCGCAAATGAAGTTTTTTCATTATATGAGCTATATAAAAACTGAAAATCACAAATTCTCATATTTCCCATGTAGGTAGAACCATGAAACACTGGGGGGTTGATAAGTACACTTCCGCGATGTTAACAGGCGAAAAACATATTTAAATTATCAGTTAATGGGGGCCGGGGGCCCAAATGTAGTTTTTTTATATTAAAAACTGACTCATCACTAATTCTCCAACTTTCCGTGTGGTAGAAGAATCATAAAACCTTTGGGAATTTAAGTAGCTTCTCGCGACGAAAATTGGCATAAAATAATTTTTAAATTCACACTCATTGGGGCCGGGGGCCCAAAACCATTGTTTTCCTTATATGGGCAATATTAAAAGTAAAATCACTAATTCTCCTATTTTGCGAGTAGATAGAAGAATGAAACTTTGGGAAGATGTTGAGTACACTTCGGTGATATCAACAGGCAAAAAAATATTTAAATTTTCAAATACTGGGGTCCGGGGGCCCAAATAAAGTTTTTTTCTTTATGGGAGCTATATAAAAACTGAAAATCACAAATTCTTATGTTTCCCGTGTAGGTAGAAGCAAGAAACTCTGAGTAGTGGTAACAAACTAAAACAATATTTAAATTATTACATAGTGGGGGCCGGGGGCCTAAATGTAGTATTTTCCTCATATGAGCTATATAAAAACTAAAAATCACTAATTCTTCTATTTTCCGTAAAGGTGGAAGCATGAAACTTTGGGCAGTTGTTAAGTAACATTCCGCAATAGTAACAGGTAAAAAAAAGTATATAAATTATCACTTACTGGGGACCGGGGGCCCAAATTTAGTTTTTTCTAATATTAAAATCTGACTCAACACTAATTCTACAACTTGCCGTGAATGTAGAAGCTAAAACTTTGGGAACTTGATTAGTACACTCTTATGACGATAAATGACGGAAATTTTTTTTTAAAATTTCGCTCACGGGTGGCCGGGGCCCCAAAACCGTTTTTTTTTCCGTATATGGACTACATAAAACTGAATGAACACTAATTCCTCATCTTCCCGTGTAGGTAGAAGCATGAAACTTTGGAAAGTTGTTGAGTACCCTCCCGCGATGATAACAATCACAACCAAATATAAAATTATTATTCACTAGGGGGCCGGGGGCCCAAATGTAGTTTTTTTCTTATATGAGCTACATATAACAGACTCATCATTAAATATCTAATTTTCCGTGTAGTTAGGAGCACAAAACTTTGGGAAGTTGTTGAGTAAAAACCAGCGATAGCGACGTGAGGAAAAATATTTAAATTATCACTTCCTGGGGGCCGGGGGCCCAAATGAAGTTTTTTCCTTCAAAAAGGCAAAGCCCTGACTCACTCACTGATTCATCACTAATTCTCCAACTTCCCGTGTAGGTATTAGCATGAAACTTTGGGAACTTGCTGAGTACACTCTCTCAACGATAATTGGCGAATAAAAATTTTAAAATTCACACTGTTGGGGGCCCGGGGCCCAAAAACGCTTTTTTTCCTTATATGGACTATATAGAATATGAAATCACTAATTTTCTCATTTCTCGAGTAGGCAAAAGCATGAAACTTTGGGAAGTTGTTGAGTAAAAACCAGCGATAGCGACGGGAGGAAAAATATTTAAATTATCACTTCCTGGGGGCCCAAATGAAGTTTTTTCCTTCAAAAAGGCAAAGCCCTGACTCACTCACTGATTCATCACTAATTCTCCAACTTCCCGTGTAGGTATTAGCATGAAACTTTGGGAACTTGCTGAGTACATTCTCTCGACGATAATTGGCGAATAGGAATTTTAAAATTCACAATGTTGGGGGCCCGGGGCCCAAAAACGCTTTTTTTCCTTATATGGACTATGTAAAATATGAAATCACTAATTTTCTCATTTCTCGAGTAGGCAAAAGCATGAAACTTTGGGAAGTTGTTGAGTACAAACCAGCGATAGCAACGGGAGAAAAAATATTTAAATTATCACTTCCTGGGGGCCGGGGTCCCAAATGAAGTTTTTTCCTTATATAAGCTATATAAAAACTAAAAATCACTAATTCTCCTATTTCCCGTTTAGGTGGAAGCATGAAACTTGGGGTAGTTGTTAAGTACACTTCCACGATGTTAACAGGTAAAAACAATATTTAAATTATCACTTAATGGGGGCCGGGGGCCCAAATGCTTTTTTCTCAGATAAAAAAACTGACTCATCACTAATTCTCCAACTTTCCGTGTAGGTAGAATCATGAAACTTTGGGAAGTTGTTGAGTAGCCTCTCGCGACTAAAATTGGCGTAAAAGAGTTCGACAATTTACACTCATGGGGGGCCGGGGGCCCAAAAAAGTTATTTTTCCTTATATGGCCTTTATAAAATTTGAAACTCACAAATTCTCCTATTTCCCGAGTAGGCAGAAGCATTAAACTTTGGGAAGTTGTTGACTACAAACCCACAATGGTAATACGAGAAAAAATAAATAAATTATCATTTCCTAGGGACCGGAGGCGCAAATGAAGTTTTTTCATTATATGAGCTATATAAAAACTGAAAATCACAAATTCTCATATTTCCCATGTAGGTAGAACCATGAAACACTGGGGGGTTGATAAGTACACTTCCGCGATGTTAACAGGCGAAAAACATATTTAAATTATCAGTTAATGGGGGCCGGGGGCCCAAATGTAGTTTTTTTATATTAAAAACTGACTCATCACTAATTCTCCAACTTTCCGTGTGGTAGAAGAATCATAAAACCTTTGGGAATTTAAGTAGCTTCTCGCGACGAAAATTGGCATAAAATAATTTTTAAATTCACACTCATTGGGGCCGGGGGCCCAAAACCATTGTTTTCCTTATATGGGCAATATTAAAAGTAAAATAACTAATTCTCCTATTTTGCGAGTAGATAGAAGAATGAAACTTTGGGAAGATGTTGAGTACACTTCGGTGATATCAACAGGCAAAAAAATATTTAAATTTTCAAATACTGGGGTCCGGGGGCCCAAATAAAGTTTTTTTCTTTATGGGAGCTATATAAAAACTGAAAATCACAAATTCTTATGTTTCCCGTGTAGGTAGAAGCAAGAAACTCTGAGTAGTGGTAACAAACTAAAACAATATTTAAATTATTACATAGTGGGGGCCGGGGGCCTAAATGTAGTATTTTCCTCATATGAGCTATATAAAAACTAAAAATCACTAATTCTTCTATTTTCCGTAAAGGTGGAAGCATGAAACTTTGGGCAGTTGTTAAGTAACATTCCGCAATAGTAACAGGTAAAAAAAAGTATATAAATTATCACTTACTGGGGACCGGGGGCCCAAATTTAGTTTTTTCTAATATTAAAATCTGACTCAACACTAATTCTACAACTTGCCGTGAATGTAGAAGCTAAAACTTTGGGAACTTGATTAGTACACTCTTATGACGATAAATGACGGAAATTTTTTTTTAAAATTTCGCTCACGGGTGGCCGGGGCCCCAAAACCGTTTTTTTTCCGTATATGGACTACATAAAACTGAATGAACACTAATTCCTCATCTTCCCGTGTAGGTAGAAGCATGAAACTTTGGAAAGTTGTTGAGTACCCTCCCGCGATGATAACAATCACAACCAAATATAAAATTATTATTCACTAGGGGGCCGGGGGCCCAAATGTAGTTTTTTTCTTATATGAGCTACATATAACAGACTCATCATTAAATATCTAATTTTCCGTGTAGTTAGGAGCACAAAACTTTGGGAAGTTGTTGAGTAAAAACCAGCGATAGCGACGTGAGGAAAAATATTTAAATTATCACTTCCTGGGGGCCGGGGGCCCAAATGAAGTTTTTTCCTTCAAAAAGGCAAAGCCCTGACTCACTCACTGATTCATCACTAATTCTCCAACTTCCCGTGTAGGTATTAGCATGAAACTTTGGGAACTTGCTGAGTACACTCTCTCAACGATAATTGGCGAATAAAAATTTTAAAATTCACACTGTTGGGGGCCCGGGGCCCAAAAACGCTTTTTTTCCTTATATGGACTATATAGAATATGAAATCACTAATTTTCTCATTTCTCGAGTAGGCAAAAGCATGAAACTTTGGGAAGTTGTTGAGTAAAAACCAGCGATAGCGACGGGAGGAAAAATATTTAAATTATCACTTCCTGGGGGCCCAAATGAAGTTTTTTCCTTCAAAAAGGCAAAGCCCTGACTCACTCACTGATTCATCACTAATTCTCCAACTTCCCGTGTAGGTATTAGCATGAAACTTTGGGAACTTGCTGAGTACATTCTCTCGACGATAATTGGCGAATAGGAATTTTAAAATTCACAATGTTGGGGGCCCGGGGCCCAAAAACGCTTTTTTTCCTTATATGGACTATGTAAAATATGAAATCACTAATTTTCTCATTTCTCGAGTAGGCAAAAGCATGAAACTTTGGGAAGTTGTTGAGTACAAACCAGCGATAGCAACGGGAGAAAAAATATTTAAATTATCACTTCCTGGGGGCCGGGGTCCCAAATGAAGTTTTTTCCTTATATAAGCTATATAAAAACTAAAAATCACTAATTCTCCTATTTCCCGTTTAGGTGGAAGCATGAAACTTGGGGTAGTTGTTAAGTACACTTCCACGATGTTAACAGGTAAAAACAATATTTAAATTATCACTTAATGGGGGCCGGGGGCCCAAATGCTTTTTTCTCAGATAAAAAAACTGACTCATCACTAATTCTCCAACTTTCCGTGTAGGTAGAATCATGAAACTTTGGGAAGTTGTTGAGTAGCCTCTCGCGACGAAAATTGGCGTAAAAGAGTTCGACAATTTACACTCATGGGGGGCCGGGGGCCCAAAAAAGTTATTTTTCCTTATATGGCCTTTATAAAATTTGAAACTCACAAATTCTCCTATTTCCCGAGTAGGCAGAAGCATTAAACTTTGGGAAGTTGTTGACTACAAACCCGCAATGGTAATACGAGAAAAAATAAATAAATTATCATTTCCTAGGGACCGGAGGCGCAAATGAAGTTTTTTCATTATATGAGCTATATAAAAACTGAAAATCACAAATTCTCATATTTCCCATGTAGGTAGAACCATGAAACACTGGGGGGTTGATAAGTACACTTCCGCGATGTTAACAGGCGAAAAACATATTTAAATTATCAGTTAATGGGGGCCGGGGGCCCAAATGTAGTTTTTTTATATTAAAAACTGACTCATCACTAATTCTCCAACTTTCCGTGTGGTAGAAGAATCATAAAACCTTTGGGAATTTAAGTAGCTTCTCGCGACGAAAATTGGCATAAAATAATTTTTAAATTCACACTCATTGGGGCCGGGGGCCCAAAACCATTGTTTTCCTTATATGGGCAATATTAAAAGTAAAATCACTAATTCTCCTATTTTGCGAGTAGATAGAAGAATGAAACTTTGGGAAGATGTTGAGTACACTTCGGTGATATCAACAGGCAAAAAAATATTTAAATTTTCAAATACTGGGGTCCGGGGGCCCAAATAAAGTTTTTTTCTTTATGGGAGCTATATAAAAACTGAAAATCACAAATTCTTATGTTTCCCGTGTAGGTAGAAGCAAGAAACTCTGAGTAGTGGTAACAAACTAAAACAATATTTAAATTATTACATAGTGGGGGCCGGGGGCCTAAATGTAGTATTTTCCTCATATGAGCTATATAAAAACTAAAAATCACTAATTCTTCTATTTTCCGTAAAGGTGGAAGCATGAAACTTTGGGCAGTTGTTAAGTAACATTCCGCAATAGTAACAGGTAAAAAAAAGTATATAAATTATCACTTACTGGGGACCGGGGGCCCAAATTTAGTTTTTTCTAATATTAAAATCTGACTCAACACTAATTCTACAACTTGCCGTGAATGTAGAAGCTAAAACTTTGGGAACTTGATTAGTACACTCTTATGACGATAAATGACGGAAATTTTTTTTTAAAATTTCGCTCACGGGTGGCCGGGGCCCCAAAACCGTTTTTTTTCCGTATATGGACTACATAAAACTGAATGAACACTAATTCCTCATCTTCCCGTGTAGGTAGAAGCATGAAACTTTGGAAAGTTGTTGAGTACCCTCCCGCGATGATAACAATCACAACCAAATATAAAATTATTATTCACTAGGGGGCCGGGGGCCCAAATGTAGTTTTTTTCTTATATGAGCTACATATAACAGACTCATCATTAAATATCTAATTTTCCGTGTAGTTAGGAGCACAAAACTTTGGGAAGTTGTTGAGTAAAAACCAGCGATAGCGACGTGAGGAAAAATATTTAAATTATCACTTCCTGGGGGCCGGGGGCCCAAATGAAGTTTTTTCCTTCAAAAAGGCAAAGCCCTGACTCACTCACTGATTCATCACTAATTCTCCAACTTCCCGTGTAGGTATTAGCATGAAACTTTGGGAACTTGCTGAGTACACTCTCTCAACGATAATTGGCGAATAAAAATTTTAAAATTCACACTGTTGGGGGCCCGGGGCCCAAAAACGCTTTTTTTCCTTATATGGACTATATAGAATATGAAATCACTAATTTTCTCATTTCTCGAGTAGGCAAAAGCATGAAACTTTGGGAAGTTGTTGAGTAAAAACCAGCGATAGCGACGGGAGGAAAAATATTTAAATTATCACTTCCTGGGGGCCCAAATGAAGTTTTTTCCTTCAAAAAGGCAAAGCCCTGACTCACTCACTGATTCATCACTAATTCTCCAACTTCCCGTGTAGGTATTAGCATGAAACTTTGGGAACTTGCTGAGTACATTCTCTCGACGATAATTGGCGAATAGGAATTTTAAAATTCACAATGTTGGGGGCCCGGGGCCCAAAAACGCTTTTTTTCCTTATATGGACTATGTAAAATATGAAATCACTAATTTTCTCATTTCTCGAGTAGGCAAAAGCATGAAACTTTGGGAAGTTGTTGAGTACAAACCAGCGATAGCAACGGGAGAAAAAATATTTAAATTATCACTTCCTGGGGGCCGGGGTCCCAAATGAAGTTTTTTCCTTATATAAGCTATATAAAAACTAAAAATCACTAATTCTCCTATTTCCCGTTTAGGTGGAAGCATGAAACTTGGGGTAGTTGTTAAGTACACTTCCACGATGTTAACAGGTAAAAACAATATTTAAATTATCACTTAATGGGGGCCGGGGGCCCAAATGCTTTTTTCTCAGATAAAAAAACTGACTCATCACTAATTCTCCAACTTTCCGTGTAGGTAGAATCATGAAACTTTGGGAAGTTGTTGAGTAGCCTCTCGCGACTAAAATTGGCGTAAAAGAGTTCGACAATTTACACTCATGGGGGGCCGGGGGCCCAAAAAAGTTATTTTTCCTTATATGGCCTTTATAAAATTTGAAACTCACAAATTCTCCTATTTCCCGAGTAGGCAGAAGCATTAAACTTTGGGAAGTTATTGACTACAAACCCACAATAGTAATACGAGAAAAAATAAATAAATTATCATTTCCTAGGGACCGGAGGCGCAAATGAAGTTTTTTCATTATATGAGCTATATAAAAACTGAAAATCACAAATTCTCATATTTCCCATGTAGGTAGAACCATGAAACACTGGGGGGTTGATAAGTACACTTCCGCGATGTTAACAGGCGAAAAACATATTTAAATTATCAGTTAATGGGGGCCGGGGGCCCAAATGTAGTTTTTTTATATTAAAAACTGACTCATCACTAATTCTCCAACTTTCCGTGTGGTAGAAGAATCATAAAACCTTTGGGAATTTAAGTAGCTTCTCGCGACGAAAATTGGCATAAAATAATTTTTAAATTCACACTCATTGGGGCCGGGGGCCCAAAACCATTGTTTTCCTTATATGGGCAATATTAAAAGTAAAATCACTAATTCTCCTATTTTGCGAGTAGATAGAAGAATGAAACTTTGGGAAGATGTTGAGTACACTTCGGTGATATCAACAGGCAAAAAAATATTTAAATTTTCAAATACTGGGGTCCGGGGGCCCAAATAAAGTTTTTTTCTTTATGGGAGCTATATAAAAACTGAAAATCACAAATTCTTATGTTTCCCGTGTAGGTAGAAGCAAGAAACTCTGAGTAGTGGTAACAAACTAAAACAATATTTAAATTATTACATAGTGGGGGCCGGGGGCCTAAATGTAGTATTTTCCTCATATGAGCTATATAAAAACTAAAAATCACTAATTCTTCTATTTTCCGTAAAGGTGGAAGCATGAAACTTTGGGCAGTTGTTAAGTAACATTTCGCAATGGTAACAGGTAAAAAAAAGTATATAAATTATCACTTACTGGGGACCGGGGGCCCAAATTTAGTTTTTTCTAATATTAAAATCTGACTCAACACTAATTCTACAACTTGCCGTGAATGTAGAAGCTAAAACTTTGGGAACTTGATTAGTACACTCTTATGACGATAAATGACGAAAAAATTTTTTTTAAATTTCGCTCACGGGTGGCCGGGGCCCCAAAACCGTTTTTTTTCCGTATATGGACTACATAAAACTGAATGAACACTAATTCCTCATCTTCCCGTGTAGGTAGAAGCATGAAACTTTGGAAAGTTGTTGAGTACCCTCCCGCGATGATAACAATCACAACCAAATATAAAATTATTATTCACTAGGGGGCCGGGGGCCCAAATGTAGTTTTTTTCTTATATGAGCTACATATAACAGACTCATCATTAAATATCTAACTTTCCGTGTAGTTAGGAGCACAAAACTTTGGGAAGTTGTTGAGTACCCTCCCGCAATGGTAGCAGACGAAAAATAAATTAAATTATCAGCTCGATAGGATCACGGGAAGTGTGTCATTTTTTACAATTCGTTTTTGTTTTTCTGCGGGTCTACGACAGACAGACAGACAAGACGGTGAAGTTAATATATGTATTATATTCATCATGATCCAGATTGAAATCAATTGGTGTTTTGAATTTGTGTTACGCGGGTTCTCAACGGTAACTGAAATCCTATTTTCCGCAGCGTAGCGCGGGTATTTTGCTAGTAATGATAATAATTGAGGCAACATTATAATGATCATAATTGAGGCAACATTATAATGATCATAATTGAGGCAACATTATTATGATCATAATTGAGGCAACATTATAATGATCATAATTGAGGCAACATTATAATGATTATAATTGAGGCAACATTAAAATGATCATAATTGAGGCAACATTAAAATGATCATAATTGAGGCAACATTATAATGATCATAATTGAGGCAACATTATAATGATCATAATTGAGGCAACATTAAAATAATCATAATTGAGGCAACATTATAATGATAACTATTGAGGCAACATTATAATGATCATAATTCCTACAAAACAAATCTATGTTGGACAGGCTATGTAAAATAGAATGGCAAATAGACGGATTAAATATATTGCATTCATCATCATCATAATCAGTCCTGTGACCATTGCGGTGGATGAGGTAAAAATAAAAATATTATCATTGCAACAAACTTCATAGAGAAAAGGTATCCGATGAGGTTAAAATAAAAATTTGATCATTGCAACCAAATTCATAGAGCAAGGCATCTTGAACTTGAACTATCCCTTAACCCGTCGTTGGGTCATTGGGGCACCATCATGAACTGCTCACTATCTCACGCCATTTGTCCCGGTCCTGTGCTGCCTTTTGAGAGTCGCTGAATGACAGGCCGGTCCACTCTTTGATATCGTATTCCCATCTCTTCTTTTGACTGCCTCTTTTCTTTCCTCCCTGGACTGTGCCATGCAATAAAGTCTTTGCGAGACCTCCAGTTCTTGTCACGTGTCCGTACCATCGTAGTTTCCTCTTCTTAATGGAGGTGAGAAGGTCCTCATAGGGGCCAATGACAGTACTTATTGTGTTGCGGACCGCTTCATTTGTGATGTGCGCTGTGTAGGAGATGTTCAATATCTTTCTGAAACATCTCATCTCTAGCGCATTGATTCTTCTTTGGAGGTTTGCAGTGAGCGTCCAAGCCTCACAAGCATACAAGAAGACCGACATCGCCAGAGAACGCATTAGTTGGATCTTTGATCTCAGGGAGAGTTTCTTGCTTTGCCAGATGTGCTTCAGTTTACTCATTGCTGCAATTGTTTGGGCCACACTGGCAAGAATTTCTGACTTTGAGTCTTCGTCGGATATTATGGCCCCTAGATATTTGAAGGTGGAGACCTCTTCGAGTTTTTGCCCGTTTATCCGAATCTCACTTGTGAATTTCCTATTTGCCATGACCTTGATTTCCATGCCGTACGCCTTTGCTGTTTTCTCTAGCTTTGCGAGGAATTCTTTTAGTTTGTCCTCGCTACCAGCTAGGATGAGGTTAAAATAAAAATATTATCATTGCAATAAATTTCATAGAGCAAGGCATCGGATGAGGTTAAAAGTATTGGTTAATAAAAAAGAATTTCAATATTCAACATTTTAAAAAAAGTAGAACAATTTTGCTTTTTTAAAAAAAATACTGTTTTTTTCATCCTCAGACTTACCTGATGATGATGAAATATTTACAGAGGAGAGATTCTTTGAAGGAAAAGTTCTTAATGTTGTCTGGCTAGATGCCCAACACATCTTGGTGTCTGGACCTCAGGGCAATTGTGTAGGTGGATGAATGATGTCATGTATTGTAAAAACATCAGATTCAAGATGACATTTACAAGCCATATTTCAATTAATGTAACACAGCAACCGTTGTTTCAGTGGCAAATTAAAATTCATAAAAATCTGCATTTATTGCACTAATCAGAATAATTGAGTTGAAATAAAACAATAATTTCATGCAGGGCCGTCTTAACGCATAGGCCCGTTGGGCATTTGCCCAGGGGCCCACGAGCATAGGGGCCCCATGGGAATATGTTTATTTATATATATTATGTATATTTATTTTTTATTCCCGCGAAGAAGGGGCCCAACACTATTTCTTTGCCCGGGGGCCCAAACTGGTGTAAAGACGGCTCTGATTTCATGAGTGGTACATTTGATAAAGTTATTCATAATTTATTCCATTTGTAGTAGAGCTGAGTTTATTCCAACAGTTTTCTCATTTATAATAAATGAAAAAATATCTTGAATTTAACACAGCTTTTACTTGGTGTAGCAACCACTGAGGAATTTGACACAGGAATACTACATCTGACATTACTGCACAAAATCCTGTTACCAGCCAGTAAACACAGATGGATATCTGCTGCTTGTTTTGTACCTTCTGGCATTACACCACAATCTCCCACCAGAACTCTTGTGTGTGGAGATAAAGATGGTTCTGTTCACATGTATACTTTGATGGGAAACCGAGCATTTGATGAGCTTGCAGTAGAGGAGGTCTGGACAATGAATTATTTTCAAAATTAGTGAATTTGATTACATAACAATTTTATATTTTTAAATGATTTGGCCTTTTTTTTCTAAATTCCTCAGTATTATGACAATAATATCTTAATAAATATAGATGTTATCTCCTCTGATAGAAAAAAAGCTAAATTCCAATAGAAACAAGGAATTTGTGGACTTGGGTACTGAGTGGTAATGAACACTTGTTGTAAGAGAAGCCATTATTGTTATTGTTTTGTATTTTATTGTAACTGATGCCATATAACCAACTGTGTTAGGGCCACATCAAAGTTGTTATTGTAACTGATGCCATATAACCAACTGTGTTACAGCCACATCAAAGTTTCACACGGGTTCATGGCAAAGCTGGGGTCACATTTGTCTGCTATAGAGAGGAATCGGTTTACACAGCTGGCAGAGATGGCTTCTATAGACGGTGGCAGCTGCAAGCTGGTCGCTTGATGCAGCTGCATGGAAACAAGGTGTGTAGCATACAAGTCTAGCTTTAATATACCAGTATAACAAGGTGTTTAGCATACAAGTCTATCTTTAATATACCAGTATAACAAAGAGTGTCCTGAGTTGATTAATTCCTGTAGCATACAAGTCTAGCTTTAATATACCAGTATAACAAAGGGACACGATGAAAGCTATTTCTAGAAGATATGTAATGTTTTATGTTGACAGGTCATCAAAGGTTTTGAATGGATTGATCGACTGGTGTGGCACAGAGATGACCTTCAAGTTTATGGGTTCTTTTCAGTAAGTTTATCATTTTGTTAAAGTTTAAAGATTTTAATTGATTATAAATTACTTGATTACAGTCGGCATTAAAAAAATTGTAAAACAGATGAATCTTACTGGTTATATAATGATGATATGCTCAAATATTTATTTAGACATTCTATGCATTTTATCTTTTTCCAAGTGGGCCACTTACAGGATGTATTATAATATTACGCCATCTTTGCCTTTGGAGAAAGAAAGTGGAACCTGTGAATGAGAAAAAAAGAATAGTTCCATCAGCCTTACATTGAGTTAAATTCTCAAATTTCTTTACTGCTGCAATCAGCTGATGGCAACTAATAATTGTGTGTGTGTGTATCAATAGTCTCAGTTTGCGGTCTGGAGTGTAACGTACAATCAGCTGATGGCAACTAATAATTGTGTGTGTGTATCAACAGTCTCAGTTTGTGGTATGGAGTGTAACGTACAATCAGCTGATGGCAAGTAATAATTGTGTGTGTGTGTATCAACAGTCTCAGTTTGTGGTCTGGAGTGTAACGTACAATCAGCTGATGGCAACTAATTGTGTGTGTGTATCAACAGTCTCAGTTTGTGGTCTGGAGTGTAACGTACAATCAGCTGATGGCAACTAATTGTGTGTGTGTGTATCAACAGTCTCAGTTTGTGGTCTGGAGTGTAATGTACAATCAGCTGATGGCAACTAATTGTGTGTGTGTGTATCAACAGTCTCAGTTTGTGGTCTGGAGTGTAACGTACAATCAGCTGATGGCAACTAATTGTGTGTGTGTATCAACAGTCTCAGTTTGTGGTCTGGAGTGTAACGTACAATCAGCTGATGGCAACTAATTGTGTGTGTGTGTATCAACAGTCTCAGTTTGTGGTCTGGAGTGTAACGTACAATCAGCTGATGGCAACTAATTGTGTGTGTGTATCAACAGTCTCAGTTTGTGGTATGGAGTGTAACGTACAATCAGCTGATGGCAACTAATTGTGTGTGTGTATCAACAGTCTCAGCTTGTGGTATGGAGTGTAACGTACAATCAGCTGATGGCAACTAATTGTGTGTGTGTATCAACAGTCTCAGTTTGTGGTCTGGAGTGTAACGTACAATCAACAACTTATGTCAGTCACTTGTGGTGGCGGCCACCGGGCGTGGGGATGTTGTCATGAACACAATGTCATGAGGTTCGTCTATATTAAAGCTGGCAGTGTCTACATGGTGGACCAAGGCGGTCAAGTCCAACAGACAATAATACAGGTATTGGTGTTAAACAAGACACTCATAATGATGGGATAATAGGAAATGTAATATAGGTACAAGTATTGTTCTAATAAATCAAACAAATAGTTTTCATTGTATAACCTTCTCTGTTATTTGACACTTACTATTGTGTACTAATGAAGGATCAATGACGTTTAAGGATGCTCTTATTTATATTTAGTTGTTGTTGCTTTATCTCATGGTTTGTATTTCATATATCGGTATAATTATATTATTATTTCATCGGCATCCTTCCGTCTCGAGAGACGATGGTGCATCACCGTTGGGTTGCATTTCCTCGTGTGGCTGGGCAGTCCTATCCTTGAGTGGCAGTCTTTTCCACAGCTTTAGCACACGAGTTCTGTGCTTCCCAACGTTTTGGCCTTGCTCCTAGCTCTTCTGTCTGTAGCCTCCTCCATCCTTCGCTCCTCGGCTACTATGACACCCTCTTTTACAACTGTTATTATTATTGTTATAATATTTCATAGTCAGTATAATTATACTATTACTAGATACGATCCGCGGTGTAGCATACACCACAGACTTGCTCATCATAGATAGTGCAAAGAACGTGGGGGTGTTGAGAGAACGGACACAAACAGCAGCACGAAGTAATGAAAAAAAAGCGAGTAAACGTGGAGACATGCCCACTGCGGTTGTTGTTACCTGCCCCCCACCCTTTAGTACCATCCCTTGCCAACCATAAACTGTGATTGGCCGACCCTAGCGAAGGTTAGTCATGTTCTCAAAGAAAGGGGGGAAAGAACGGGCAGAAACAAACATTTACAAATTTTTTAAAAAATGTTCCCGCTGGGGCTTGAACCCAGGACTTTCCGCGTGCAAGGCGGACAAAGATAATCAATACACTACCAATAATATTTTATTCTATGAAGGAACAACTCAAGTGAACGCAAGAAGCATTGTTGCATTTCTTTTTTCCTTTTCATCCCACTACCCTTGCCAACTGTGATTGGTCGACCCCAGTGAGGGTCATTCGTCATGCTCATTTACACATACTCGCTTTGGTGAATTAAATATATAGATAATATTTCATATATTAGTATAATTATATTATTATAATATTTCCAAGTTTGAAGTCTGACATGTTTGCTGAAGCTCTCCATTTCTTCGTGCAGCCTGCTCTCCATGGCAGAGAGATTTGTGATGTCAAGCTTGTGAGAGTTGCAGCCCCTGACTCAAGCCAATCAGAAGTTTTTGCTGTGCTCACTGCTAGTGAGGACACAACTATAAATATTGGAATGTTTTCACGTATCCTTCATTACAGAACATACTCAAACTTAACTTATAACATTAAACAATTTGAAATTACCAAACAATGTTTTCATAAATGGATTTTGTTATAAAACTTTTTATTCTTGAGTAAGCTTTATACACTTTAAATTTTACCCTTCATTTTAACTATTAAATTTTTTGGGGGTAAAAATCAAAATTTTTAATCAGGTTGTGAAGAGCATGAACTTATTAAATTTGAATAGAAGATTATATCTCTTGTGTTCTTTAACTTACAACAGACTTAAAGCACATAACAAACTGGACACCACTGGCTGCTATGAAGAGTCACTTGTCTAGTGTTCGGTCATTAGCCTTATCCCCTGTCAAGTCTATAAGTCAAATTGAGACAGGGACCAAGCAAAATGATAGCAATTTTTTACTATTCACGGGGGGCGGGCGTGCAGAGATTCAAGCTTGGCGAATCAATATTTCCAGACCCAACCCAGATGACGGGAACTTTGATATCAATATTGCCAGACCCAAACCAGATGACGGGAACTTTGATATTAATATTGCCAGACCCAACCCAGATGAGGGGAACATTGATACAGAAGGGAAAGGGGAAACAAATCTGTTACGTTCTGAATGCAAGGATGTCTGTGAGACTAGTGAAAAGTTCAACACTAACCCAACAAAGGAACTCACCAAAGACACAAGAACAGAATTGGTTTCGAATGCCACCAAAAGAAATGTTACAATTTCAACAGGCGTTAGTGGGAAAATCCAAAGTTATTCTTTTAACCACGTAGGATGCAATTTTGAACAGCTGTCGACTCATTTTCTAGGGGAGTCCCGACACAAGCAAACATTCTCATCATGGAAGTCACGCAAACTTAGGCTTGACCCTGAGACCAGGATCATGTCGATTGATGCCTCAGCCATTGGTCCACTGGTAGAACATGACTGTCAGCTGGTAGAACAGGACTGTCCACTGGTACAACGTGACTGTGGAGAAAAGGTGACTCTTGTCACTAAAGAGGAGTTGTCAAGGTGTCATGTGGTGTCAACAGCTGGCTCTGATGGTGTATTCAGGTAAGGTAACTCTTCTTTGTCTGTTGTTTGGGTGACAAGGGCTAAGTCTTGGTTATGTCTATCATTGGACTTCAGCCAAAGAATGAGACTGTAGTAACATATTCTTGTTGATATATGTTTTGTTACATTTCTAGTGAGAAAAGATGTAGTAACATATTCTTGTTGATATATGTTTGGTTACATTTCTAGTGAGAAAAGATGTAGTAACATATTCTTGTTGATATATGTTTTGTTACATTTCTAGTGAGAAAAGATGTAGTAACATATTCTTGTTGATATATGTTTTGTTACATTTCTAGTGAGAAAAGATGTAGTAACATATTCTTGTTGATATATGTTTTGTTACATTTCTAGTGAGAAAAGATGTAGTAACATATTCTTGTTGATATATGTTTTGTTACATTTCTAGTGAGAAAAGATGTAGTAACATATTCTTGTTGATATATGTTTTGTTACATTTCTAGTGAGAAAAGATGTAGTAACATATTCTTGTTGATATATGTTTTGTTACATTTCTAGTGAGAAAAGATGTAGTAACGTACTCATACTCGGACATGCTTTACAAATATTGTAACCTAGACAGTGAGAGAGGAAATAGTAACATACTCATAGTACATACAAATATTGTAACCTAGACAGTGAGAGAGGATGTAGTACCGTGTCAACTCTTGATAAGGTGAGAGTTCACTCAGGGCCATGCATGTTATGCCAAGAGTTGTTTCCCTCTAAGGCCCCTGTTCAGGGTGAAACAGACTCACCAAGTGTGACCAAGACAAAAGTACCAATCAAGGAAAAAAACATTTATCATATAAATACAGAGCTAGAAATCAACATCTCTTGAATACAGAACTATGGCTGGCAGTTGACCTCTGAAAAGTTCATGACCTATATACAAAGGAAGACATGGACGGCCTTGAACTTAATGACATTATAGCCCTTGATACAAATATTATTACCATATCAAGCAACAATTAATACAGCCGGGACACATTGTCCTCACATTCCAGCTAGAGATTCAAAGAGCTGGGGTCTTCTTTTTCTTTTTTACCTTTGACCTCCAAGGTTGCCCCCTAAAGTCCAAACTTGGAGAAATTATCCAAGACCAGGCAACGCAGCTGAAACAGGGGATTGAGCATTATCTGGAACTGTATGCAAAAGTTACCACAGTCTCCGGCACCGCTCTAGATGACATCCCCGATATGCCACTCATGGAAGAACTTGATGTCATGCCCACACAGGAAAAGCTGAGCAAAGCAATTGACAGCCTAGCTTGTGGAAAAGCCCCTGGGAATGATGGCATACCACAGGAAGCTCTAAAGAGTGGCAAGACAGCTTTACTACAACCATTGCACGAGCTTCTGTCCCTCTGCTGGGAACAGGGCTACATCCCCCAGGACCTAAAGGATGCAAATATAGTGACACTATATAAGAACAAGGGCGATAGAAGTGACTGCAACAACTATCTAGGCATTTCACTCCTTAGTATTGTAGGAAAGGCTTTTGCCCGTGTCATACCAACACGATTACAGAGTTTAGCCTCCCGAGTTTATCCAGAATCTCAGTGTGGTTTCCGGGCTGGTCGGTCTACCATAGACATGGTGTTCTCCATTCGGCAGTTTCAGGAAAAATGCAGAGAGCAGCAGATGCCACTATACATTGCCTTTGTTGATCTTACGAAAGTTTTTGATTTAGTTAGTCGCAGCGGGTTATTTCAAATCTTGGAAAAAATTGGCTGTCCCCCACACCTATTCGACATCATCAGACAGTTCCATAAAATATGCAGGGCACAGTGCAGTTCGATGGAGCTACGTCAGAAGCGTTTCCAGTCAGCAGCGGAGTTAAACAAGGTTGTGTACTCGCACCAACACTGTTCACAATATTCTTCTCTGTATTGCTTCGATGCACATTCAAGGATAGCAGTGATGGAATCTGGTTACACACCAGAGCTGATGGAGGACTTTTCAACACTGCCCGCCTACGAGCCAAGACTAAAACTACAGATGTCCAAATTCGTGAGCTACTTTTTGCGGATGATGCGGCATTAACAGCGCACACCGAAACTGGTTTTCAACAACTCGTGTCAAGCTTCTCCAATGCCTGCAAAAAATTTGGTCTGCATATCAGCTTGAAAAAGAAAACATCATGGCCCAAGACACACAACCTCCTCCTACCATCAATATCGACAATGAAAACTTGGAGGTTGTGGACAGCTTCATCTACTTGGGTTCCAACTCACTGTCCATCGAGGACGAAATAAACAGTAGAATTGGCGAAGCAGCTGCCACAACACACAATGGCTAAACTAAAAAAACGGGTTTGGCAAAACATCAAGCTAACAGAAAACCAAACTGTGTGTCTATCGAGCCTGCATCATCCTTACGCTGCTATATGGGAGCAAAACATGGACCTCTTATACATCCCATGAGCGCAAGCTTAATAGCTTCCACTTGAGGTGCCTGCTTCCCATCCTTGGCATTAAATGTTAGGACAAAGTGCCAAATAGTGAGGTCCTGATGCGTGCCAATATCCAAAGCATGTTCTCAAGCCTTAGTGAAAGACGCCTGAGATGGCTAGGACATGTAAAAAGAATGATCCCGGGTCGTATCCCCAAGGACCTCCTATATGGATTTAAAGATGTCTGCCAGAGAGAGATGAAAACAGCCAGAATAAATACAAGTGACTGGGAATACAAAGCAGAAGACCGATCTACGTGGCGCACAGTTGTAACAGATGGCGTAACATTAGC
This sequence comes from Ampullaceana balthica, assembly GCA_944989445.1. Lineage (NCBI taxonomy): Eukaryota > Metazoa > Mollusca > Gastropoda > Lymnaeidae > Ampullaceana > Ampullaceana balthica. Next base: position 437,568 of record CALYLW010000319.1, on the reverse strand, counting down.
CGAGGAGCGAAGGATGGAGGAGGCTACAGACAGAAGAAGTAGTAAAATGGCCAAAACATTGGGAAGCATAGAACTCGTGTGCAAAAGCTGTGGAAAAACACTGTCACTCAAGGACTGCTCATCCACTCGAGGAAATGCAACCCAACTCAACGGTGATGCACCATCGTCTCTCGAGACGGAAGGATGCCGATGAATCAAGCAACATATCCATACTTAATGCACTTTTTGTTTGACCCAGTTTGTAGTGAGATGTTGATACCTGTAATGTACTGCTATCATTTGGTGTCACATTTATCTTCTCATGTTTATCATTTTCAGGGTATTTTTATTTGACGAATTGTCAAGAAATTTTTCTCTACTGGCCAAGAGTTCTTTTCATCATGGTTGTGTCCTCAAAGTGCTACACTACAATCACAAAACAACCAATCATTCGCTTGCAGGATTTGCTTTTTCTGCAGCCACCAGTGGCCAGATAGCAATTTGGTCTTTAAACTCTTTAGTAAACAAAGTTTATTTGAGCTTGAAATGTGATGATAGTAAAGAGATCCTGGGAAGTAAGAAAAGGTCAGATGCTGAGGATGACACTGAGCAAGATAAATGTGGAGAAGGGGAGAGCGATCAAGAAGTAGACAATTACACAGATTTCACCAAGAGGGACAGTCAAAGGGAGGCAACTTTAAATGAAGCTCCATGGCTGCCCTTGTGTTCACTGAATGCCCATCAGTCTGGCATCAACAGTCTACACACTTTGCAAGTGTCTGGTAAATATTTAGAGTTTCTTTTGTTATATCTGTCATTCTTTAAGAAAAACATTTAATGGAGAGACAAAGAACATCCAGGTTCTGCTTTAGTTTTTGTGTCAACAGCCATTGTTATCTGTGATGTTATTGTTCTATGAACCATTCAGATATTTTTGGAGTCATATGTCTACAGATCATAAAGCCACAGTCATTTATTGAAATATTTGAGTGCTGGGCTGCCGCTGGCCTTTACAGGTATCAATTTTATAAACTAACCTTTCATTTTTTTAATGTAGAGTTTTCAATGCTGGTAGCCTCCGGGGGAGATGACAATGCTATAGTTGTTCACCTATTAGAAATAATCAATGAGAAACCAAAAATCCTGGCCACATCAGTAAAAGTAGATGCCCATTCAGCTCAGATCACAGGTGAGAAGTTGTCAAAAATTTATGATAAACAATTTGTTTTATTTATGCAAGTAATTTAGCTAATAATCGTCAGTGCTCGTTTTTAAATAATATTTGTGTCCAATATGGCGAAGGTTTAATTTTTGTTGTGTGTACGTGATACATGTTTATTGCATTGAAACTAATTATTAGTTTTCTAAATTTGTATTATAATTAGTATTATTTGCAATTCTTGGACCTTGAAATGGACTTAGTTTGCACAATTCCATAGATAAACATAATTTTAAAAATACATTTTAAAACTTCAATTTCAACCATTATATCTAGGGATGATTGGTATATGATTTAAGTTAACATATACCCCATTTGGCAAACTTGAGTTGTCCATTTAACAGGCATCTGGCTGGTGTCAGCCAATCTGTTAGTTTCTGCCTCCATTGATCAAAGAGTCAACATCTGGTCTTTAAATCACACAGAGAACCAGACAATAGAGGTAGGATTAAATGACACAGAGAACCAGACAATAGAGGTAGGATTAAATGACACAGAGAACCAGACAATAGAGGTAGGATTAAATCACACAGAGAACCACACAATAGAGGTATGATTAAATGACACAGAGAAGCACACAATAGAGGTAGGATTAAATGACACAGAGAAGCACACAATAGAGGTAGGATTAAATCACACAGAGAACCACACAATAGAGGTAGGATTAAATAGTCAAAATAGTATTTCAAAATGTGTCAAGCAATAATTAGTTAACATTTTAAAATATTTTATTTCTAAATTATGACTGGCACGGTTTTAAAAGATCGTTTAATGGACATAATTTGATGAGATCAATTAAGAATTTGTATATAACAATACGTGGAAGATTCAATGTTTTATAACAATACGTGGAAGATTCAATGTTTTATAACAATACGTGGAAGATTCAATGTTCATTTCAATTACATTAAAACTGTCCACAGATTCATTTGGTTTCTTGTAAATTTGTAAATGTGGCAAATATTTCAAGTATTGATGTCAAATGTTACAAGTAAGAAATTAACATTACTCATATTGTTCATATTTTGACTTTATCTTTTGTTACTTCAGTTAAGATTTATTTCTTACTAAGTCAACAGTTACAGTTATAAATACATATAAATGGTAGTAACTACATAAATAAATGAAGTCATTCAACTACAAAGACATTTCTGATAAAACATACCAACATTAATAAGCTATCATTTCCTGTCCAATAAATAGCCTCTAATCTGAAGGCAGCTAAAATGCTAAATGCTATTATTGCATTTCTTTTGTTTATAATTGAAGTTAAAATTTTCATTTATCTCTATCTTCCCAGTGGCACCGTGTATCTCTGCATTGGAGGAGAAGGATTATCTCTCTATCACTTTGTAACAGATACTTGAGTAACCAAATAATAAACTACTATGTTTTAGACAGATAGTTGAGTAACCAAATAATAAACTACTATGTTTTAGACAGTTGAGTAACCAAATAATAAACATTTAAATCTCTGATAAAAATGCAGGACTAAACACAAACCATAGATAAGCGTAGGACGCAATAATCTTCTGTATAGAAGGAGCGTCTGTAAACAGATAAGATAAGATAAGATAAACTACTATGTTTTAGACAGATAAAAAACAACTCTTTATTAGAAACAATACTGTTTAATTACGTAATGGATGGAGTTAAATAAGTCAGCAGTACAAAGTACCCAAGAGTTAAATAAGTCAGCAGTACAAAGTACCCAAGCACAAATAACACAACAGCTTGGTGACATTAACATTTCAGTGGATCAACACTTTGAGCTTCAAAGACATCATTTCTATTGAGTGAGTGAATGTAATACAAAGATATCATTTCTATTGAGTGAGTGAATGTAATACAAAGATATCATTTCTATTGAGTGAGTGAATGTAATACAAAGACATCATCTCTAATGGGTGAATGAATGTAATACAAAGACATCATCTCTAATGGGTGAATGAATGTAATACAAAGACATCATCTCTAATGGGTGAATGAATGTAATACAAAGACATCATCTCTAATGGGTGAATGAATGTAATACAAAGACATCATCTCTAATGGGTGAATGAATGTAATACAAAGACATCATCTCTAATGGGTGAATGAATGTAAAGCAAAGTTTTGAGAGGTTTAGAAACCACACAGATAAACATGTATTTTAAGCATGAATCACTTAAACTTAAATCAATTTGACTTTTAGCTTGAAACGGAACGTGCAGACAAAAAAAAATGATAATAAACTTAATCATAATTTATCTATCACAAAAATAATTTATATATATCCCAAAAAATATATATATCAACATTATTGTGGTTTGAAAGAAAACATTAAAACAAAAAGTTTGAAGAAAAACTAAATAAAATTGTTTAAGAAAAGGCACCTAACTAGACACCTAACTTATAACTTTTGTTTGATATGAGATTAAAGATTGTACAAAAATTATGCCATTTTTAATTATGTTCTTTGTCTGAATATACATGCATTGGACAAAAGAAAATTATATTATTTGTCCCATAACAACTACACACAATTATTTTAATGCATCCATGTTATCAGTTTTATAAATATATTTGATTAAATGAAGGATTTCTTGTGTCCCAACAATGTATAAGGTTTTATTTAATAAGTATTGAAATGGTTATAATCAGTCTTTAGAATGATGCACTTATTCTATGATTGATGCACATATTTGTACTGTGACTGTGACTAGAATATTGTGTAGTTTGACAGTGTTTTCCAAATACTGAGTCAACTTACAAACTGGTACCAGGTAAAAGGCACAAATTCTGAATTATTTAGCTTTTTAAGACAAATGTTAAGATAATTAATCAGAGTATGGCCACATAATCCAGGCACAAGAAGATGGGGGACATGTTTAAAGTATAGGCAATGTGAAAGCCATGAAATTAGGCAATGTAAAAGCCATGAAATTAGGCAAAACCCCAAAAAAGGAAAATTTGAGACAAAGTAAAGGACTGGGATCTGATTAAAGTTCTATTTCTTTGTTATTCAAATATGAAGATTTTGTTCAAAATAGCATAATGTCTCTCATTAACAAACTGTTTCACAATTCAAAAATTAAGTTCAGATACTTGAAACTGTTTAATGTCAAATTTGTGGAATTAAAAAGGCAGTAAATATGTGGCAGTAAACATGTTTTTGGGAAACACTGCTATACGTATTTGGTCAACACGTGTTCAAATACTGCTATACGTATTTGGTCAACATTCTGGAACTTTGTTGTGCTTAACAGAACTGTCTGAATTATTGTCATATTAATACTTTTTTAACGTAAATAACTCAAACTGTCAGATTTAGATATAAAAAAACACATGAGTAGAAATAAATAAAATGAATGTTGACTCCATAAATTGGATCACTGGCAGTGTAAAGTAGTGAACAATCTAAACAATAAGTACATAGAGGTTATTGATGTCAAGAAAATTTATAAAATATTGTTGACTTTAGAACAATCTTAGAAATAACAAGCATTTATTCATGTACTAGGCAATCACTATTTTATATCACACACATTCAAATTGTAGTAAGAATGGTTTAAGACTGACCATGGGTACCAAGGAGTCCAACATTGTGGTAGAAATGATGAATGGATCAAAGCAAGCTCAAGACTGAGACAAGGTATGGAGTAGTCTCTGCAATAACAACTGGCCATGGTGTCCATAGGTATGGAGTAGTCTCTGCAATAACAACTGGCCATGTTGTCCATTTACTTGGATTTCATTAAGTCTTTTAAAAATGTATATGGCGGCGTTGTAGGTCAAGTTATTTTGAACCATAGTTCAATAAATTATGATACCATTCATGAAAAATCTGGCGACCTGAGCCTTGGTGCTGGGGTCACTTTAACTTTAATGCTTTTGTCAATGTAACGTACGTCGACATCTGGCTCACATATGTACATTTGTTTATTGAAGCAGAAGATGGAAACTAATGGTCCCTTTCCTTTGGATTTTAACTTCTTTCAGCACCAGCTACAAAACTAGTCAAAAATAGTCATTTGGATTTTGAAGAGTCAACAGTATTCCAGTTTCATATTTTATCACATGTTAAATCAATGTAAAGCTGAACAAAAAAATGTATGAAAATTACATCAAATTTCAAAAGTATAAACAGTTAATACTGAAAATAATGAAAATGAACAGAAAAAAAGTCTTTGGTGTGACTAAAAAATTTTTTTTACAAAAACATTCGTCACAAATCTACATTATTTTCCTCCTGCTTTTAAGTGCTTAGATCTTGTAAAAGTACTTTACACTAAACATTAAATTTAACTATAAAAAGAAAAATGTATCTGTGTTCTACTTATACTCACATCTAGTAAAGTAATTTTGATTTGTATGTCATTAATAAACTAAGAATAGAATGCTCATATTGAACATAATAGTCAAAGAAAATTTACACAAAAGGACTGAACCATTTTATACATTTAAAATTAAAGTAGATTAAATTTTAAAAGTTCCTCAGATTCAACCATCAAAAGACTAATGAAGGCGGCTGAGTTAAAAGTTTATTAAAAATTTATTCCTTCCTCTCCTCTAAAATTTTCAGCACCTCTTCTTTCTCTTTCTGTGCTTTAGATACAGCAAGTTCAATATCACCTCTCACCTGGAAGAGACAATTTCCTTTTAAACAACTCACAAAATAATCAGCTCATTTTTGTCATGTGTTGTCAAATTTCTGTGTTGTCAAGGTCCTGTATTTCTGTGTTGTCAAGGTCCTGTATTTCCGTGTTGTCAAGGTCCTGTATTTCCGTGTTGTCAAGGTCCTGTATTTCCGTGTTGTCAAGGTCCTGTATTTCCGTGTTGTCAAGGTCCTGTATTTCTGTTGTCAAATTCCTGCATTTCTGTGTTGTCAAGGTCCTGCATTTCTGTGTTGTCAAGGTCCTGCATTTCTGTGTTGTCAAGGTCCTGCATTTCTGTGTTGTCAAGGTCCTGTATTTCCGTGTTGTCAAGGTCCTGTATTTCCGTGTTGTCAAGGTCCTGTATTTCCGTGTTGTCAAGGTCCTGTATTTCTGTTGTCAAATTCCTGCATTTCTGTGTTGTCAAGGTCCTGCATTTCTGTGTTGTCAAGGTCCTGCATTTCTGTGTTGTCAAGGTCCTGTATTTCTGTGTTGTCAAGGTCCTGTATTTCTGTTGTCAAGGTCCTGTATTTCTGTGTTGTCAAGGTCCTGTATTTCTGTGTTGTCAAGGTCCTGTATTTCTGTGTTGTCAAGGTCCTGTATTTCTGTGTTGTCAAGGTCCTGTATTTCTGTGTTGTCAAGGTCCTGTATTTCTGTTGTCAAATTCCTGCATTTCTGTGTTGTCAAGGTCCTGCATTTCTGTGTTGTCAAGGTCCTGCATTTCTGTGTTGTCAAGGTCCTGTATTTCTGTGTTGTCAAGGTCCTGTATTTCTGTTGTCAAGGTCCTGTATTTCTGTGTTGTCAAGGTCCTGTATTTCTGTGTTGTCAAGGTCCTGTATTTCTGTTGTCAAGGTCCTGTATTTCTGTTGTCAAGGTCCTGTATTTCTGTGTTGTCAAGGTCCTGTATTTCTGTGTTGTCAAGGTCCTGTATTTCTGTTGTCAAGGTCCTTTATTTCTGTGTTGTCAAGGTCCTGCATTTCTGTTGTTGTCAAGGTCCTGTATTTCTGTTGTCAAGGTCCTGTATTTCTGTGTTGTCAAGGTCCTGTAATTCTGTTGTCAAGGTCCTGTATTTCTGTGTTGTCAAGGTCCTGTATTTCTGTGTTATCAAGGTCCTGTATTTCTGTTGTCAAGGTCCTGTATTTCTTTTGTCAAGGTCCTGTATTTCAGTGTTATCAAGGTCCTGTATTTCTGTTGTCAAGGTCCTGTATTTCTTTTGTCAAGGTCCTGTATTTCTGTGATAAAGATAGAGGGTGATTGCCCTTGAGGAAGATTTGTAAATTTGTAATGCCAAGAACGTTGAGTAAGGGGAGATCAATGTATATGTTAAAAATCATAAAGCAAGCAGCAGGGATGGTCATAAATATGAAAGCTTCAAAGCTTTTTTCACAAATTTTATAAGCATAAAAATTTTACAATTAAAGTAAATAGATCTACAATAGTTCAATGTTGGATGAGAGGTGTATGAGTAGGTCTATAGTACAGAGGTATATAGTACAGTGGTCTATAGTACAATGTGGGATGAGTAGGTCTATAGTTAAGTTTTATGGATCTCATTAATTAATTGAAAGTTTTAACTACAATAGTTTCAATGTGGGATAAGAGGTGTATGAGTAGGTCTGATATGACTCTGTAAACACTTTGTGGGGAAATCTGTCCTGATTAATTGTTTTAATAACTTGATAAATAGAACAATCAGAAAAAGTTATTACAATGTAAATAGAATGACAAATATGTTTAATTTAGATTTTGTAGGTAGTACCTTAGAAACAAACTGAGGATCGTCAATCTGACCAAGGTTGGCCATCACATTGTAGTATGCACCCCAAACTCCAGTTTCCAAAATTCTGGCCCCTGTCTTTAAATTTAAAAGAAATATATAAACAACAAAATAAAGATTTGATTTTTTTAATGCTGAAAATAAAATCATAAATTGTCATCAAACATGTATCCATTTATTTAGATCAAAATAATAAATTGTAAACTAAAAATTTAAGCTTTTTATTTGAGCAGGTAGTTGAGGTAGTTGCTTGTGCAAAAAAATAATAATTTAAAAAAAAATCTGCATGTAATTACTCTGAGTCTAAGCAAAATGAACACAACTGAACAGATGAAATAAGCATTAAAAATAAGTTCAAATGATAAATGAAAAAACTCTCTAAAATTCCCATCGTCTTGAGTTAAGTATTCTGTGGAAAACAATGCAATGAGAAAAAAAAACAGAAAAATATTTGATCAGAAACTTGGTCCAGGTTGCACACAATAAGAAGTAGCAAACACCATAAACCTAAAATAAAGCAGCAGCCTGTGTTTCACCTCATTGTTGTTTTTATAAAAATATATTACAAAAACCATTACCTTACCAACCAGGTATAGTGCCAACCTCAATATTAGATTATAGTCTTACATCTTACCACAATGTGATGTTGCTCATAATTAGGGGTATATCGGATTCAATTTTTTTAAAATTAGTTCAAAGCCGGATTTATAAAGTGAAATCCGGCCAGAGCCAGATTTACAAATAAAAGAAAAAATAATGTACTTCATCATTTGACTTAGGTGAGTGGATTGACAATGATGACATATAATCATATGGAATCATTGAAATGTAAAATAATTACATAAGAATAAGTAATATTAAGTTCCATAATTTCAAGATGAAACATAATACATAAGCACATAATGCTAATTTAGTAATTATAATATTTAGTTTTCAGCTTCAGTTTATAGTTTTCACATTATTAGCTCAGTTACAACTTTCAACAACAGTAACAGTTTATAGTTATTGCGCGAATTTTTAACTGAATGCTAGCAACTGCCGTAAGCACACACTTAAGTATCGTGCGGTGTGCATTCATTAATACATGCTAAGCATGTGCGATCAATGTTCCCTCTAAGGTTCGTTGGTCCGTCCGTGTGCAATGTAAAAAATCTCTTGTGCAAAGTTGCACAGAAACCATTTTTGTGGTATATTTTACAAAATTTACTGCGCAGAAATTCTAAACTGCTGCGGGGCGTCAGTCAGATATCTGCACGGCAGCGCAGCTTAAAGGGAACATTGCGCATCATGATGTGCCATTTTGACTCATATGGGCTGTCCATAAATGTTACGCACCTAGGGGGAGAAGGGTCAGTTGTTGTTTTAAAAATCTGTGACGTCAAATCAAAGCACGCAACTTTAAATGAAAGTTCAAATTAAATCTTTGATTGCTTACAATTTATTTAATGACGTTTTAAAGGGCTTCTCGCGTGTTACGATATTAGAGTGCAGCCTTACACTTAACTAAAAACATAATTAAATGACAATAAAGTGATTTGAAAAATGCTCATTTTCAAATAAGAAATACGGCTTGTATTGGGGGTGGGTGTCAGGGAAATATTATAGTCTAATGGGGTTTTCCCGCTTTGGGAATGTTAATGTTAGACTGTTGCACAGTTTGCACTATTTGGAGACATGTTAGGTGTGACGTAGTGTGGTGGGGGATGACGTCAATAGATGATATGCAAGAGGGACGGTTTTGTAGCGGAGAGCACGCTCAGTGTTATTATTCTTTGTTCAATTAAAAGATGGATTCTTCTGATGGTGTTTTGACTTATTGAGTTTAAGCCTTGGGAGTCATACAATTCCCATAGAACTTGACATTGGGGAAGGGGCGAAACTTTATGACGTCATATTTGAAGGGGATGCTAACCTTTTGTGACGACATGTGACGAGGGGGGGGGAGGAATCGGCCAAAATCGCATGACTTCATAAATGGACAACCCCATACAAGTTCTAGCAAGTGGTTCGTATTCCAAACAGGACGTATACCAATACGAAAGCAGATGTATACAGAGGTACCTCTAAATTCAAGTGGCACAAACTCATGAAGTAATGCACCATTAAAATTCAAAATGAGTGTTTCTTTTGTTTTTTTTAAAATTTAAATTCTTATTTACATCAGCAAGAAATAGTCAACTGGAAGTGCTACTGTGCTATTGCCAAATCCGGCAAAATTGGACCAGAGCCGGATTTGTAAAAAAGGCCGGATTCTGGATTTACCAGAGCCGGAGCTGAAATCCGGTACACCCGTTCTAATAATTGACTGGTAACAGCTGTCAATTTCATGGAATAACATTTGAATTTAAGAAACAAGTCCACTTGACCAACTCAATGTTAACTCTTAATGTCCTATAACACTGTTAATACGCGCCTCGATAGCGCTCTCTTTAGCAATAAAATCTTTGAAAGCAGGAACTCTTCAGTGCACGAGAGAAGATTTAGTCGACTTCTGGAAAACTCTATGCTTGCTTTCACCCAGTGCTTTTAGTCGTTTCGCGAAGTTTTGTTATAGTTTTTACCGGTTAATTTAAAGATGTGATTTTGCAAAACTTTTCGGCCAAAAAAATAGAACTAAACTGCAGGAAAAATAGTACTAAATTCAAGATGTTCTTTTGGATACGTAAATAACCATTCTGTAAGCTTATCTTAAAAGATGAAGTCAGTATGACAATAAAAATATTTTCAGCAACTTTTTAAAATTTATAACCCAATTCATTGCAATATACTTGAAATCTTTACAGGACTATGGGTAAGTTTTTAGAAAACCTTATAGGTCACAGTGGTTCCCAACCTTTTTTAAAAGCCATGTGACCCGCGACCCCCATGAAATTTAAATACTGTATATACTCATTCTAAAGCCGACCTTTTTGGACAAAATCTAGGGGGAAAAGTTGGCGGCTCTGCTCATTAGGTGATTTCTGCATGTATATTGAATATCAGTGTTGTTATTGAATATCATCAAGGTCCTTTTCTACATTCTACAAGTTTCGACTGCTCTACCAGAAGCTATAATATATTATTACACATCATATCTTACCTTATATAATCATTTTATTTATTTTTGTCAATGTTTTAATACAAAGGTGGGCAAACTTTTTAGGGCAAGGGCCGCATTAGTAAGAAATGAAAGATTAAGGGGCCGCACCTAACCAAAATTTAGCCTCAATTCAAGTACAAACATCCATCTTTAACATAAATTTATGATTTTTTTCGATATTACCGCAAAAAACCCGTAGCGGCCCACGGGCCGTAGTTTGCCCACCCCTGTTTTAATAAATTGTTTTAGAAATTTTGTTTTCAACAACAAATTTTAATGACCTCGCTTTCGCCACTGTTTACCCAAAGAATTTTTTTTAAATACCGGTAACTCTTGCCTAACAAAGAGCACAAAGACAAAGATAGGCAGTACAAAGTAAACAATCATAATGACCGATTTAGCTTGTAGTTTTAACTCTTTTTCTCCGGAATTATTTTCCTCATTCTGACGGAATTATCTATTCTGGAAATTTGTTGCGGGCTACCATGCTATCTTAAAATGTTAATAACTTTTTTATTATTTAACAGATAATAATATATTTGGTATTGAATTAAAGGGAAAAGAATGAAGTTTTAAGGCATCACAGACTCATGACTTTATTTTAATAAAATATAATGATTTTGTTTTAGTGAAAATAAAAAAAAATTAAAAAAAAACACCACATATGTTTTACAAAACCTCTTTCACAGTCACACAAATTTAGATTTTTGTCCAAAATATAATAAAATGGTGTTTTATCTGAACTTTATTCATATTTACAGCAAACAGAAATAATTTCACATTAAAAAAACAAACAAATAAAAAATTAGAGCTCAATATCCATGATACAGTAAAATAATTTGAAAATTGAACTGTTTACAATGGAACTGGAAGCTATACTGTGTATTGCAACTAGAAATTATTTTAAATTCTATCTAAAATTGCACTTAATTTTAGTGAAATAGTGAAAAAGTTTAGCACCTTTCAAATTAGACTCTATATTGTCTATATTATTATTTGTAGTAGAAATATTATCAGTTCAACATGGCATATGAGATGGGGGCGGGGCTTGTTGTTTATCAACAGATGACTTGTCAACTTCATTGTCAATTTCACTACAACTACTAGTAGTAGGCATATGATTCATCGGAAATAAAAAATTACTATGTAAATCATCATTAAAAAGAATACCTTTTTCTTGTTCCTCATGGTAGTATTTAAAATAATATTAGATCGATAACCAGATGCCCTGGTTGAATATCTATGTTTGTAAACAAACGTAAAAGCGAAAATAAAAACAAGCCTTGCAAATGCTTCTTTTCTGGTGAAAATACATTCAAACAAAGAATTTCCGACTTTTTATTAAAGGGAAATCATTCTAGATTACATTAAAACTAATTTTCGTTTAATAGCTAAGGAAAGAAACGAAAGAATTCAGTTTTAATAATTCAACGCTCGCATCGTCGATGCGTCAAAAACATCATTTTAAAATCAACGATGGTAGCGTTGAACCGGAGAAAAAGAGTTAAAGAAATGTATACCAGTTTGTGTAAGCCGTCCTATTATTTTTGGTGTCTCGGCTTGCGAGCGGGTTATACACTTTTAATACTTTTCTCTTCCAAAAGAGGGGGGTCAGCTTATGAACGAACGGGCTACAGAACGAGTGTATAATGTAATTAATTTTCGATAAAGTTTTTACAAAATAGAGCAAATTTGCATTATAGCGAATATTTTTAGTCGACAGTTGGCGACCACCAGACAACCCTTCACGACCCCCAAGTAAGTTCAAGTTACACTACAGGGTGTTTGAGAGTATAACTTACCTGAAGATCAGATTTACAATTAATGTTTCCAATTTGAGCCAGTTCATTGAGATAGGGCCACATATCATTAGCTATTTGGGCAACACACATGGGCACTTGAACAGCAGTTAACATTCCTTGCTTCATGGCCTCATCTCTCCTACAAGTTACATCATCAAATATCTTATTTCATTGCATAAATTATGACAAATGACCATCTATTTTGAACAATCTATACATACAAAATCTTTACATATTAATAAAATGTTTACACAACAGTAACTTTTAAAAACTGTTTCTTATTGAGATGAAGAATACTTGTGGCATTTTGAGTATTTTGAGTGACAAAAAGTTTTAGTTGTTTATAATTGTAGATTTCACTAGACAAAACATTGTACTGTGGAACCTCTCATAGACAAAACATTGTACTGTGGAACCTCTCATAGACAAAACATTGTACTGTGGAACCTCTCATAAGGAGCACCTCTCACAACGAGTAATTCGCATAACACCTAAAAAAATTTGAAGAAGTTGCTCCCTTAACGAGCAATATTTCACATGAGTTCTCAAGAACAAAAACAAAATTAAAAAGGTGGATGCTTCAAAGAGAGCTTCAAGAATGTCTACGAAACAGTTACGACACATTTTCGTTAAATTTTGAAGCGTTGGCAAAGAAAAGAATATTCTTTAGTTTTCTTGTTAAAAAGGATTCATTATTTGTCATAAATTCATATTTTTATTAACGTTTTTTGTTTCAAATCTAAATTGTATACCAAGCTGTTACACTCCTTAAAAATTCATAAGTAATTTTATTTGAATAAATGTTAATAAAAAAAATATTTTTATGAGTATTTTTTCAGTGAGGAATGCATTTTACATTGATTTGTATGGGAAAAATTGTTTTGTTTGAGTGCTTCCCTTAAGGAGTAAGATTCTGGAACAAATTATGCTCGGTATAAGAGGTTCCACTGTATTTGGTTTATCAAATTTAGCAGACTTACTCTTTTTTTTCTGCATCAGTTTTCTTTGGCAGCTTCATAGCAAGCTGAAAGATTAAAATATTTATGCAATATTTAAGAACAGATGTTATAACAATTTTATATTTATAGTACTATATAACTATCGTAAATTGATGAATTTCTCTAAAGAAACAAAACAACATAAAGCAATTTTATCTACACACACAAAAAAAGGACTCAACCAACTTACCATGTACTCACTAAAAGCTGCAGCGTCCGCGTCAATGAAAGGGACCAGATCTTTCATCCCCTTATATAAAGGTGGGATTAGTTTTCTCATCTTCTCATCGAGGTGGGCAAACTTTTTATTGCCATAAGTCAAGAATCCGACCATTGAACCGAGTGCAGCTCCCTGCATTAATATCATCAAATCATTGAAATCACAGGAAATTTTCTTCTACTTTCTGCTAGTGTTGAGATTTTCATCAAATGAGTTAATAACTAAAGTATAAGTGTTGGAAATTGATGAGCATTAAATAAAGTGAATTTTAATAATGACTTGTTTACCAAGGAAAATAATTACAGTCGAAACCGGTTAAGTCGACGGCATTGGGGTATGAAAAATGGCGTCGAGATAACCGATGATCGAGTTAAAATGAAAACCAATATGGCGGCAAAAATATTAACACGTGCTTGAAATTTCTTTATGTACATGATTAATTAGTTAGCGTTAATTAGTGATGGGACGATTAATCGGAATCGTATCGGAACCCTAATATCTCTTCACTCTTTTCTAAGGTTGTAATGACCGTTCGTTTTTAAGGACCGTTTAAAATTTAAATATAACCATGGCTCCCACTCAGGAAAACAGGAAAAAGTCGGGAATTCTTTAAAAAAATTTCTCGGCCTTGAAAGTCGGGAAAAGTTATGACTAATCGGGAATTTATATATATATATATATATATATATATATATATATATACTATATATATATATATATATATATTTATGCCGAAGTAAAGGACTTTGATTACGTCTCTGTCATGTCTCGATTCCATTTCAATTTAATTAAAAATAAGTTACCAGTTTATAATTGTCTGCGCATGCGCTAAAAGGTCAAAGTTTACGCCTCGCCTCGTCCCATGCGCGTGTCACGCCGCTAGCGTTTGGATTGCAGTTGAATCAGCGAATAAACGTATCAATATGGTAATTTTAAGTTTAATGCTTTTGACGTGCAGGATATCTGTTACTATCAGAACGCTCTCGAATTTCCTCAGTCTTGTAATAATATAAATAAAACTATTGCGGCCTTGACCGTTGATCACAGCACGCTGTGGGCTGTGTGTTTGACCTCGGCCGGCAACTAGGTCTAAGCGAATTTTTAAAAAAATCATTCCTTATCAGAATTCGACCTACAAAAGTGATGACGTGTATATTAATAATATAATATACATGTACTGGAATATTAAGAAAATGATTTTATTTCATCGTCACGTGCGTGTTAGTGTCACAGTCACGTATCTTACTGGTAACAAAAAACTTTTAAAAGAATAATAATTTTTTATTTAATTATATAAAAACCACCGTCGATTCTCGATGCAAACCTTTATTTTCTTTTCTAAAGATATTCGTTTATCTTAAAAAATAAAATGATCAATGCATCAGAAAATGAATTCAGTTTAATAATAATATAACATGCACTGCGAAATAATGACGGATTATAGATCGCTAACGCCAATTTACGGGCACCTCGGGTGAATACATCTAATTCACACATGGATCGAAAGTGAAAGAAGATAATAACATCCGGTAATTTTTATTGATATCTCGTAGAATCACACAATAGCCGGAAGTCTCGAAGATGCGAGATGTCAACACTGTTTTGAACTAAAAATGCCAGTACATTGCTAGGCCAACCGACAAGGATCGAGCTAACCAAGTTAAGTTGCAAATTTGGCCCCCTTTTGTGCTCGAGGTACTAGGTTACGGCGACTGAGAAAAATCAAATTAGCCGATGAAAAAATGCTAAGACAAAGAGAGAATTTTGCGGTTCCAATAAAAAACGTCGAGTTAGTGGGGTGGTCGAGCTAACTGAGCTCGAGGTAAGTGGGTTCGACTGTAATAATATTATATACATGTACTGGAATATTAAGAAAATGATTTGATTTTATCGTCACGCGCGTGTTAGCGTCACAGTCACGTATCTTACTGGTAACAAAGCAACAACAAACTTTTAAAAGAATAATAATTTTTTTATTTAATTATATAAAAACCACCGTCGATTCTCGATACAAACCTTTATTTTCTTTTCTAAAGATATTCGTTTATCTTAAAAAATAAAATGATCAATGCATCAGAAAATGAATTAAGTGTAATAATAATATAACATGCACTGCGAAAAAATGATGGATTAAAGATCGCTAATGCCGATTTACGGGCACCTCGGATGAATACATCTAATTCACACATGGATCGAAAGTGAAAGAAGATAATAACATCCGGTAATTTTAATTGAAATCTCGTAGAATCACACAATAGCCGGAAGTCTCGAAGAAAGCAAGATGTCAACACTATTTTGAACTAAAAATGCATTGCGAGGCGAACCGACGAGGATCAAGCTAACCAGCGTTAAGTTGCAAATTTGGCCCTCTTTTGTGCTCGAGGTATTAGGTTTCGGCGACTTAGAAAAATCGAATTAGCCGATGAAAAAATGCTAAGACAAAGAGAGAATTTGGCGGTTCCAATAAAAAACGTCGAGTTAGTGGGGTGGTCGAGCTAACCGAGCTCGAGGTAAGTGGGTTCGACTGTAGCATTAAATAAAGTGAAATGTAATAATGACTTGTTTACCAAGGATGATGACAGAGCTGCAACTGAGCCCCCACCAGGTGTAGGTGACCTTGAGCCCACAGTCAGGATGAAGTCTTTAACATCCATGCTGGCCAGTGGTCCATCTCTCTCTGATTGGGTCATAAACCTGAATCAAACATGTTTATTTGATCAAATTATTTGTGTAAAACTCTTTCTGTACTTTCTAGTAGACATGTCTAAAGACATCTAACGTACTCACTCAATAATCCGTTCTTTTGGATTAAATCCACCCAATGAATTTAGGCCCAGTCTGTTAATCACCTGTAAATCATCAATAAATGTAAGAAAGTTACAGGTGATGATGGTACGTTATCTAAAGCACATGTAAATGTAATTTTGATACATTTTGTTAACACAAAAATCCTACTAATATTTGTACATTAAAGTAATAGAAACATTACCAATCTCAACTTTTGATCTTCTTCTAAAATAAACAAATTTTCTTTGTCCATATAATATTCAGCTGCATCCATCAAAGCTTTTTGGGGCACAAGGCCGACAATTTGAGACCCAACAATGGCAACATTCAATTCCTTAAATTAAAAGAAAAAACAAATAATGATTATTTTAATACATTAAAAACACAATGCATATCAGAAAATATTTAATGCAAGCCTTCAAATTTTTTCCCAGGGTATAATATCACCGACATGCTTCAAAATAAACCATGAGAGACAAATATAAAAGGATAGAAAAGTAAATAATGGGACTAAGTGTAAAATTGACTTCTACTAAATCCATGGCAACTTTTCTGTCAATTCAATTTTTATGTTTACATTTTGAAACAAGATTCTCATGGCAAAAACTGTTTAATAAAAAATATATCAAGTTTATTACTTACATATATTTATATATAATCAAACACCTTTTTAAAATATATATCAAGTTTATTACTTACATATATTTATATATAAACAAACACCTTTTTAAAAAATATATCAAGTTTACCACTTACATATATTTATATATAATCAAACACCTTTTTTAAAAATATATCAAGTTTACTACTTACATATTATATATAATCAAACACCTCTTTTAACAAATTGCCAGTTGTTTAAATTTAAACTTTAATTTATTTATTTAGGAAGATATAATTTAATTACTTATTTTTAATTTCCTTTAAATGATAATTCAAATTATAGGGAATTTAATAGAACATCTTACCACTCCTCATTTTATCCTCTCAAAACTAGAAATTATGAAAACATAGTGAATTAACATGAGTTTTAAAGAAATCAATTATGCAGTTAGGCTTTTAAGTTATCATATTCATCATATAAAATCTTGACATAGCCTCAACATACATTTTGTTTATAACTTCAAGTAAAAACTGGGGAGGGGGTGGGGTTAGAACTTTTCAAAATATTTTTTTTGACACTTGGGCACCAAATTTTTTTTCCATATATTTATATTGGCTATTTAAATAGAATTTGATACTTAACTATTGCCTGGGTGAATGGATCGAGACCAAACTTGGTATACATGATTATTCATATTAAAATACTGAAGTTAATGGAACTCATTATATATATCTCTCCCTTCATTTTTCCTGATGGAAGATATATAAATACTAATAGACTTAGACAACACTATAACTTTGTAAGTAAACATAGCTCAAGTTTGGTAGCCAAAATCAATATGGACAGTTGATATTGAAAAATCAATGGATTATAAAAGTAATGTGCAATCCATTTAGGGCTAGTCCAAAATTTTCAAGAAAGTTTGAATATTTAAAAGATTGTCAAGTTAAAGGTAAGATTTCTTGCATTTTAAAACCAATTTTAATGGGAAAAATTTAACAAAATACCTCCAAGAGAGTCCCTGTTTTAACTTGAATTCATTTTTGGATGGCTATATTATTTTGTTCTAGATCTATTCATATTTGAAAAGGAATATCATTTGTTCAAAGTTAATGAGATTTCTACAAGTTTGTTCATAAATTAAATCTAGAATTTTCTTAGTATCTCGTAAACCTAATGTAACGTCTCTTGGTGACGCATTCCTTGTTAATGTGTTTTGTAGGCGTTCTCACACCACTGTAAAGTCTCTTGGTGACGTATTACTTGTTAATGTGTTTTGTAGGCGTTCTCACACCACTGTAACGTCTCTTGGTGACGTATTACTTGTTAATGTGTTTTGTAGGCGTTCTCACACCACTGTAACGTCTCTTGGTGACGTATTACTTGTTAATGTGTTTTGTAGGCGTTCTCACACCACTGTAACGTCTCTTGTTGACGTATTACTTGTTAATGTGTTTTGTAGGCCTTCTCACACCACTGTAACGTCTCTTGTTGACGTATTACTTGTTAATGTGTTTTGTAGGCGTTCTCACACCACTGTAACATCTCTTGGTGACGTATTACTTGTTAATGTGTTTTGTAGGCGTTCTCACACGACTGTAACGTCTCTTGTTGACGTATTACTTGTTAATGTGTTTGGTAGGCGTTCTCACAATACACAATCTTTCATGCAATAATCCTCTGAAGATTTAATGTCAATAAAATAACTTTAATATGTACACTGTGTACACAAATATAACTTTGAGGTTTCACAACGTGGAGACATCAGCCACACATTCGCCATTACTCTCCGAACTCCTTTCGCTCGATTTTACCCATGTGACCTCTCTGTCACTCAACTCGTGATTCACACGTGACACCTCAATGTGGAAGAAAGTCAGCAGTCCCGAGCCCGCACTCTTCCTGGGGCTTCCCGGAAATCCCCTCTCAGCTGTCAGGCCCCCTAGGGCAGTGGTCCCCAACCTTTTTAACGCCGCGGACCACTAAAAGTTTGATAATTTTACCGCGGCCCACTAACCTGGGGGGGTATGGGTGGGTGGAGGATATGGGGGGAGGTAGGGTTTGCAGCTGCGTTGATTGTTTATAAATACATGTATTTTAGATTGTTTTGATTTTTTAGTTTTAATTTAATTGTACTTAAACATGCCTTCAAAATAAAATAAAGTTACACAGAAAGTGAATTAAAGATTGTTTAATATTTTAATGCACTAGAATGTTAAATAAATGAGTTCTTGGGTCTTTTGTGGTTGAGAAGTAGCGCTTAAAAGCAAAGACAGGTGATCGTGCACCCACTGTGACAAAGAATGCTCAGGCTCAGTCTCGCCTAGAATCCCCGCTAATGTTTGAAACATATCCAAAATGCCTTTGTTCATTCGCCATTCCCACAACTCCAGTTTGGTTTTAAATGCAGCTACCTTGTCAGCGAACTTGAAAACAGTTGTCATTTTCCCCTGAATAGACAGATTGAGTTCATTGAGCTGGCTGAATATGTCACACAGGTAAGCAAGTTTTGCGACCCATACCTTGTCACTGAAATATGCTGCCGGTGGTGACTTCTTTTCTGAGAGAAATCTTTGCATTGGCTCTCGTTATTGAAATACTCTGTTTAGCGATTTTCCTCTGGATAACCATCTTATTTCTGTGTACAAAAGGAGGCATCTGTGCTCTGCGTCCATCTCCTCAAAAAGCTGCTCAAACAGGCGTGAGTTAAGGGCGTGTGCCTTGATGTGGTTAATAACTTTAATGACATCAATCATTACACAGTTAAATTCTGGTGAAATTTTTCGGCCTGCCAACATTTCCCTGTGAATGATACAATGCGTAGATTAACACTCATGTGCAACCTCCTTAATCCAAGCTGTTAAACCAGACAGTCGTCATGTCATGGCAGCAGCTCCATCTGTACAGATACCGACACAAAAGGACCATTTTAGGTGTCCAGTGACTTGAACAGTTCAGCTCCCGTGGTGTTGGTTGACAAAGATAGAGCACATAACAAATCCTCATGTACATCCTCATGATAAATATATTATGGCTGTTATCGATTAATTTAAATTTAATCGTTAACTTTTGAAAAATTATCGATTAATTAATCGATAATTTCGATTAAAACCAAAAGTAGAAATTTATGACATCATTAAACTGAACATTTCTCACGGACATTGAAAATTAAGAATATTTTGAACTAAATTTCATGACAATGTGTTGATACTTGATTTGTGCTGAAGGTGGTACGTCAGTGATGTATTTGAGCCTTTAAAAGAGAATTGTTTATGGTAGTGGACACAGAAAATGTTTTCACCATCTTCGACTTTGCCATCCGCAGTTAGCTTAAAAACAACATATTTGCTCAACTTTCTAGTTATATGTTTAAATTAAACTGCGCTGATGCTTCAGCAGGGCCGTCTTAACGCATAGGCCCATTGGGCATTTGCCCGGGGGCCCACGAGCATATGGGCCCCATGGGAATATGTTTATTTATATATATTATGTATATTCATTTTTTATTCCTGTGGGGGAAGGGCCCAACACTATATTTTTGCCCGGGGGCCCAAAATGGTGTAAAGATGGCTCTGGCTGTCAGACATTTTATAATTGATGTCTGCTGGTCAACATAAATTAATAAAATAAATTTTAATATTACGCGGGAGATGTTTGTACGTAAAAAATATATATAAATTATTATTAATTATTAATAATTTATTATTTATTACTAAAAATTTTAAAAAATATTATAAATATTTTCTTAAATTTTAATCGAATTTTTATCGATTAAAATTATTTTAATCGATATTTAATCGATAAGATTTTTAACGATTAATCGATAATTTCCGCAGCACTAAATATATCTCACATAAACAAGTAGTGTTGCCTTATTGTCCATGTCTGTAGATTCGTCAACCTGGAGTGCGTACGACGGTGATGAATTAATCCTCTCCAACAATTGTATCACAATATCTTCGGCTATTCCCTCAATGCGCCTAGTTACAGTGTTCGCCGACAATGGCACATGTGCTATCTTTTTAACAGCAGCCTCTCCTAGAAGTTAATGGCAAATGTCTTTAGCTTGCCAACACGGGTCACCCATCAAAATCGCGCACAACAAAAAAGCGCCTACATAAAAGCACCGTGATAAGAACGCCAACATAAGAGCGCCGACACAGAGCGCAAAGATTGATTGTAGGCGGTTGTCCGCTCTGCGCTATGTGTCATTGATGTTTTTTGGACGTGGTGCCGCCAAAACGGGTAACAAGCTTTTCCATCTTGTGTATGGAAAGACGAGCAATCCCTAGAGAAATACACCCCAGTAAAAAAAAATGTAAATAATTTAACGTTCCATGGCTCGTGGACCACCTGGCACATCTCCGCGGACCACTAGTGGTCCGCGGACCCCAGGTTGGGGACCACTGCCCTAGGGGACGTAACAGCTGAGAACGGTCGCTTCTGAAGCGGCTGCCTGGGCATCCAGGACAGAAAGTCGAAAATGCCTCCCACTAAATTGACCTCACAAGTAGGGATGGAATTCCCTACATCGACCCGCTACCACTTTGGCGCCAACCCGGCAAAGCACACGAGTCTCAATGGTTAGGACCACAGCTAAGCGGGGTATCATCAATGACCTACCTAGGTTATCTTAGTATCTAAAAAGATTCAAATTAAATTTCTTTTTTTATGTCCTAAACATTATGTATTATTGAAGGCATATATAAAAGTATATGCTTGTATGTGTACTGATGAATCTTGGCCAACGAAAATAAACATATCATTAACAACTGCCCAGGGGAAAAGGATCCTATCAAGGAACTGGTCTCCCACCAATGAACTGACCAAACTTGGAAACGTTATTCCACCTATAACTGGTCTCCCACCAGCCAACTGACCAAACCTGGAAATATTATTCCACCAATGTTATCGCACTTGTATCTGGTTTTCAAATGGAATTGGATCTAAAATGGTCAATAGGATCCCACAGTAAAATGCCATTGGAATAAAGGAAAAATTTTTTTGTAAATATTTTTTTTGTGGGTAAAATTTATTATTTTCAAGTCCAAAATACAATCTAGCTTATGCATCTGATATAATGGCTTGTTGGCCCAAAAAATTCAATCAACACAAAAGTATAAATTGATAAAAAAAGAATATTGAATTTTTAAAAAATCCAGGAAAGAAAAGTGAAAGGAAACAAAATTGTATTTTAACCTGTGATACTCTGAAAATAAAACAGATTATTTAGTTGAATTTATATTTTAAGCAATATATCTTAGCAATGTATTGTTTGATTAAATTTGATCTTATGAAAGATGGTATTAATAATCAGCATAAAATATCATCAAAATTGAATCAATAATATATATGTGTGCGTATTTATATATATGTGTGTGTGTATGTATATATATATGTGTGTGTAAATAGAGATGACCTGAATATAAGCAGGAAAATTTAAATTCAGTTACCTGGGCATCCTTAAAACACTCTTCATACACCTGGTGAATGCTGGTAACTTCAAAGTCTGTAATGTTAACTGATACCTGAGCCATGTTAGCCTCCTCCAGGTACCACCCGATGGCTTGGACACATTTTAACCTGCCAGGCTAAAATTTAAGTAAAAATAAGTTCAGGGGGAGCAAAAAAGTTATTTTTGATTTTGAAAGACATTTAACAAATCTTTATGTCACAAACAATTTGTAATAAAAAAATAAAAATGCATTAAAATATTTGTCATATGTTTTAAATTTGAATGAACATTGTTTACTTTGCAAAAAGCCTTATTAATTTTGGAAATTTGTTACTTTTTGCAATAAATGAGTAACACAATTAAGTCCTGCATTATATTTTCTAAAATAAAAGTTTTAAAATTGTATTTTTAATAATTGTAGTAGGAATCTGGATCAGACAGACATTTATTCAACTCACAGTGGATTAATTTAAGTCATTTGATGTCCTACCTGATTTTCCCCTCTACCATTTTCTCTTATGTTTAATGCAATCCTGTGAGCTTGTTCCTTGGTGGCAAGTAGATTAATGTTATAAGCGATGAGAAATTTTCTTGCTCCTACAGCTGTTGCACCCCACGTAGGAACAAACTCTGGCAGTCCAAAATCAGGTTTCCATTGAGGGTCTTTTAACTAAAAATAATATTTTTAGACTAATCAATAATATAATAAATTTACTTTTAAAAATAATTATAATTCCATTCATCAACCATTTGAATTTTACAAAACAAAAAACCATTTATATGTATACATACAAATAGGGGCCTATATATATATATATATATATATATATATATATATATATATATATATATATATATATATATATATATATATACTTTCACAGTGTTAACACTATTTATAGTACAAATTTATTAATTAGTTATTAAAACTAAGAATGCCTACTTTGTTTTTATAATTGGTACAAACTTAATGAAACGATAGATCTACAAGAGATAAGTCTAACCTTGTCAGGTAAGGCTTCATATTCTCCTGCTCTAATCTGAGGCAGAGTCTTCCTATACTCAACACCTGAAGCAGCGCCATAGAGATAGACTGCAAATTATACAAGAGAGATTTTGGTATAAATATGCATAATAATATATATAAAGTAGGAATATACATTAAAAATGCTTGAATTAATTTAATATTTACTCAGTTTAAAATATAGTTTTTCCCATTAATGTTAGAAAATTATTGTATACCTGGAACACCAAGCTCAGTTGCAAGACGATTTCCAAATTCTTGAGCACATCTGATGCAATCCTCCATGGTGACATCTTGTACTGGGACAAATGGACAAACATCCAAGGCACCCATTCTGGGATGTTCACCTAAATAATTGCTGGTGGTCATTTTCAGTTTACAATTGAGGTAAGGTTTACATTTTATAATGAACTCTTTGATAAATCACTACTGAAAAAAAAATTTAAGGTTAAGATTCAATTGGAGAATAATGATTTCAAGGCATTTTTGTTTTCTTTTAAAGTTGCAACGTAGATGGCAGACAGGAGTCAAAAGTGATATTTAGTGGTTTGTAATTTGTCAAAAGTGCTATTTGGTGGCTTTTAATTTGTCAAAAGTGATATTTGGTGGCTTGTAATTTGTCAAAAGTGATATTTGGTGGCTTGTAATTTGTCAAAAGTGATATTTGGTGGCTTGTAATTTGTCAAAAGTGATATTTGGTGCCTTATAATTTGTCAAAAGTGATATTTGGTGGCTTTTAATTTGTCAAAAGTGATATTTGGTGGCTTGTAATTTGTCAAAAGTGATATTTGGTGGCTTGTAATTTGTCAAAAGTGATATTTGGTGGATTGTAATTTGTCAAAAGTGATATTTGGTGGCTTTTAATTTGTCAAAAGTGATATTTGGTGGCTTTTAATTTGTCAAAAGTGATATTTGGTGGCTTGTAATTTTTAGCTTATTAACTGACCTTGATGAGAACTCATATCAATGAGATGATGAGCAGCTCTAGCAGCATTCATGGCACCTTCGATGACTGCATCTGGGCTTCCAACGAAGGTGTATACTGTTCGATTGGTGGATTGGCCAGGGTCAACATCAAGTAGGCTGCATCCGGCTGTTTGGGCAATAGCAGATGCAATTGCTTCAATAACCTGTTATCAAATCAAGTGGTAATATTAATGGACTATAACAAATTTTTTACATGCATCATATCAATAAACTAAGTACATGTACATGTATATGAATTAAAATTTTCTAGATTAAAAATATGCATGATAATATTTAAAGTTATTAGTTATGCATAGTTATGCAGGAACAAGTTTAAAGTAAGCAGTTTGATGAAACTGAGCAAATAGCACAAGTATACTCATTTCAGTATAAAAAATATTTCAGGGAAAATATTAAAGTTCATTTAATTTTGGATTCCAAAATAAAAAAGAAGCAGACATTTTTTTAAGCTGTTCAATATAATAGTTTACTTAAGACCACCAATGAGTAATTTCTTCTCATTTCAATATGGACAACTTTCCATAACAAGTTGAGCTTGTAATTGAAAGAAAGTCAATTAAACATTCTGTAATACAACACAGAATAGCAATGTCTTGTTTCTAGACATTTGAACAGATTTTGATCATTAGGGCATGAAAGATATTTAAAATCCCTTTCATTCTCTCCAGTGACAACACGAATGCCAGAGTCAACTCATTCAGAATTATGGGACTCGACACCACATGGCATGAATGGCATGATGAGTTTTACTTCAACTATTTTTAAATCTTTAAAGTTTTTCAACTACTTTTAAATCTTTTTTGCGTTTTGCTTGGTTCAGTTGTCAGGGTATGAGAATCACTGCGAATGATTGTTGTGAGATTGTTGTGATGCGGGTCAAGGCGTGAGTTGACAAGAGTTCACTTGTCAATAATGGTGTTAATTGTATTCACTCGGTATGAAAGTTAGACAGCTGGGCTGTGTATATATAGTGTGTGTGAGCCAGAGAGAGAGAGAGACGTATAAGTACTGACCGAGTGCAGAGGTCCATAGTCCTTGTTAGGGCTAGCCATTAGTATAGAGCGTTGGCTCTGATAACTGGGTGACACATCGAGGTGGCTCGAGTGTTCAGCGTATTAGGGACTGAGTCCGTGTATGCACTTACAAGTGAGTGGACATTGTGAATGGATTACGTCGTGTACCTGAATCTGTTGCTGTAAATATATTGCTGAATAAATAAAGGCTTGAAGTATACCGTGAACAAGAGTCGAGACTTCGTCTTAATTTATCCAGAACCCAGAACGCAACATCAGTGAAGTAGACTTCTCGTGACATTAATGTTTTGTTGTGTATTTTTGTATGGTTCTTCCTAACTTGTTTAATTTTTTCAAGTTTAGACCCTGATTATAGTCTTAACCTTATAACTATAATATTATCACTTTTAATATAAAAGTAGAACATACTGTTCACGAGAAGCTTAAGTCCAGACAATATGTGAAGCTTTGAAAATAATAATAATAAATTGATAATTTATATAGCGCTGTACCCCAATAAGAAACTGGGCTCACAGCACTTTACATAAAATAAACATAATAACGTACATATAAGTATCAATGCATTCAATAAACATTCATATCCTAACAACCACATAAATAACAGTACGGTACACATAAGCTGCGTTTGAAAATAAAATTAAATAAGACTCTTAACAATATTCACAAAGTGTCTTTTTTTGTTTGTTGTTTCAAGTGAGATAAGATTGTCATAAGTAAGTGAAGCTTAAAATTACAGAGAACCTCTAGACTCTAGAGATAATTTGGTCCTGAAATTGGACATATAGCCAATATTAATATAGGTTGTCATTGTTAAAATTAAGATGATAAATATAAGGATTCTAATTTTAATTTTAAGTGATTGACATCTGCATGATTAGATACAAACAATGGATAAGCGTAGGATGCAATAATCTTAGAGTGGAGCGTCTGTAACAGTAATAGATTGATAAGATCTCGGCAGCTTGATGTCAGGAAAGGAAATGTTAAAACTGTTATTTTTCATGTTAGTTAAAATAAACGTCTATTACTATTATTACTATAGTCTATAGTTATAGTCCCAGGTTCTACCAGATCTACCAAACAAATTTTTACAAAACAATGCATTTTCATTATTATCCTTTTTTTAAGTAGGCTAAAGGCTAATACTAATGTCAAAATGTAATACTAGTAGTAGTAGCTTGGCTTATTATTAGTACTATACTATTAAGAGTTTATTATTAGTAGTAAGTGTATAGTATAGTCTACTATAGTATGAAAAATGTAAGTGTAAGTGTTTCAAAATAAGATTCGTGTTTCAAAATAAGATTCGTTGAATCAAACCTCCTTGTTTCTTCCTTCTGAGAAGTTTGGAACACACTCAATAATTCGTGGCATTTTGCAAGATATAATCCTCTGGTCCTGGTCTCTGGTAGATCAACAACACTGACTGGAATGATTTTCGACTGTCAACTGAACTTTTTCCTCTCTTACTCTTGCCCTTTCTAGAAAGCGGCTGACTATTGACACTATTGTAACAAGGACAGGAGGGGAAAGCGAAATTGCGTTTCGTGTATATTAAAAATAATGTATCTGGGACGTAGTTGATAAGCTACGAAATCAGGGAGATAAGCCCGTGTAAAAGCTGGCTTTAAGTAGGACAAGGCTGTGTGACTATGTGTGCGAATGACCAGAGCAGAGACAATGTCCAGTGAATTGACACAGGATTGTGATAAACGTCATCACGCTTCGTGTTCATTCCCTAGCAATATCGATGACGTGATCTTTTGTGCTGTCTACGTTTACCCACTTCGTCCATATTGGTTGTTTTCATAGGTCGAAGTTGAAGATAGCATCCCTTAGCTGAGGCAAAGGGACAGGGAATTGTTTGCCGACATAACATTTAAAATTGCATTAATTTAGCCATTAGTAAGGTATAAAAGTATAAAAATCCCATCATATTTGTGCAAATATTCTTAAATTTTCACTTTTGTAAGATTTATCGACATTTAGGCGTAGCGAATGGGGGTGGTAATAATTTCTTCGGCTTGGTCTTCTTAGTTTAGACTTAGCTCTTACTCTTACTCTTTGGAACTATGGCCTGGCCATGGCTCTTTAGACTTTAGGACCTTAGCCTTATCATTTGCAGTAAAAACCCAACTTAACTCTACGTAGTGGCAGTAGTACTACACAACAGAAATAATACTAATACTGATTTATAGCTTCTATAACTACTAAATACTACTGAACTGATTACTACTACTACTACTTACTTATTACTACTTAACTGACTAACTTCTTGTTAGTATTATGACTTATGTGTGATGTGTAAACATTGTTAAATTTAAAGTAGTTAAAGACAAATGTCAAATGTAAATATTTAATAATAGTTCATGATGAAGACATGTAACTCAATTATCAATTATTGTTGATTCTTGATTCATAGCAATATAATTTTATAATATAACACTAACTGGGTAATCCCTTATTTCAGCGCATTTTAAATTTTTAGAACAAAATAAATTAAAAAACGTACTTTTACTAATTTAAACATTTAAATCAGATATAAAAAAAAGTATTTAATGCTTTACAATTTCAATTAGTTTTTCGTGTGTTTTGTTTAGTTTAAAGGTGTTTTTAACTTAGAAAATGGTTTTTTAAAGCAGACTTCCAACAACAACAATGGCGCCGTTAGTACAGAAGATAGTGAAACATACAAAGTTTTATTTCGTACAAATCGTAAAATATTAATTTTATTTCAACAAAAAAAATAATGTTTTAATTTAAAATAGATTTCATAATAATTAATAATAATTAATGAAGTAGTTTGAAAAAAAATGATTTTTGATGGCTTGAAATAAAAATGCGCTGAAATAAGGGATTACCCACTAACTGTAGTAGTAGTAGTATACTATAACTAATAATAACTATAGTATAGCTAGTAACTAGAATTAGTCTTAGTTAAGTTAGTAGGCCCATAATAATAGTGATTAGTATTGTATGTATTATTTTATTGCCTTAGCCTTAGGCCCTTAGCTTAGGCTGCTATAACTTATAATTATAGGCTAGGCAGTGTCAGGGACAACACTACTTCTATACACTAAAATCTATAGGCCCCTGCAATAAAATAAATTTAAGTTATAATAATGACCCAAACTTAAGTATAGACTTTAGCTATAGTATATAGCAGTGGTTCCTAACCTTTTGGGGTCCATGCACCCCTTCAGATGCCCAAAAAAGTTCATGCACCCCCTCGTGAAACTTGCAGAAAATGCATAATAAACTATGTTTATTTTAGTAACACAACAGTTTTGACAATAGGCAACAGGGAATTTAGTCAGAGATCTGCTGCTTCTTAGCGATTTAAATCTGGGGGCTGTTTTGGACATAGCAACTCTACTGTCATCCTCTGCATTCAACTTATTCCTTTCCTTTGTTTTAATCGTCAATCGTCAGTACTGCCCTCTTGGCTAGTTGTGGGTAGGAATCTAGCTGGGCGCACCAAAATTCAATCAAGGTATTACAACTGAAGGCACTCCTCAGTACTTCTCTGGTTCTCAAATCAATCAGGTCATCTTTAGCAAGATCACTGTCATCAATGTTGTCCAAGTCACAGAGAAAAGGATTGCGAATCCAAAAGTCTTTCCTAGCAATTTCTTGACAGAAATACCCATCAAAGGACCTTTGCAATGTTGAAAGGTGCTCTGAAATTTCCCCTTTGATGATGTCAGGCAGTGATCCCTCAGTGCTTCCTTCTGCAGCAGATATTGCAACTTCATCCAAGAGTGGAAAGTTGGCCAAGTTGGACTTTTATAGTAGTCGCTGGAATAGTGACAGTTTGTTAAGGAAGACTTGCAATCTCTCAGTAGCATCCATTACAGTCACAGCAGGCCCTTGGAGAGATGTGTTCAACTCATTCAAGATGGAGAATATGTCAGCCAGGTATGCCAAGTAATGAA
Source organism: Ampullaceana balthica (assembly GCA_944989445.1). Lineage (NCBI taxonomy): Eukaryota > Metazoa > Mollusca > Gastropoda > Lymnaeidae > Ampullaceana > Ampullaceana balthica. The sequence goes on along the minus strand of CALYLW010000319.1, from coordinate 408,034 downwards.
TGAAATTTTGACAGTCAAACTTGTCAGCAAGGTCACTCTCTTTTTCTCGCAAGAAAATGGCAAGCTCCACTCTCAGTTCTACTAACCCAGAAAGTATCCGTAACCTAGACAACCAGCGAACTTCAGTGTGTTTGAGCAGAACTTCATGCTCAGAGCCCACCTACTGACAGAACAACTTGAAGAGGCGGTGGTTCAAGGCATGTGAGCGGATAAAATTTACAACTTCGACTGCAGTAGAAAGAACTGACTTCAAGGTTGGAGGTAGAGTTTTGCATGCCAGGGCCTGACGATGAAGGATACAGTGTGTAGTAACAATATCTCGAATTTCTTTCTTTACCAGTGCTGAAAATCCTGACTTATTACCGAGCATGGGGGGAGCACCACCTGTGCAAATTGAAGAAATTCTTGAAGTCCAGTCAAACTGGTTTTCTGTGAAGAATGCCCTGACTAGATGCTGCACATCAGCAGCTTTGGTAGTAGCTAGGAGTGGCTTACAAAAGAGAAATTCCGCCTTCAGCAATCCACTGTGAACATATCTCACAAATACAATAATCTGACTGCATTGTGCTACATCAGTGGATTCATCAAGCTGCATGCTAAATGGAAAAGGAATGCTCATCTCGCACAAGACTTGATCCAGAAAGTCTGCAGCCATGTCACTAATCCTGGAATGCATTGGACAAAGGAACTTTCTCAACCTGCTTCCTCTGCTGGTGACCACACATCAGTTCCACCATCTCCAGAGCACATGGCATCACCAAAGTTTCTCAAATGGTGTGGGCTTCTTGTTCTTTGCAATAAGATATGCAGCCTTGAATGATGCTTGCAGTGCAGGTTTATGTGACAAAGAAAATCCAAGCATGGGCAAGGTACCTGAGGTCAAGAAGCGAGCTCTCTTCTGCTTGAAGACCTCAACACTGTCCTTGGACTTTCTCCAAGTGCTCTCGGAGTCTAACAGGCTTCATGTTGTCATTGCACAGGATTTTTTCCACAGAGGAAGCACTGAGGCTTTTGTGTTCCATCTCTCTCTCTTTCTTTTTTAAAAATATTCATTAACGATTTTGAGGGGGGGTGATGACAATCTGAAAGTCGTACCAGTCACAGGCAAATTTTTACTGACGAAGTTGATGTTTTTAATGACCGTAATTTCATGCTCAACTCAAGATTTTAGGACCAAGGACGAATTTTGGCTTACAATTAACGTTTTTAAGACCTTTGCAGCGTACCGAACAATAAAAGTGAAGAAAAAAATCCCAACGTTTACATCCCCTCAAAACAGTGAGAGGATGACGTATTTGATGACAAAATTAAATTATTTTTAGAAAAATGTGACGTAAAACACGAAATTCCCAGGAAAACTTAGAGCGAACAGTTCATTTTGCGAAAAAGTTTTTCCGTCAATATTCGACATGCGCAGAACGATGCGCAGCGAGTATAAAAAAAAGTTGTATATTGGCGCCCTTTTACGCGGCATGCCTTGCTTATGGTTTACATTTTCAGAATATCAGTTTTTCTTTCTTTTTTTTTCTTCTCTGAATCGTTCATGCACCCCCTGGAACCTGCTCATGCACCCCTTGGGGGTGCATGCACCACTGGTTAGGAACCCCTGGTATATAGTATAGTAATTAAAATTATAATTCCTACAACTACAATACAGGCATTGGTCATTGGTATACATTGCATTGCAAACCTTCTAACAAAAACTCCAACACTCAATTATTTTCTTAATTAATATGGGCTATAGCTAGGGCCAGGGCCTACACAACTTTAATTATGTAACATTAACATTTTCCTGCACTAATTGAAAATTAAATAGAGAAGTGTCTGTGTTTCAAATTTGTGATAGTGATGATTTTCAAAAAAATATGGATGGGCCTAATACAAGAAAAACAACACACTATCAACTTTCAAAACTCAAATAAAAATGCAAGTCTAGACATAATGATAAACCATGGTCGCCATGGATAAGCGAAGGGTGCAATAATCTTCTGAATAGGAGGGTTTGTTATGTATAAGATATATTTGTTATTAGTTATTTCTGTGTAATTGATCAAAACCATTTTAATGATTTGATTCATGCTGAATTTGATCTTGTCTTTTGATGTGCAAAGTCTTATAGCCTTATTCAGGCACACAGTTTTCAATTGATGTAGTAACCCAGAGGTTTTCTCAACTTGCATTTTTTAAAGGCTTTTTCTTTCTGGTTACTATTCATGCTTTTCAGGAGATTCATTCTGTGTAAAATCTTTGTTGACAGGTAAAGCTTTCATGTGACACCATATGAATGACCGTGGTGGTGGTGGTGGGGGGGGGGTGATATTTATAGTTGGAAGTGAGCACTAGAGGAAACAACTAAAATTTACCAATTAAAATAATTAAAATTAATTGGAAATAAATTATTTGTTAAAGCTAAACCCTTATTAAAAAAGACTTCCTATCACAGGCTAATTAAATTGCACTAAAATTAGAAAGAAATTCGGAATTTCTTACAAGGCATTTCTCGTAGAAAAGCCACGCAGAAATGTGAGCACCAAATGTTTTCATAGCATTTGCATTTAATTTAGACGTTAGTTAAATATGCTTTCTTTTATTATTTTGTTTTGTTGACAAATTGATTTAACATTTGTGTTAAAGAGTGTGACTTTTTGTCCGGGAAAGAAATTTAAAAGAGTGAAGTTTGTTTACACCTTTTGATTGGGATGTGGGGAAAAAGGCATGTAACCAATGTCCCCTTTAATCCTCACTGTCGTGCAGCTATCTGCCAGACACCACACAGCAGCTTAGAGTTACCTTGCAGCAAATTTTGAGAGAGATAATATGTGTGTTTGTGGGATGTAAAATTTTGCACCTAAAAAATTAATAATTTGCACACAAGTTTATTATTTTTTCCACATGCACCAAAGAAACATAAAAGGAACATTGCATATAACTTACATTTTTATATGAAGGGGAAAATTTAGACAATTTTAATTCTTAAACCTTTACTAAAACACTAAAACTAGATTTTCTCCTATCATAATTTATCCAAATTATTATGGGAGGAAATAAATAAAGGTAAAAAAATGATTTTTAAAAACCACGTTTTTATAAGTGGACTAAAAAGAAGAAAATAATTTAAAACTTATTAGTTCAAGTACTTTAATTTCATATGAATAAAAACGTTGGGCGGGTGTTTGGTATAAAAATTAAAGATTTATAATTTAGAAGGCAAAAGAGAGATCTATATAAGTGAGAGAATGAGTGAACTGCATATGTAAAACCTCATAAGCGCCCGCCCCACGTTCTTAGTAGGGCTGTCAATTTTGTTGAAAAAAGCTGCCCGGGTACCCGTGAAAATTTCGAACGGGTACCCGGGTTACCCGTTCTAAACTTAAACGTCGCATAATTTTCCCCGTCATGATCGCTATACAATACAATGCAACCTAGCCACCATCCATGCACCTCATTTCAAACAGTAATAGTAGCCAACGGCTTGCTTCCAGTTACAGTAACATACTATTACTAATGCACTATAATTAACTATAATGCACTAAAAACTTTTATTCAATTCCTGCTGTAAATGCATTCGTCATACTCATAAATGACAATAAACTGAACATGCTAACAAAATGTCTACGGCAATGACGTAACATTCAGTTTCATACCTTTAATGTTAATATCCACTTGGCGTCGGTAGTCGATGCTAATGGCGATGAAGGACGCAATACTGTGGTAAATCTCAAGTGATCGTGCTTTGGTCAGTGGTACTGCTTTTGTTGACACCAAAATATTTCTGATATTGGGTGGATTGGCGGTTTGTTTATCAATATCAATTATATGAATAACGTTCACATGTCGTTTTATCGCGTTGGGTTGCCACCCTTCACAGACACAATTTAATTACAATGGTTGCATTTTGCCGTGTCGCTGTCAACTTGATTAGCCTGATTCCATACGACGTCTAACCCATCTTGTTAACTTTGGGTGTATTATTAATATCAATTTTTGGGCTAGGCAAACACGTGTCAATGAATACAAGAAACACACGCGAATGCAAGGGTGTGGGTTATAGCGGTGCTTCTCAAAGTGGGGGTCCGCGCAAGTTATCAAGAAAGGAGAGAAAAATATAATTATAATCCTCCAATTGCTATCAATAATACCAACCCAATAGAATTTGTCCTTTTTGACAATAAGCAAATAAATGAAAGAAATAAAAGGAAATAAAATAAAAGGAAATATAATTCATTTCGCTACCATGTAAGTACAGGGAAAATAGTGCACCGGTTCCAGATGCAATGGAAAACATTCCTGCCGGTCCGATATACAAAAATTTTTGAGAAGCACTGGGTTATAGGAGGGAAGAGAGGAGAGGGGGGGAGAGTAGAAAAAACGCCATTAGATTGTTAGTATCAATCGGTGACCCACGGTCGGCTATTTCAAAGCAAAGTAAGTTTCAAAGCAAGGGTGTTTGAATGAACAAAAAACAAACACGGCATCTTTCATCTCTGTGCAGTCCATCCTCACAGCCGACGTCTGCCCATCCTACACTGTTAGTAACTATTCAATTTATGAAATTTAAATACTGACGACCTTGTACGAATTATTAGCATCAGTTTTTCTAGGTCACCACGTGTTAATGAACACAAGAAGTAAGGCGGATGTAAGGGGTGTGGGTCATAGGAGTGAAGGGAGGAGAGGGGGTAAATAAACAATATTAGCTAGTATCAATCGGCGTATTTCAAAGCAAAGTTAGTCAAAGCAAGAGTGTTTTTTTTATTAACAAACACAGCGTCTTTCATCTCTAAGCAGTCCATCACTTTTTTTTTGGCAGAGGACTTTTGTTTTCGTTATACGATTCTTTTAAAGAACTTTTTTTTTAGTGTGTTGTGCGATTTCTGTTTCAGGTTGAGAGAAAAAAAATATATATAAAAATACATTGTATTTATTGGGACCGTATTTTATTTCCCGTTGACAGATATTTCCCGTTGACAGATATTTCTCATTAGAAGTACTTCACAGCATATATTTGAAACAAAAATTTTCATTTGATAAATTGTTTCGCAAGCCACAATGTAAACACAAAAAGCCGCATGGGAGCCGAAGTTTGGCCTACGGTTAATATAGACATAGAAGCCACATTTTCACGGGTACCCGGGTGGAATTTTATTCCCGGGTACCCGTTGACAGGCCTAGTTCTTAGTCGAATTAAATCAAAGTACTTGAACTTATAAGTTGTAAATTATTTTCTTCTTTTAGTCCACTTATAAAAAATGGATTTTAAAAATCTTTTTTTACCTCTATTTATTTTATTATGTTTAGTTTAAGTGTATGGTATGGTGAGTTTTGTCGCTTCCTTTTAATTATTGAAGTATTGATTATGTTCAACATAATATGCATCGTGCGACAAACATTTACAGACTGAACGTGACTGAACTCCCCTTACTCCTTACTGTTAAACACAGGGATGTGGTCATCGATGGCTGGGGTGAACTCTGGTGGCACGTGGATGTCAACAATAGCAGACGGATACAGATGCTATATAGAGATAAACTAAAAATGCATTAATTTAATTATGGTACATTCAATCGATCTGAAATATTGATACAATGCATTGTCCTCCAAAATCTATCTGTGGTAAAATTTTGAGATCTCTAGGACCATCAGAAGTGGTTTAATTTTACATTGGAAAATTTGAAATTTTGCGGACAGACAGACAGGAACGAAAGCAAGTAAATATGTGGTAAAAACAATGGGAAAGATTTATAATTTAAAAAATACAAAAATAACTGACAGTATACTTTGTTATTATATATTATGTGTTATTATTAGGGGTCAACTGATATGCATTTTTGCCAATACCGATATTACCGATATTTTTTTGCCGATATGAGTATTTGTTAGGACAAAAACCAGCGGTCATATTTGATGACGTCATTCTTAAATTTATCACTCGTAATTATTTATCTTTCAAATTAGGGGACTACAGATATTCATTTTTGATGATATTAACAATATTTTTTTTCCTATATGAAAGCCGATATGAGTATTTGTTGGGACAAAAACCAGCGGTCTTATTTGATGACGTCATTCTTAAATTTATCACTCGTAATTATTTATATTTTGTAATTTAGGGGTCTACCGATCATGCATTTTTGCCGATATTACCGATATTTTTTTCCGATATGAGTATTTGTTAGGACAAAAAAACAACAGCGGTCATATTTGATGACGTCATGTGTAATTATTTATATTTTATAATTTAGGGGTCTACACTCTACCGATATCCAGTTATGCCGATATTACCGATATATTTTTTTTTCCGAAACGAAGTTTCTGATGTGTTTACAAGTTCCAGATCATGACCTACATAGGACTCATGACAAAACGAACCGTCCTTTATGAAAATGTACAAGCAAAATTAGGTACTCCTTTTGAAACTTCAACTTTTGACTCATAATTATTAATTCTAACCAATAGTTTAATGGCTTTTGCACACGGCCACCTTTTATGAATGAAACAATGAGAACAAAGCAATAGTAATAGAGTGAAATGAGGTTGAAGGATGAATGGTTGCCCATGACAAGTCTGCACACGGTACATTTTGTTATTCCATACGAAACGCAATGTTTAGACATCTGCGATTCTGCGTGCATCTTTGCTATTAGAGCAATTACGTGAACATAATGTTTACATATTATCCATTTATTAGAGAATTATGGTATAATTGGCATCGGCACTATTTACACAGTATTTCCGAGCATACGAAAATCGGCCGATACCTAAAAAATATCATAGCACATGGCACACTGTATCGTGGCTGTAGATATTAATACTAGGACTCTTGGCTATTTCAATACCGGTATCGGGATCGATATATTAATATGTCGAGATATTGTAAATCTAAACAATAGTTTTTTTTTGTTGTTTTTTCGTCAAAATATCACTTACTAGCGTACACCCGTCAAAAATGACGGAAGTTTTCACCTGAAATCTATTTATTTTATTAAAAATGCACTTTTTTTAGGGCGCCTACGGCGCCAACCTTTTTCAAAAGCCCAACTAACTTGTCCTTGTTTGATAAATCCGAAATATTAAACTTTCTGAAATGTACACAAAGTATTTTATAATAGGGGTTGCAGGGCGCCTACGGCGCCCCTCTTATTTTTTTATTTTATAATTAACCACCATCTAATTCTCTTTTTACAATGTTCCCTTTTCCAAAATTAAAATATGAGTGAAAACAATGACGTCATATAATATTTTTTTTACAGCGCATATTTAATTTGCACACCTTCTGATGCTTTGGTGCAGTAATTTGGTTTTCCCTGCTTTCTAAAATTAGTAGCGTCAGGACTGACTGACAGACACTACTGACTTGCGTGACAATTGCAAATTATATTGTTTAATTATGAAATATCGGTGACGTCAATATCGGGACCTTTACATGCTACCAATACCGATATTGCCGATATCCTGATATCGGTGCCGATATATCGGTCAGCCGATATATCGGTAGACCCCTAGTAGTTATAACATACTGTTATGTTATTTCATCATTGAAAAAGATTCTTAAATAACACAGAGAAATTAAATATTTGCATGTGGGGAAAAATCTTTTAAAACATTTGTCATATACTTCAATAAGTTTATTGTACCCATTGTTTTCATGTGGTTACTTACAAAAATTACCCTCTTAACAATGATGACTGGAAATGACACCCGCACAATAGTGAACAATAGCGGCCATCTGGCAATTCTTAAACTTCCCATCAACACAAGTTACTTGAGAAAAAATTCATTTATGTAACAAATTTTGTTTAATAAGAAACCCAATTAATGAGACATGTTCACCCAGGCCAGAAAGAACCAAGCAAGAATATTTAGCTTATTTTTATTGAAATATGTCATTTATGCTGATCAAAATAATTGAATAAAATCAAGACTGACACTATAAAATAATTAATAGATCTTAACATAAGAAAAATGTGTCTTTGGAGCCCTAAAAGTGTTTCATCATTTGGCAATGAACTTATGAACAAGAATGTAATGTTTGCTTTTTTTAAAGAATTTCCTTCTTCAAACAAATCCATCAAGTTGTTTGAAGAAATTTTATTGTCAATCTTGACCATCTCATTGCAGTCGTTAATTCCTGCTTCGCTCAGTGAACAACGGGAGAGGGTTATTTTGGGTGCTTTGATGAGAGGATTTTGGGTGCTTTCATGAGAGGATTTTGGGTGCTTTGATGAGAGGATTTGGGGTGCTTTCATGAGAGGATTTTGGGTGTTTTGATGAGAGGGTTATTTTGGGTGCTTTGATGAGAGGATGTTTGGTGCTTTGATGAGAGGATTTTGGGTGCTTTGATGAGAGGATTTGGGGTGCTTTGATTGGGTGCTTTCATGAGAGGATTTTGAGTGCTTTCATTAGAGGGTTATTTTGGGTGCTTTGATGAGAGGAGGTTTGCTGCTTTGATGAGAGGATTTTGGGTGCTTTGATGAGAGGATTTTGGGTGCTTTGATGAGAGGATTTTGGGTGCTTTGATGAGAGGATTTGGGGTACTTTGATGAGAGTATTTTGGGTGCTTTGATGAGAGGATTTTGGGTGCTTTGATGAGAGGATTTTGGGATCTTTGATGAGAGGATTTGGGTGCTTTGATGAGAGGATTTGGGTGCTTTGATGAGAGGATTTGGGGTGCTTTGATGAGAGGATTTTGGGATCTTTGATGAGAGGATTTGGGTGCTTTGATGAGAGGATTTGGGTGCTTTGATGAGAGGATTTGGGGTGCTTTGATGAGAGGATTTTGGGTACTTTGATTGGGTGCTTTGATGAGAGGATTTTGGGTACTTTGATGAGAGGATTTTGGGTGCTTTGATGAGAGGATTTTGGGTGCTTTGATGAGAGGATTTGGGGTGCTTTGATGAGAGGATTTTGGGTGCTTTGATGAGAGGATTTTGGGTGCTTTGATGAGAGGATTTTGGGTGCTTTGATGAGAGGATTTTGGGTGCTTTGATGAGAGGATTTTGGGTACTTTGATGAGAGGATTTTGGGAATAGAAGGTGGAATGTGAATATCATTTGGCAATTAGACTTGGACAAAGAGATGTCACATGACTAGTGGTATAAAATATGACACATGACTAGTGGTATAAAATATGACACATGACTAGTGGTATAAAATATGACACATGACTAGTGGTATAAAATATGACACATGACTAGTGGTATAAAATATGACACATGACTAGTGGTATAAAATATGACACATGACTAGTGGTATAAAATATGACACATGACTAGTGGTATAAAATATGACACATGACTAGTGGTATAAAATATGACACATGACTAGTGGTATAAAATATGACACATGACTAGTGGTATAAAATATGACACATGACTAGTGGTATAAAATATGACACATGACTAGTGGTATAAAATATGACACATGACTAGTGGTATAAAATATGACACATGACTAGTGGTATAAAATATGACACATGACTAGTGGTATAAAATATGACACATGACTAGTGGTATAAAATATGACACATGACTAGTGGTATAAAATGACAAAGAGATGACACATGACTAGTGGTATAAAATATGACACATGACTAGTGGTATAAAATATGACACATGACTAGTGGTATAAAATGACAAAGAGATGACACATGACTAGTGGTATAAAATATGACACATGACTAGTGGTTTAAAATATGACACATGACTAGTGGTATAAAATGACAAAGAGATGACACATGACTAGTGGTATAAAATGACAAAGAGAGGACACATGTCTAGTGGTATAAAATGATAAAGAGATGACACATGACTAGTGGTATAAAATGACAAAGAGATGACACATGACTAGGGGTATAAAATGACAAAGAGATGACACATGACTAGTGGTATAAAATGACAAAGAGAGGACACATGACTAGGGGTATAAAATGACAAAGAGATGACACATGACTAGGGGTATAAAATGACAAAGAGATGACACATGACTAGGGGAATATAATGACAAAGAGAGGACACATGTCTAGTGGTATAAAATGATAAAGAGATGACACATGACTAGTGGTATAAAATGAAGAGATGACACATGACTAGTGGTATAAAATGACAAAGTTGTGAATTCTACTTTTTAATTTTATGCCAGGAAATTATATTTAAGTCATCATGCCTTTGTAAACATTTATAAAACATAAAATTATTCCTCTTTTTTTGGTGATAATTCAAAGATAAAAAATTTCAAAATGAGTAGTAGTAAAAAAATGTTTATAAAAAAAAATAAAAAATAAACTCTTTAAAAAGTCAAAATAAACTGTTAAAAACATTGTTAAAAATTAATCAAATGAAAACATCATATAAGTTTGCTCTACTTTGAATCATAATCCACAGGCTACATAAATTGTAGATAAATTAAAATAAGATAAGAATAAGATAAGCAAAGACTTTTTGGCCTTAGGCTACACAAAGTTAAGATAAGATAAGCAAAGACTTTTTGGCCTTGGGCTACATAAAGTTAAGATAGGATAAGCAAAGACTTTTTGGCCTTTGGCTACATATATTATAGATAAGATAATATAAGCAAAGACTTTTTGGCCTTAGGCTACATAAATTGAAGATAAGATAAGCAAAGACTTTTTGGCCTTAATTTAAAACCCATTAAAATAATTGTTAGTGCACTTAGACACATTGTTAGAGCGTGTTTATTTTAAAATAAAGATTTCTATAATAGAAAGTGTCAGCAATGAATTGTTTTATTGCAAAATAAATTGTTGACCTGACTGTATTTTTGTGTAACCATTAAGAATAGATACTATTCTAGGGCAGGTTATTTTTTAAATAGATACAAATTGAAATGTATTAGATAATAATATGCATGTACTTTTTTATGACATTTTCAAATTTTAACCACTTTATTATTGCTTTACATTTTAAAAACTCAGGTAATGGCTCCATCTGTCAGGCGCAGACATACACCAGTTAGCAATGCTAGGCAGCTCATTACAGCTATATTATCCATAAGACAACAGAAACAGATCCCTAATTTTGATCGTATCTCACGTTACCTTCAGCGCTCGACAGATGTGACTCCCAGGAGGTGTAAAGAACACCTAAATAATGCAGTTAGTGATGGACTTATTGTTGAATACACAGCAGTAGGGGTTAAAGGTCAACGCACTGGCTTAGAGCAGGAAGGTTACCGAGTACCACAGCCAGGAGAAGTAGAATATGTGAGTCTTTGTTATGTATTTTATGCAATGAGAATGTTTTAAACTTCAACCAGATCAACCTAACTTAGATGTAAATTAACATCATTACCCTGTTTATAAATTTCACTCCAGGCCACAGATGGACATGACTGGTATTGCTTTGAATGTCATGGCCCAGGAGAAGTCTTTGAATGTAGTGATTGTTTCCGTGTGTACCATCAAGGATGCACCAGGGAAGACACTTCAGGAGAAACATTCACCTGCAGTGTTTGCAAAGTAAGCAACTTAATTGTTAAAAATTAGGTTTTGAAGCCACATTTTTGTTCTATAGATGAATTGGAGACCTATTTTTCTCTCAATACAGGTCTAAATAATACATATTTTTAATAAACTATGTGGTATTTTAAATTTTTTTTATTGATACACTAAAATGAAGGTAGTGTTTGGGATAAATTTAATATGGAATATATATTATATGTAAGGGAAATGTTTGAGTTTGAAAGAGCTGTGCTTGACATCACACTACAAATATTGTGTGGCTCTCAGCACTCTAAAAGAAATTTGTTGTATCAAAGATGCTTTCTATCAGGTTACGGGATCAGGTTGGAATAAGTTAGGCACTGAGTATTAATGACCCCAATCACCTAAAAAGTTTCTACCAATTTGGAATGACATTAACATCTAATGTATGAGAAAAAAATAAATGTATTTATACAAGTCAAGTGATTGATGACATAATAGATGCTTTCAGGGCATTGTAAGGAACTGTTTTTAAAATAAAGTGCATCAATCACATATATATCTATTGATTTTTTTCATCTGTATATATTTTAATATTTGTGTAAGTGTACAGTATCTTTATTTGGACGTCCTCTGCATTAGAATATTCCAGACAGAATAGATCATATACTGCATGTAAACACAATGGACATTGAAATTCCATTGGTCTACAAGAAATTAAAATTAAGTGATTACATTTAGATAAAAGAATTGAAAAAGTTTGATGTATGGACATAACTATATTTTGTCATGTAAAATTATGCTGTAAATGTGATCTACGATATTAAATAACTGTATCTGTTTATAAATAATTATGCTGTAAATGTGATCTACGATATTAAATAACTGTATCTGTTTATACATTTTTCATGCTTAAAAGGATCAGGAGGTATGAATTTACTTAACTTCATTTTACATCTGTGTAATCACTTCAGCACATTTTCTGCATTTAACCGCTTATTTAATTATCAGACTGCTTAATGATTAATGATTATTTGAAAAAATTATTTGTATTAGAAGTTTTACTTAGTATAAAATAAAGTAGATTACTTTATGGTTTTAAAATGCAATCTTTTTTTATTTCTTGAAGAAGATATTTGACCTAACTTTAATTAAAAAACATACACCTTTCCTAATGTGCAGCTTTGCTTTTCAAATTATACTCAAGACACTACATTTACATTTTTACTTCATTTTTGCACTAGAAAATATTTAAATATATATTAAAAATAAATTTCTATGAATTGCAAGCTATTAATCAAAAGTGTAAAATCCTACTTTCTATATTTAGTCAAAGGCAATTATTTATTCCACTTATTCCAGATGTAGAATATAAGAGTAAAAAAAATATACTGGTGGAAAATGTAATGGACATAAACAGCTATATAGTTGTTACGATTATGAGAAGGAATATAGCTGTTACGATTATGATATTTAGAAACCAATTTTTGGGATTTTCCTATGTGTGTATTTGAAAAGGGTTGGCAAGGCCAGTACAATAATGGGATAAAGTTATTCTTTCAATACATAGAATCTAATGTTAGACCTATGTTATAGTTGTCTTGGTTGGCAAGGGCAGTACAATAATGGGATAAAGTTATTCTTTCAATACATAGAATCTAATGTTAGACCTATGTTATAGTGGTCTTGGTTGGCAAGGGCAGTATAATAATGGGATAAAGTTATTCTTTCAATACATAGAATCTAATGTTAGACCTATGTTATAGTGGTCTTGGTTGGCAAGGCCAGTACAATAATGGGATAAATTTATTCTTTCAAAACATAGAATCTAATGTTAGACCTATGTTATAGTTGTCTTGGTTGGCAAGGGCAGTACAATAATGGGATAAAGTTATTCTTTCAATACATAATTCAATACATAGAGTCTAATTTTAGACCTATGTTGTAGTTGTCTTTTGTGTGTGTTTTTTAAATAGTATTTTTAATATTAAATAAATAAATTATGTTTTTGCTTCTGTAAGGAAGTTATTATTTTATTCTGTAGTAAGGAAGTTATTATTTTATTCTGTAGTAAGGAAGTTATTATTTTATTGTGTAGTAAGGAAGTTATTATTTTATTCTGTAGTAAGGAAGTTATTATTTTATTCTGTAGTAAGGAAGTTATTATTTTATTCTGTGGTAAGGAAGTTATTATTTTATTGTGTAGTTGACTTATTTCCCAAATACCCACTTTTTGAACTACATTGTAAAGTGTTTAATAGTGCTTGTCTAATGACAGGTTATTAAGAGTTGTCCAGTGGTTACATTGTAAAGTGTTTAATAGTGCTTGTCTAATGACAGGTTATTAAGAGTTGTCCAGTGGTTACATTGTAAATTTTGTCCATGTTATTTAAAATTTGTAAACATGGTTCAAAGTATGAGATCATTGAATATTTGAAATTAAAATTCTGGACATTTTTACTTTTGTTTCCGAATTCATTAGAGTCAGTCAGCAGTCAGTGTTTTGAAAAGAAATATTTTTTACAATAAATTATTTTCTAGTTATTTATGATGAAAATCTATAACTCACCCCTTAAATGTACTGAATAATATCGGTACATTGATTTACAGTATAATCAAGTTTGATTTCTATAGATTTGTAATACTACACCAAAAAATCACCTGTCCTTTCTTTTGTTATTTTGAGTGGATTTAGTGATCCTGAAAAGAGCCAAAGAAATAATTGATAAAACATCTACTCTTGCCAGTTGTGCATTAGTTTTGTAAAGAATGACACACTTTAATTCTGTATGCAGTGGTACCTCGAGATACAAAAATAAAACGTTCCGGGGTGGCATTCGTATCTTGGATCTTTCGTATCTCGAACAAAGATTTACATGTAAATTACCTAATCCGTTCCAAGCCGCACAGAAACAACACTAAAAATGGAAAATATCATGGTAAACTATAGAAAAACAAAGTAAGATTCTTCAATCCTTAAAAGTACCAGAGGTGTCACTCGGGGGTGCGGGTGGTGCGGACTGCACCGGGTGAAAGCATCACAAGTGGTGACGCCAAAGTGTAAAATTCTGTATGTTCCCATCATTTGGCACTGGCAGACTCGAAGGAGGTCTATAGGGTAAGTCGTGAGGGGGTGACACCATGACCTACAGCACTGGGTGACGCCAACCCTAGTGACGCCACTGAAAAGTACACATTATAAAACAAATAAATAAATAATAATCAAACAATGAAAACAGTATAAATGAATGAAAAGTAATATGTATACAAATGTGAACTTTTACCTTTCGAGTGAGGCAATTAATTATTAATTTCTTTGAAGCCATGGTCATAAAAATACGGTTTTCCAAAGATTTCACAATATTCACACCAACAATAAACCAACTACACACAGTAAATAAAGCATGCATGACACGCACTAACACATAGCTGCGACACAGCAATAGGGCTGGAGTTGACTGATAGGAGAGCAGAGCTGTTGGTTGCATGTTGAATGACGTCACCTTATTTCCAGTGTTGTCAGCTGTGCGTTTTTTTGTATCTTGGATTTGTTTATATCTTGGAACAAAAAAATTCTTCCGTTGGTCTTTTGTTAATTGGATTTTTTTCGTATCGTGGACAAACAAATTCTTCCAGTGGCCATTCGTATCTTGGACAAACAAATTCTTCCAGTGGCCATTCGTATCTTGGACAAACAAATTCTTCCAGTGGCCATTCGTATCTCGGACAAACAAATTCTTCCAGTGGCCATTCGCATCTTGGACAAACAAATTCTTCCAGTGGCCATTCGTATCTTGGACAAACAAATTCTTCCAGTGGCCATTCGTATCTTGGACAAACAAATTCTTCCAGTGGCCATTCGCATCTTGGATTTTTCGTATCTTGAAGCATTGGTATCTAGAGGTACCCCTGTATATATTTGGAATCATTTCTAACCATTGGTCAATAATATCTTGGAATATAAATCCAGTGTAATAAGTTGTATCTGCTTATTCAGTATCCATAATCATTAAGGCTTTTATTTGTAAGCAGATAGATTTCCATACATAAAATCATTAGGAATAGCTGTTAAAAGAGATAACATTAATTATTAAAAATGTTTAATGTCACTGATAAAATCCTATAAATTTTTGAATATATATCCAAATAAATTGGCATTTAAAAAATGTCAGTTATTATTATTATGTGTTTGTGTGTGTGTGTGTATATATATATATATATATATATATATATATATATATATATATATATATATATATATATATATATATATATATATAAATAATAATAATAAAGAATATATATTTTCTTGATGTCAATATTTAAAAAATACACATTTTTATGCAAATTATTCTACAGGCTAGCAAAAAGAAAAATAAGATGAAGAAAAAAATGCTGAATACTTTATTAAGTTACACCATACTGCGCCTTAGAGAAAAGGTTAGTTTATAGTTAAATTAGTTGAGTCATTGAAGAAAAGGTTAGTTTATAGTTAAATTAGTTGAGTCATTGAAGAAAAGGTTAGTTTATAGTTAAATTAATTGAGTCATTGAAAAAAAGGTTAGTTTATAGTTAAATTAATTGAATCATTGAAGAAAAGGTTAGTTTATAGCTAAATTAATTGAGTCATTGAAGAAAAGGTTAGTTTATAGCTAAATTAATTGAGTCATTGAAGAAAAGGTTAGTTTATAGTTAAATTAATTGAATCATTGAAGAAAAGGTTAGTTTATAGCTAAATTAATTGAGTCATTGAAGAAAAGGTTAGTTTATAGTTAAATTAATTGAATCATTGAAGAAAAGGTTAGTTTATAGCTAAATTAATTGAGTCATTGAAGAAAAGGTTAGTTTATAGCTAAATTAATTGAGTCATTGAAGAAAAGGTTAGTTTATAGCTAAATTAATTGAGTCATTGAAGAAAAGGTTAGTTTATAGCTAAATTAATTGAGTCATTGAAGAAAAGGTTAGTTTATAGTTAAATTAATTGAATCATTGAAGAAAAGGTTAGTTTATAGTTAAATTAATTCAATCATTGAAGAAAAGGTTAGTTTATAGTTAAATTAATTGAATCATTGAAGAAAAGGTTAGTTTATAGTTAAATTAATTGAATCATTGAAGAAAAGGTTAGTTTATAGCTAAATTAATTGAGCCATCCACTTACAAACAAAACAAAAAAATTAATTTTAAAAAATGATTTTCAAACAAGATGCTCAATTATATTGTTAATACTTTTTTGTTTTGTTTTCGGTGAGGGTGTGGGGCGGTGAGGGGGTGGGGCGGTGAGGGGGTGGGGCGGTGAGGGGTGAGGGGGTGGGCTCGAGAAATTCAGGTTTCTCACATAACAAATTAACTCGTTAAATAGACTTACATTCTTCTAAAGTTAAAGGATTTAAACAAATAGGATATTACATTCTTGATTTTAAAAAAAAATTCTTTTAGACCAGAGAACTCCATAAAATTGTCTGTAGAGCTAATGCTGAAGATTTTAAAAGATTTATATATCGAAAAATGGACTTAAACAAAATGGAGCAGAAAGTCCAAGCATCACGTTACAGATGTTTAGAAGACTTTTTAGCTGACGCTCGCACTGTTCTCCACAACTGTACTCTTTTATTTGGAGGTAGGTGAAAAATCAATTAATTTTTAGTTCATTTTATTAATAAAAAGGTTCAAAGATGGTCACTTTTATTATCTTTATGCTTTAAAACATTAGAAATGAAATTTTACCTGCACCACTGTCATTAACAAGATTTATTTCTTGGTCAATAATTTAGCTTAAGTATTTTTGTGTAATTTGTTTATGGAAGAAATAGGTTAAAAGTTTTCATTTTCTGCAGCTCCTCATCTTCCCATCATTTTCAAGCCTCCTCTGCATGTTGAAATATTCATACATTCAAAATGACAACTTTTAACTTATTACTTCTGTTGACGACACTACAAAAATTGGACTTACAATGACTTTTTAAAAAAAAAGAACACTTATATTTTTCAGAGGAAAAAAATGGAATGACTGAACTTGCTGTGATTATGGTAAAAGACTGCAAATATGATGTTAGTATATGCTGAAATAAGATTGAAATTCTTAGTCCCAATATTATATTATTAATTAGATAGGATCACTTACATAGCTGTTAGTTTATCATTATCATCTAACTTATTTCAGGATCAACCCTCGGTAAATATAATAGATTT
This sequence comes from Ampullaceana balthica, assembly GCA_944989445.1. NCBI lineage: Eukaryota > Metazoa > Mollusca > Gastropoda > Lymnaeidae > Ampullaceana > Ampullaceana balthica. The sequence continues at coordinate 390,408 of CALYLW010000319.1, read as the reverse complement.
AATAAATATAATAGATTTAATAAATATAATAGATTTAATAAATATAATAGATTTAATAAATATAATAGATTTAATAAATATAATAGATTTAATAAATATAATAGATTTGTTTCCAGATGTCAAATTTATTATTATTATTACCACTGTATCTGAACTAACCATCTACAATAGTTACTTGATGAAATATCTGTTCAAGGGCAGCACTTTTATCTTTATAAGCATCCTTAGTGCTAACGCATGCATACATGAACTAAATACATATTTAACCACCTCTTTCACTCCACACAATATTGTACCAATGAAAACACCTCATTTACTCCACACAATATTGTACCAATGAAAACACCTCATTTACTCCACACACTATTGTACCAATGAAAACACCTCATTTACTCCACAATATTGTACCAATGAAAACACCTCATTTACTCCACACACTATTGTACCAATGAAAACACCTCATTTACTCCACACACTATTGTACCAATGAAAACACCTAATTTACTCCACATACTATTGTACCAATGAAAACACCTCATTTACTCCACACAATATTGTACCAATGAAAAAAACCTCATTTACTCCACACAATATTGTACCAATGAAAACACCTCATTTACTCCACACAATATTGTACCAATGAAAACACCTGATTTACTCCACACAATATTGTATTAATGTTATTTTATGTAAAACAAAACACAAATGTACACACCAAATACTACTGTGGTATGCACACACCAAAATACAACTGTGGTATGTACACACCAAATACAACTGTGGTATGTACACACCAAATACAACTGTGGTATGTACACACCAAATACAACTGGTATGTACACACCAAATACAACTGTGGTATGTACACACCAAATACAACTGGTATGTACACACCAAATACAACTGTGGTATGTAAACACCAAATACAACTGTGGTATGTACACACCAAATACAACTGTGGTATGTACACACCAAATACAACTGTGGTATGTACACACCAAATACAACTGTGGTATTTGAAGAAATCTGAAGCAGCACAGATATTAGAAACACAATCAGTTTTTTTTTATGTACAAGTTTTCTTTGACAGACAGACCAACATATGATCATTTTTGTTTCAGTTAGATGAAATTGAGCTGTGTCCCAATTGTTATTATATGTCCAATGCCAAACCAGAAGATTGGTTTTCACAGCCTTGTGTAAGTCCATCCGCTTCTTTCAATTTATTTGCTTGGAATTAATTCATGTACGAAGGTTTTTAAAAAGTTTTTTTATATTTTTTTGATAGAAATTAATTTAACTCTTTTTCTCCGGATCAACGCTACCATCCTTGATTTTAAAATGACATTTTTGACGCATCGACGATGCTAGCGTCGAATTATTAAATCTGAATTGTTTCGTTTCTTTCCTTAGCTATTAAACAAAAATTAAGTTTTAATGTAATCTAGAATGATTTCCCTTGAATAAAAAGTCTGAAATTCTTTGTTTGAATGTATTTTCACTGCAAAAGAAAGGCTTGTTTTTATTTTCGTTTTTACATTTCTTTACAAACATGGATATTCAACCAGGGCATCTGATTTTCGATCTAATATTATTTTAAATACTACCATGATGAACAAGAAAAGGGTATTTTTTAAATCCCTTATATTAACTTCACCGCCGTCTCATTTGTCGTCCCGCGACGTCAGTCGTCCGTCCCTCGACTGCGACGTCCGTCGTCCCGCGGAAAAAACAAAAGTCGAAAATGACCCACTTCTAGTGAAGCCATCGAGCTGAAATTTGGCACACGGACCCGTCTCACCTAACAATGCATCGTATCAAAATTTCAGATCGATCGAACGTACCGTAATTAAATTAATGCATTTTTAGTTTATCTATATAAATCACTATTTAGAATGTTTAGTCGTCGTCTGCTAGAGTTGACCTAGTTTTTAAAGCCAAGGGAGATAATTTCGGTTTCAGTCTGTAAATGTTTGTCACTTTTGAACATAATCAATACTTTTAGTTATGTCTCATATATAAGGGATTTATAGTCAGAAAACTTTGTTTTTACGGGGTTGTTTTATTTTATGATGATTTACATAGTAATTTTAAATTTCCGATGAATCATACGCCTAGTACTAGTAGTTGTAGTGAAATTGACAATGAAGTTGACAAGTCATATGTTGATAAACAACAAGCCCCGCCCAGTCTCAAATGCCTTGATGAACTGATAATATTTCTACTACAAATAATAATATAGACAATATAGAGTCTTAATTTGAAAGCTGCTAAACTTTTTCACTAAAATTAATTGCAATTTTAGATAGAATTTAAAATAATTTCTAGTTGCAATACACAGTATAGCTTCCAGTTCCATTGTAAACAGTTCAATTTTCCTGTATGGGTGACAATGGATATTGAGCTCTAATTTTTTATTTCTTTTTTTTTAATGTGAAATTATTTCTGTTTGCTGTAAATATGAATATATTTCAAATAAAACACCATTTTATTATATTTTGGATAAAAACCTAATTTTTTTTTACTTTGAAAGAGGTTTTGTAAAGCAAATGTGTTTTTTAAATATTATTTTTGATTTATTTTCACTAAAACAAAATCATATTATTTTATTAAAATAAAGTTATGAGTCTGTCATGCCTGAGAACTTCATTCTTTTCCCTTTAAGTCAATACCAAATATATCATTATCTGTTGAATAATAAAAAAGTTATTAACATTTTAAGATAGCATGGTAGCCCACGACAAATTTCCAGAATAGATAATTCCGTCAGAATGAGGAAAATAATTCCGGAGAAAAAGAGTAAATAATTTACTGACTTTCTTTAACTCTGCAATGTCAAAGTTGAACAGTCATGTATTAATAATGTAAGTTGAACAGTCTTTTATTAATATTGTGAGTTGAACAGTCTTGTATTAATATTGTAAGTTGAACAGTCTTGTATTAATATTGTAAGTTGAACAGTCTTTTATTAACATTGTAAGTTGAACAGTCTTGTATTAACATTGTAAGTTGAACAGTCTTGTATTAATATTGTAAGTTGAACAGTCTTGTATTAATATTGTAAGTTGAACAGTCTTTTATTAACATTGTAAGTTGAACAGTCTTGTATTAATATTGTAAGTTGAACAGTCTTATATTAATATTGTAAGTTGAACAGTCTTGTATTAATATTGTAAGTTGAACAGTCTTATATTAATATTGTAAGTTGAACAGTCTTGTATTAATATTGTGAGTTGAACATTTTATTTCCAGAATCCTCCCCATGATATTGTGTTTGCTAAACAAAAAGGCTACAGCTATTGGCCAGCAAAGGTTGTTCGAGATTTAGGTGGTAAATACGATGTTCGCTTCTTTGGGGGCTGGCACCAAAGGTAATATTAAACACTTAGACAAATATTTAGACTCACTAACAGCAATTTACATTACCGAGCAGAGCAGTTGACAAAATCATATCTATGTAGCTTTAATTTTATTTTAATATGAAATTTTATACGTATACATTTTAAGCTTTTACATTCAAATAAATAGCTTCTTGCATCAATATTATTTTGTGGGTATATTTCATTTGAATGCAGTATGGACTAAGGTTAGTAAACAAATGTATTGTACAATTGGGGACACTGTCAGTGTCATACTGACCTCTTAGAATAACAAAGTTCTATGTGAACTTTGAGTTGAACAGATATATTTACGTTTGAAAATCTTCATTTCAGTAATCTTATACAGTCGAACCCACTTATATAGAGTTAGAAGCTTGTTATTCTGTACTTTCTACAAAATTTTCTTAAGATACAGATTTCAAATTTATTCCCATGATAGATTGATACATGGACCATAACCAGGTGGCCATAGCTCATTTTGGTCACAAATTTGACTTAGAGCCTTGTTATTCTAAGGGGGCGATATGTCACTAAAGTACTTTAAATTATCACTTTTTTAGAGCTGTGATACCTGCGGAGTATATTAAACCCATCACAACAGATGTGAAAACGATGTCTATCAAGAAAACAGGGGGTAAGATCTGGTGCTATATATATGTAATCAAGGTGTATAACTCTCTTTATTCTAGGTCAGTATAATGGAACAAAAAAGTATTATTATTTTCTTTTTACTTTTATTTATTTAAGGGTAAAACCCTGAGTTGAGGCCCCCCCCAATTAAAAACAAAAAATAGACCCACTACTAAAAGTCATGATGTATTCACAGTTGGTCATGTCTGTCAATGCTTAAACCTAAAAGATGACTGACAATGTACATTTGATAAGAAGATAATTGCAATCTCCATTTGATAAGATGGCTCTGACAATCTCCATTTTCAAATGTTAGATTTGGTCACATTGTCAAATATTTCATATCAGAGGATAATGCAATTATTATGAAACACAAGAAGCTTAACTTATTTTTTTATGAATTATGGAACTGGTTTTATACTCAATAAGGGAGAGAAACTGCTGTGTCATATTTATTAATACTCATTAAGAGTACATATAAAATCTTTTGTCTAAGAAACATTTCTTTGGAATTGATTGAATATGTGTGTACTTAATGCCCTCTATTGGCCCGTATTAATATTTGTGTACTTAATGCCCTCTATTGGCCCGTATTAATATTTGTGTACTTAATGCCCTCTATTGGCCCGTATTAATATTTGTGTATTATAGGATTTGTTAAAGCCATGAAGGAGCTCCAGAGATATCAAGACATCCTTCAGGAAAGGGAGCAGGATCAGGAGGAAAGACAGGAATCTGAAGAAGAAGAAGAGGAGGATGATGTTGAAGAAGAAGAAGAAGATGATGAAGATTTTGATGATGATGATGTGGAAGAAGTTAAAGATGAAATAAAAGAGGAAAGTGACTTACAAGAAGATTTAATGTTTGTAGAGGAGGAGGATACTGTTAAAAAGTGCACCCCGAAAAAAACTCCCGTAAAAAGGCGGGAAAGTGGGTCTAATTCACACGGTAAGCTGTAGGTTGGTTGTGATGACGCAATAGTTTATCTTGTCTTTTAGCTTTCAAACAATCTAAAAGTATCAAATTGAATCTATTGACCAGGCCGTAGTAGAAAAGCTGGCAAACGTCAGAGGGAGGCGGAGGGTGATGACGATACTGACATGGAATTTGAAGATGAGTTTGATAACCGACAGGTCACATCCACAAGTGTGGAAAAGAATGCCAAAATGGCTAAAAGGAAATCATCCAAGGTTGGTCAAAGTTTTTATTAATTAAGTTTTGAGTAGGTGCTTTCTCATAAGTTGTTAATTTATATTCTTTACACAATCTAATTTTTTTGTTTTTAATTACATGAAAGATGAAATTTGACATGCTAATTATGAATGAACAGTTGAACAGCCATGATGAATCTTACACTGTGACATCAAGTGTGGATAAAGTCAGCAACAGCCAGCCTGTTCCTACTGCCTCTGTAGCTATTCAAACTTCCGTGCTGGTAAGTAATGTTACTGTAACTATTCAAACTTGAGTGCTGGTATGTAATGTTACTGTAACTATTCAAACTTCTGTGCTGGTAAGTAATGTTACTGTAACTATTCAAACTTGAGTGCTGGTAAGTAATGTTACTGTAACTATTCAAACTTGAGTGCTGGTAAGGAATGTTACTGTAACTATTCAAACTTGAGTGCTGGTAAGTAATGTTACTGTAACTATTCAAACTTGAGTGCTGGTAAGGAATGTTATTAAATTAAAAGTAAAGTGATTACGTCCAGCAAAAAAAAACCTTTTAAAAAAAGATAGAAATTAATATAAGTTGTGTTTTTTAAATTAAAAAAAAATATTTAAACAAATGCCTCTACCTTTGTCATCTAACTGAAGATTAGTTTTGATTGACTTAACTTGATAGAAAACAGAGAGCACTATGACTCAAACAGATCCCGCCCAGTCGGACTCTGTTAATGATGAGATTATCCCAGAAGCTGTCAAGTGCCCCTCCTCACCCACCCCAGTCAAGCAAGACTCCAATGACCAGCTGTGGGAGGAGAGGATGGCCTCGGCAATGGCAAACCTCACCAAGAGATTAGAGGAACAGTTTGAAGAGGACAAGACTTTAGCTCTCAAAATACAGTCACAACAGGCAGGGACCTCAATACTTCTAACTTGTTTTGTCATTTCTAGTTTTGAAGTATATGCACAATGTTGGCAGGGGGATATCATTGTTAAAACATATGCACAATGTTGGCAGGGGGATATCCTTGTTAAAACATATGCACAATGTTGACAGGGGGATATCATTGTTAAAACATATGCAAATGTTGGCAGAAGAATATCATTGTTAAAAAATAAAAAATGGGTCAAAGTTCAGCATATTTTTTTTCAGATAAAGAGATTTGTTGCTTTTGACAAAAGGATGTTGACATGAATATTGACTTATTTTTAGCTTGAAGAAGACTTTGGTAAAGATAAACAGCAAGCTGTAGAGAGGACAATAGCGACCATGAAACAAGAGGTGGAGAAGGCTAGAAAGAGTGGAGAAGACAAAGCTAGAGAACAGTACATGGAGGAGATGAAAAAATTAGCAGCCAAACATAAGGAAGCCATATCACAAGCTAAGAAAAAACAATGGGTGAGTACAAAGTATTCATTTGAATACAGATAATAAGGAAAATAAAAATAAGGGACATTTTTTTCAAATCCAATTCACTAGACACCTGCATTGAATTTATTTAGGAAGCTCTTTTATAACTAGGATACTAAATATTCATTGTTCCATGCCACTATTTGTAGTAGTATATACCAACGGTGGCCAAATGACTGCTCTTCTGTGCTCACATTGCGGCTCGCGAACAATTTATGAAATACAAATGTTCATTTGAAATTTATAATATAGCAAATAAATGAATTAAAAAAATTAATTTTAAAAATAAATCTTTATCAAAACAAAGGTTTGAAAATAATTTAGGCTAGATCTAAAGAAAGAAACAGCAAGCTTGCAGAGTTAAGGTCTGAAATGTGTCAGCAGAAGACACTACTTTCTGTTTCAGCAAAGAAAGTGTCACTTCAACCGAGTCAAGTTATGCATTCGCTTGGAATATTTCTCGTGCTAAACGACCTTATTCTGATGGGGACTTCATTAAGAAGAATATCGAGGATGGAATTTTAATAGTACAGTCGAAACCGCTTATGTCGACGGCGTTGGGGTATGAAAAATGGCGTCGACATAACCGATGATCGAGATAAAACGAAATCCAATATGGCGGCAAAATATTAACATGTGCTTGAAATTTCTTTATGTACATGATTAATTAGTTAGCGTTAATTAGTGATGGGATGATTTATCGGAATCGTATCGGAACCCTAATATTTCTTCACTCTTTCCTAAGTCTAAGGTTGTAATGACCGTTCGTTTTTAAGGACCGTTTAAAATTTAAATATAATATAACCATGGTTCCCACTCAGGAAAACGGGAAAAAGTCGGGAATTCTTAAAAATAAATTCTCGGCCTTGAAAGTCGGGAAAAGTTATGACTAATCGGGAATTTATATATATATATATATATATATATATATATATATATATATATATATATATATATATATATATATATATATATATATATATATATATTATATATATATATATATATATATATATATATATATATATATATACATACATATATATACACATGCATATATATTTATGCCGAAGTAAAGGACTTTGATTACGTTTCTGTCATGTTTGATTCCATTTATTTAATGAAAAATAAGTTACCAGTTTATAATTGTCTGCGCATGCGCTAAAAGGTTAAAGTTTACGCTTCGCCGTGTCACAGTCGCGTTTTCCGTCGTATCAGCGAATTTAAAATACAAATAAACAAATCAATATGGTTATTTTAAGTTTAATGCTTTTGATATATATATATTTATGCCGTAGTAAAGGACTTTGATTACGTCTCTGTCATGTTTCGATTCCATTTATTTAATGAAAAATAAGTTACCAGTTTATAATTGTCTGCGCATGCGCTAAAAGGTCAAAGTTTACGCTTCGCCGTGTCGCAGTCGCGTTTGCCATCGTATCCGCGAATTTAAAATACAAATAAACAAATCAATATGGTTATTTTAAGTTTAATGCTTTTGATGTATATATATTTATGCCGTAGTAAATGACTTTGATTACGTCTCTGTCATGTTTCGATTCCATTTATTTAATGAAAAATAAGTTACCAGTTTATAATTGTCTGCGCATGCGCTAAAAGGTCAAAGTTTACGCTTCGCCGTGTCGCAGTCGCGTTTGCAATCGTATCCGCGAATTTAAAATACAAATAAACAAATCAATATGGTTATTTTAAGTTTAATGCTTTTGACGTGCAGGATATCTGTTAATTAACTATCAGAACGTTCTCGAATTTCCTCAGTCAATCAAACTTTGTTATATAAATAAAACTATTGTGGCCTTGACCGTTGATCACAGCACGCTGTGGGCTGTGTGTACTGTGTTATCAGTTTCATCGTCACGCGCGTGTTAGTGTCACAGTCACTTATCTTACTGGTAACAAAGCAACAACAACAAACTTTTAAAAGAATAATAATTTATTAATTTTTTTATTTAATTATATAAAAACCACCGTCGATTCTCGATACAAACCTTTATTTTCAACCGACGAAAATCGAGTTAAGTTGCAAATTTGGCCCTCTTTTGTGCTCGAGATACTAGGTTTCGGCGACATAAAAGAATCGACATTACCGATGAGAAAATGCTAAGACAAAGAGAGAATTTGGCGGTTCCAATAAAAAACGTCGACATAATAGGGTGGTCGATATAACCGAGCTCGAGATAAGTGGGTTCGACTGTAGATCAAAATAGTTCCAGACCTCGAATACTGGTAACACGAAATCGAATGTCACGCCACACCACTGAGTGACGTATAGCAGACATTAACGCCGATATTGAAACAAAATTAGTAAAGATTTAAAGAACTGTTCAGCATTCAGTTTGGCTCTTGATGAATCAACAGATATTCAAGATACGCCACAATCGGCGGTGTTCCTTTGTACTGTTTCATTAGACGTGGCTATAAGAGAGGAGCTACCACTCTCACGTGCCAGAAGTGAAATATCCTTAACTTAAAAAGCTAGTTTCAGACTTATATCCGTTTACTTTATAACCTACTAATGTGCTCCACAAATCAAATCAAGGCACAGAGCAGTAAATAGCAACAAGCCTCTACAACGACTAGCTACCATAACTACTAGCTACCACAACTAACTAGCTACCACAACTACTAGCTACCACAACTACTAGCTACCACAACGACTAGCTACCATAACTACTAGCTACCACAACTACTAGCTACCACAACTAACTAGCTACCACAACTACTAGCTACCGACCAGATTAAAAGAAACTTGCTAGTTCAAAGGCTTCTCAGCAGAATCATAAAAATACAGGATCAATATAATCATGAGTCTAAATCAGTGTGTTTCTATTCATAAATTACATATTTAAATATTTGTCTATTGTGTAGCTGTAAAGCATATATTTAAATATTTGTCTATTGTGTAGCTGTAAAGCATATATTTAAATATTTGTCTATTGTGTAGCTGTAAAGCAAATATTTAAATATTTGTCTATTGTGTAGCTGTAAAGCATATATTTAAATATTTGTCTATTGTGTAGCTGTAAAGCATATATTTAAATATTTGTCTATTGTGTAGCTGTAAAGCAAATATTTAAATATTTGTCTATTGTGTAGCTGTAAAGCATATATTTAAATATTTGTCTATTGTGTAGCTGTAAAGCATATATTTCTTCTACACACAGTTAGGGTTAATAAAACAATTTAAAAGTTTTAAGCATTAAATCCCTGTAAAAATACTTTTAAAAAATCACAAAAGGAATTTATCAATGCGGCTCTCGGCAATTTTTTAAACTGCTAAAATGGCCCTCGGTTACTACGGGCCTGGCCACCCCTGGTATATACATTAGTCAATGAGAAGCCATTTTATAACTAGGATACTAAATGTTCATTGTTTCATGCCACTATTTGTGGTAGTATATACATTAGTCAATGAGAAGCCATTTTATAACTAGGATACTAAATGTTCATTGTTCCATGCCACTATTTGTGGTAGTATATACATTAGTCAATGAGAAGCCATTTTATAACTAGGATACTAAATGTTCATTGTTCCATGCCACTATTTGTGGTAGTATATACATTAGTCAATGAGAAGCCATTTTATAACTAGGATACTAAATGTTCATTGTTCCATGCCACTATTTGTGGTAGTATATACATTAGTCAATGAGAAGCCATTTTATAACTAGGATACTAAATGTTCATTGTTCCATGCCACTATTTGTGGTAGTATATACATTAGTCAATGAGAAGCCATTTTATAACTAGGATACTAAATGTTCATTGTTCCATGCCACTATTTGTGGTAGTATATACATTAGTCAATGAGAAGCCATTTTATAACTAGGATACTAAATGTTCATTGTTCCATGCCACTATTTGTGGTAGTATATACATTAGTCAATGAGAAGCCATTTTATAACTAGGATACTAATTGTTCATTGTTCCATGCCACTATTTGTGGTAGTATATACATTAGTCAATGAGAGGCACTATGGTGCTTGGCCATTTTGTTCAAAGAACTCAAGACCAGTTTCATACTAGTTGTGATAAAGTAATGAAATTGAACAATTGTATGCCAGACCTAAACTTTTATAAGATTGAGTCCCCTTTTTATTGAATCAATGATTTGTCTCATAGATCTATATGTATTTACAAGATAATACTAATAATGCAGTTGTGAATATTTCCCTTTTCATTGAATCAATGATTTGTCTCATAGATCTATATGTATTTACAAGATAATACTAATAATGCAGTTGTGAATATTTCCCTTTTCATTGAATCAATGATTTGTCTCATAGATCTATATGTATTTACAAGATAATACTAATAATGCAGTTGTGAATATTTCCCTTTTCATTGAATCAATGATTTGTCTCATAGATCTATATGTATTTACAAGATAATACTAATAATGCAGTTGTGAATATTTCCCTTTTCATTGAATCAATGATTTGTCTCATAGATCTATATGTATTTACAAGATAATACTAATAATGCAGTTGTGAATATTTCCAGTGTCAACACTGTGAGGAAGAAGCCATGTACCATTGTTGCTGGAATACTTCGTACTGCAGCGTCAAATGTCAACAGGAGCACTGGCACAAAGAACACAAGCGTGTATGCCGGCGGAAAAGACCATGAAATAAGAGAGCCTGTTAAAATTGTTTAAGTGCAGCCTATCAGATGATAGCCCCTATTTATCTCCCCTCTTGATGTCTGCTATTTGATGTCAGGAAGCCACAGACTAGGGCAGTTTTCTTACAACTTTCATTCTAGAAAGCAAATCAAAAAAATCATTGTATTGTTTATAAGATCATCATTCAAAGAATTTGTGCCAATTCTTCTATGCAAATACTTGTTTGGTATATAGGCTTGAATGAATATTGTTTGGGAGTAGTTACACATAATTGAAGGGTTCAAGTATTTTAAAACAAAATGTCTCTCCAAGAACCAAACTTACCTGAAAGCTTTCTTGTGTTAATTTTTTGGGGGAGAATTTTTCTTTTTTAATAGCAAAATTTTCAAAATAATGTCAATGGGTGGTGACGAAAACATAAAATGAATTTGATATTAATTTGTTAAAGATGGTTGTGGAACAACTTTGTGAAAGGTGTTTGTTGGAAAGGTTGGGAGGAGTTGGTCTGTGTATCCCTATACCAATATGATTGGCAACAACTACTGCATACACACACATCAGTCTATACCAAGATGATTGGCAACAACTACTGCATACAAACACATCAGTCTATACCAAGATGATTGGCAACAACTACTGCATACACACACATCAGTCTATGTTCCTACAACAACTGCATACACACACATCAGTCTATGTTCCTACAACAACTACTGCATACACACACATCAGTCTATGTTCCTACAACAACTCAGCTGTTACATACACACACATATCTTTTGTTGTTTAATTTACTACATACACCTACATCAGCTTATGTTGCAACAAGCAATCAAAAGCTAAGAGTGCTATATTAGAGTCTTAACATAAAATCTTATAATCTATAGAAAAATGATAAGTGTTGATATTTTCTTTGTCTTAATAAGATCTACAGGGTTAATAACTTGATGCTTAGTTCCACAATTCATATTGCCCTAACAAATGTTAATAAGATGGGAGTTTATTTCTGCTTGTACTAAGAATCAAGGAACAGTAAGTATTATAAGTTACATATGAGTGACATAGGATAGTTATGTTATCTCTCTACCCATGGATACCCTCTGCTGTCATTCCTAATGAACTTTACTGTTCAACAATTGCTCATTGCATTGCTTGGACTGTGTAGATATTTATGTTGATTAACTATGTTCATTCATGATTTAGCAGAATACTTTCTTCATTTTATAATCAGTTATGCATTAAGCATTCCTTTGAAACAAATGAGATATTTCATTTCCTTGTGTGACATCTAGAGCATTTATTTTATTACATTTTTAATGTGTTGAATGTGAATGGGTCTGGTATTTTGAGCATTGATGGGAGGGGGGGGATCATCCTGTTGAGATCTGAACCTTTGAACTTTCTTTAAAATATACAAAAAATGATTATTGTCTCAAAGCATTATTTTGTGTTGAAAGCTGGAAAGTGAAATATTGATGTTTGTCAATTTCCCATAGTGGGTCCTACACAGTACATCAAACAACATTTTGTAGTTTTAATTTGGTAGATGCTGTTGACAGCTATTTATGTGCACTATTTTTGGAGTATTCTTTAGTTTATTTGTAAATATATTAATTCTTATGTCTATGAACATTCTATCGATTAAACCTGTTTATTGCGCCTCATTTTTTGTCAACTGCTTATAATGAAATAATTGATTGAATGTTATTTTGATGGAGATTGATCATTAAATGGTCTATATTATTATAATATTAACCTATGAATTATTACATCATCAATCACCAAAATCTTTTTTTGGAAATCACTTGATTGTTACATATTTGTTTATGTTCTTGAAATATGAATTTGATTTTTCTTTTCTAATTTATCAAAAAGTTTTAAACATTAGTCCAAATGTTGTCTAACAAATCGTCAAACTAGTCACAACTTTAAATCTCTTGAATGATCCTATCATCGTTATGTTGCCAACTGATGGCTGCACTCAAACTATTTTTTTGAGATGGCAAGGGGGAAAAACTTGTTTGTTTTAAGGGAGCTAACAAAATGTTGAGCCAAAACTACACAACACAAGCACCTTGCTCTGTTAGGTCTAATAATGTTTGATTTCTGTCAGCTGGGGAAATTTGGGAAAAATCTCCAAATAGCTGATGAATGTTATGTTATTTTGGTTCGAAATATTTGAGCAAAATTATTAAAATTGGTACATGTATAAACAATTGATTCATAAAATATCTAGATGATTAGTTTGATGTTTAGGATTATTTGAATATGCATATTATACGTCAATTAGCGAGGCTCACCACATACATAGTCTTTTATTATTTAGTTATATTTTTTTAAAGGTAATTTCGAAATATCTGCAATGAAACAAATTATTTTAAAAAATGTTTGCTGTGTTTTGTGCAGAAGGCAGTTATGCTAAGTAAAATTTTGATTAGGAAAAAGTCTTCAAAGCATCAAGATGTACTTAGTTAACACAAAGCAGCAGGAAAATAAATCAGTAGAAGTTAGAATTTTTGTAAGAGATAAACAACAGTTTTAAGCAGTTTTTCATATTATAGACATTATGGTATATTTGATGTTATTGTACAATAAATGTTTAAAATACACTTTACGCTAACATGATATTGATGGTATCTGTTCTGAGTTGTTTATAACTCTAAACACTAACATAGAAGGAGATCTAAGGAACGTCTTTAAGTCAGATTACAGGGCTATTTTGTTTGATATCTTAGAAGATGCTTGGCAATATTTATTTCTTGAGGTTTTTATAGTATATCAATAAACTAAGTTGGAAAGCAATAAAATAAAAGATAAATCCAGACAACTTAAAGAACTCACTCTGAATTATGCACTGTATTTAGCTAACACTATGACTATGAATTTGGACCATCGACTAATGCAATAGCGACTGAATGTATGCAAACAGTAACTGTAATATCTGCTGGCATATTTTTATTTTAAAAAATCAAAAAGAAATAGTATAAGTGTAATTGGTCACCAAAACCAAAAGCATATCCACCTCATCTAACTTATTTGTTCACTAATTCTTTCCAATAACTTCCTCCACTGTCTTATTGTCTTTGTCTTTAAACCTTGTGTTAGTAAATATGGAATGCTTGTAATATAATCATATAAACATCTCTGGTTAGTGAAACAGTTCACCTTTACTTGCAGACACTTGATACAATATGTGATAGTTGGTTATTGACTAGTTCCACTTTAAATGTTGGAAAACGTTTTGCTTATTATTTCCTCTTTTAATTCTTAATATGCAAGATAGTCCATATGGGCTTGTCTAATTGTGGTCATTTAATGATGGAGATAGTCCATACGGGCTTGTCTAATTGTGGTTATTTAATGATGGAGATAGTCCATTTATTTTATTTTAATGATGGAGATACTATAATCTCAGTATATTAGAAATTTTAATTAGACGCTAAAATTTTCACATACTTAGTTAAATGTAATTTTTTGTATCAAAAATATTTTAAAAAATTAAACATAAGGAGATAAAATGTTTTTATTTCAACACTAAAGGTTTCTAATGTTTAGCTCAAATAAAAAAAAAGATTCATGTAAATATATTAATTGCCTTGCTGAATTATTCTTAAATAAATGGAATAAGCTTGTCTCAATAATGTTTAGCATTATTGATGCAAATAAATTGTGACTTTCATTGAATTTTTCTACCTAGATTACGGGCACATTTAAAAATGTGCTGGTATGCATATAAAGTACACACATAGTTGTTCATTATTTTTTATCCTAACTTGTTTGAAAGTATCAATTTATTTGGTAGTTTACCATCTACTTTATAAATAGTTTTGTGCTATCTTTATTTATATTAGTCCAGGTTCCAAACTAAGCCATGGACTCATACATTTTCTTTCACTGATTAATTCTGTAGTACAAAATTTGTATAAACAGAAACAATTAGTTGAGGCACTTGAATGTTTTTAGAAATATATAGGATGATAATGCCTTGAATAATCAAACCTTTAACACATGAATAATTGTTGTTAAAACAGGGTATGTATAGGCCTGCCAAGACATCACAGAACAACACTGTTGTTTTGTGCCCTCTTGTCAGGCCTATATATACTGTTTTAACAACAAACAAATATTTATCTAAAAGTCTGATTGCTGTCTCACCCATATTTTGTTCTTAAACACAGTACGAGAAATGTCTGTATCAGTATGATAATCACTTAATCAGATTCATTTGGCCTTGTTCGCTTGTATTCATCATTGAATGGTCATCCCACTTGTTTTTTTCTCCCAACAAATAATTAGCTGTACATATGATTTATGTGAACATTTTGTCTCTGCTTGATTTGTGCACAAACTGATAAGGGAAATAAAAGTATTTTAAAAAAATATTTGCGTATGTAATTTATTGATATTAAGCTAATATTTTGAGTTCTAAAATGAGAAAGTGCCACACAGAGAGAATTCATGACATTTTCAGACAGAGAATCCATGACATTTTCAGAGAGAGAATCCATGACATTTTCTCATAGAGAATCCATGACATTTTCAGATCTTATCTTATCTGTTTCAGACGCTCCTTCTATACAGAAGATTATTGCGTCCTACGCTTATCTATGGTTTGTGTTTAGTCCTGCATTCTTATTAGAGTTTTAAATGTTGATAAAGTGTTGGCTTTCCTGGTTTCTTCAGGCAACCCATTCCACGCCCGATTTCCGGATGTGAAGAACGAAAATTTGTATGAGTTTGTTCTAGCAAACCGAATAAGAAAGGTGTTATTATCCTTATGTCTATCTGAGGGTTGTATTAAGTTATCTTTGTGTTGTATTTCTAAATTAGAGTTAATTGCTTTATGTATGATTAATACTTTACTCTTGGTTCTTCTATCCTCTAGTGTTTCAAGGTTTAATGATTTAACTAATGGTGTTATTCTAGTCAGTTTTGAATATTCTCCAGTAATGAATCTGGCAGCTCTTTTTTGGATTTGTTTTAGTTTATCAATGTTTTCTTTGGTGGATGGGCCCCATACAGAAGATC
This sequence comes from Ampullaceana balthica, assembly GCA_944989445.1. NCBI lineage: Eukaryota > Metazoa > Mollusca > Gastropoda > Lymnaeidae > Ampullaceana > Ampullaceana balthica. The sequence continues at coordinate 374,147 of CALYLW010000319.1, read as the reverse complement.
CATATTCTAGTACAGGTCACACCAAAGTGAGATAGCATTTTAGTTTTATATCTTGACTTGACTTAAGTCAAGACTTATCTATACAGACGCTCCTTCTATGCAGAAGATAGCTGTTGCGTCCACAGACCATGACAGATGATCTGTTGGCAAGTGATGCAGCATTCACAGGCCACGGCTTTGTGGGTTCCACGCATTACCCAGCCGCCTAACTACATGTAGTGTTAGGTACCCATTCGGAGCGGGGTGACTCAGGGACGTCCTAGGCCCCGGGAACAAACCCTTGCCTTCACACGGATTCGAACCCGTGACCATCGGTACGACAGTCCAGTGAGCTGCCACTCGACCACCGCGTTATTACATTTGTAAAGGTTTCTTTTTATAAAGCCTAGTTGATTTTTTAATAACTTCATTGACATGGGGATTCCATTGATAATTTCTCATTTATTATGACTCCTAAGTATTTTGCATCTTTAGTTTGGGTTAGTTCCTTTGCATGAATGAAATATTTTGAATTTATTTGATTCTTTTTCTTTGTTACTCTTAACAGTTGACACTTTTCTGGGTGGAAACTCATACTCCTGTTAGTTTCCCATTTTATCAATTCATCTAGGTCTTTTTGTAAAATTTTGCTATCTTGTTCTAATTTAATTGTTCTATAGATTATTCAATCATCATCAAATAACCTAACTTTTGTTCCTGTTGAGATGTTGTTGGGTAAATCATTTATATATATTAGAAAGAATAAGGGACCTAGCACAGTTCCTTGTGGAACTCCTGAATTGAACTTTATTGGTGCAGATTTAGATCCATTAATTATTACAGTTTGTTCCCTGCCCAAAAGGAAGTCTTGGATCCAGGGATGTAAGGAACCTGAGATTCCAAAGTAAAGTTTTTTAAGTAAACAAGTAAACATAGGTGGTGAACTTTGTCAAATGCTTTTGAGAAGTCTAGTAATATTGTATCTATTTGATCATTTTTGTCTAAGCCTTTTGATAGTTCATCTATTAAACCTATTAATTGTGTTTCACATGATCTGTTTTTTCTAAAGCCGTGTTGATGTGGGCATAGGGCATTATATTTGTCAAGGTGGTTAACTATTCTACTATATATTATGTGTTCTAGTAATTTACAGGTGATACTAGTGAGTGATACAGGCATGTAATTACCAGGGTCTGATTTATCCTCTTTCTTAAAGAGTGGAGTTACGTTAGCTAATTTCCAATCCTGGGGCACTTTACCCTGGTTTGGTGGCTTGAAAGAGAACTACAAGGATTGGGGACAGTTCATTGCTTAGTTCTTTTAATAACCTTGCAGGCAAATCATCTGGGCCAGTAGCTTTGTTTATTTTTTAATTTTTTTAGGAGTGAATGTATACCTATCTCATCTACAGTTATGTTACCTATTTCCTCCATTTTATTTAAATTTATTAAAACTTCCTTGTCGCCTGAGGCAGAAAAAGATGATGCAAAATATGTGTTAAGGATATTTATATAGATAGAGAATCCATGACATTTTCAGACAGAGAATCCATGACATTTTCAGAGAGAGAATCCATGGCATTTTCAGAGAGAGAATCCATGACATTTTCAGAGAGGGAATCCATGACATTTTCAGAGAGAGAATCCATGATATTTTCAGAGAGAGAATCCATGACATTTTCAGAGAGAGAATCCATGACATTTTCAGAGGGAATCCATGACATTTTCAAAGAGAGAATCTATGACTTTTTCAGAGATAATCTATGAATTTTTCAAAGAGAGAATCTAGTAATTTACTATATATTCTCTATATAGATAGAGAATCCATGACATTTTCAGACAGAGAATCCATGACATTTTCAGAGAGAGAATCCATGACATTTTCAGAGAGAGGATCCATGACATTTTCAGAGAGAGAATCCATGACATTTTCAGAGAGAGAATCCATGATATTTTCAGAGAGATAATCCATGACATTTTCAGAGAGAGAATCCATGACATTTTCAGAGAGAGAATCCATGACATTTTCAGAGAGAAAATCCATGACATTTTCAGAGAGAGAATCCTTGACATTTTCAGAGAGAAAATCCATGACATTTTTAGAGAGAGAATCATTGACATTTTCAGAGAGAGAATCCATGACATTTTCAGAGAGAGAATCCATGACATTTTCAGAGAGAGAATCCATGACATTTTCAGAGAGAGAATCCATGACATTTTCAGAGAGAAAATCCATGACATTTTCAGAGAGAGAATCCATGACATTTTCAGAGAGAAAATCCATGACATTTTCAGAGAGAGAATCCTTGACATTTTCAGAGAGAGAATCCATGACATTTTCAGAGAGAATCCATGATATTTTCAGAGAGAGAAACCATGACATTTTCAGAGAGAGAATCCATGACATTTTCAGAGAGAGAATCCATGACATTTTCAGACAGAAAATCCATGACATTTTCAGAGAGAGAATCCATGACATTTTCAGAGAGAAAATCCATGACATTTTCAGAGAGAGAATCCTTGACATTTTTAGAGAGAGAATCCATGACATTTTCAGAGAGAGAATCCATGACATTTTCAGAGGGAATCCATGACATTTTCAAAGAGAGAATCTATGAATTTTTCAGAGATAAACTATTAATTTTTCAAAGAGAGAATCTAGTAATTTACAGGTGATACTAGTGAGTGATACAGGCATGTAATTACCAGGGTCTGATTTATCCTCTTTCTTAAAGAGTGGAGTTACGTTAGCTAATTTCCAATCCTTGGGAACTTTACCCTGGTTTAGAGAGGCTTGAAAGAGAACTACAAGGATTGGGGACAGTTCATTGCTTAGTTCTTTTAATAACCTTGCAGGAAAATCATCTGGGCCAGTAGCTTTGTTTATTTTTTAATTTTTTTAGGAGTGAATGTATACCTATCTCATCTACAGTTATGTTACCTATTTTCTCCATTTTATTTAAATTTATTAAAACTTCCTTGTCGCCTGAGGCAGAAAAATATGATGCAAAATATGTGTTAAGGATATTTATATAGATAGAGAATCCATGACATTTTCAGACAGAGAATCCATGACATTTTCAGAGAGAGAATCCATGGCATTTTCAGAGAGAGAATCCATGACATTTTCAGAGAGGGAATCCATGACATTTTCAGAGAGAGAATCCATGATATTTTCAGAGAGAGAATCCATGATATTTTCAGAGAGAGAATCCATGACATTTTCAGAGAGAGAATCCATGACATTTTCAGAGAGAAAATCTATGACATTTTCAGAGAGAATCCTTGACATTTTCAGAGAGAGAATCCATGACATTTTCAGAGAGAGAATCCATGACATTTTCAGAGGGAATCCATGACATTTTCAAAGAGAGAATCTATGACTTTTTCAGAGATAATCTATGAATTTTTCAAAGAGAGAATCTAGTAATTTACTATATATTCTCTAAATAGATAGATAATCCATGACATTTTCAGACAGAGAATCCATGACATTTTCAGAGAGAGAATCCATGACATTTTCAGAGAGAGGATCCATGACATTTTCAGAGAGAGAATCCATGACATTTTCAGAGAGAGAATCCATGATATTTTCAGAGAGATAATCCATGACATTTTCAGAGAGAGAATCCATGACATTTTCAGAGAGAATCCATGACATTTTCAGAGAGAAAATCCATGACATTTTCAGAGAGAGAATCCTTGACATTTTCAGAGAGAAAATCCATGACATTTTCAGAGAGAGAATCATTGACATTTTCAGAGAGAGAATCCATGACATTTTCAGAGAGAATCCATGACATTTTCAGAGAGAGAATCCATGACATTTTCAGAGAGAGAATCCATGACATTTTCAGAGAGAAAATCCATGACATTTTCAGAGAGAGAATCCTTGACATTTTTAGAGAGAGAATCCATGACATTTTCAGAGAGAATCCATGACATTTTCAGAGAGAGAATCCATGACATTTTCAGAGAGAGAATCCATGACATTTTCAGAGAGAGAATCTATGACTTTTTCAGAGAGAGAATCCATGGCATTTTCAGAGAGAATCTATGACTTTCAGAGAGAGAATCCATAATATTTTCAGAGAGACAATCCATGACATTTTCAGAGAGAGAATCCATGACTTTTTGAGAGAGAATCTATGAGTTTTTCAAAGAGAGAATCTATGACTTTTTCAAAGTGAGAATCTATGACTTTTTCAGAGAGAATCTATGAACTTTTCAAAGAGAGAATCTATGACTTTTTCAGAGAGAATCTATGACTTTTTCAGAGAGAGAATCCATGACTTTTTCAGAGAGAATATATGACTTTTTCAGAGAGAATCTTTGACTTTTTAGAGAGAATCTATGACTTTTCAGAAAGAGAAACTATGACTTTTCAGAAAGAGAATCTATGAGATTTTCAGACGTACTAAGAGCAAGGAGAGGGAAGATTTTTGAATATTAATATGGTAAATAGTAAACAGATTGTTCAAAATGATCCTTTCATCAATGCAAACATGATCATAAATCTTCAAAATTGTATACAATTAACTTCCTCCACTCTTCTTACTTTCCTACTTACTTTGGTCAGTAAAATAAAATAAGTATTTGAAAATACTGATCCAGGATTTCAATCGAAAAGAAATTCAAAAATATCACACATATCTTCTAAATGTGCAAACTAGGAAATATTTGAGGGATTTGATATGTTTATTTGAGGGATTTGATATGTTTATTTGAGGGATTTGATATGTTTATTTGAGGGATTTAAATCTAGGGTTTTGGTCTTTTGTTTTTGTCTGGAATGTGGTTTAATTATTGAGGTTATGTTATTGTGAAATGTGCTGTGTTTAATATGTGACTAAATAAAAGAAATAGCCCCCCTTTTTGCTGAGTGTTGTTAATTACTTATACTATCTCCTAAGTTACTCAAGAATTAAATAAAAGTATCACTTCACAAAGTCGACAGCTTTAAGAATAATTTAGCAGTAAAGAAATTAGTTACATTTTGTAGCAAAGTCAACAAATATTTAAAAGAACTATGGTAAAATTTATTGAACATTCACCTCATGGCTATCAATGTCTTATATTTTTTGTTTAGTTTTATTTCATCAAAAGATTAAAAAATCAACGCAACAATACTAAAAAAATTAATTTTCCTAATTGCAATATGATAAAAAAGGTTTAATAAGTAACAATTAAACACCAATGGCCATATGTAAACTTCTCATCAGAGGGGTGGCCATATGTAAACTTCTCATCAGAGGGATGGCCACATGTAAACTTCTCATCAGAGTGATGGCCATATGTAAACTTCTCATCAGAGGGATGGCCATATGTAAACTTCTCATCAGAGGGATGGCCATATGTAAACTTCTCATCAGAGGGGTGGCCATATGTTAACTTCTCATAAGAGGGGTGGCCATATGTAAACTTATAAGTCTAGAAATTTTAGAAGTAAAATTCATTCTAAAATACAGAGTCAACTTATCCACAGGTCAGTGCTAGTTTTGATAGAATTTTGTGCACTCAGTGCAGGCCAATGTCTAGTTACATGCACTCAGTGCAGGCCAATGTCTAGTTACATGCACTCAGTGCAGGCCTATGTCTAGTTACATGCACTCAGTGCAGGCCAATGTCTAGTTACATGCACTCAGTGCAGGCCAATGTCTAGTTACATGCACTCAGTGCAGGCCAGTGTCTAGTTACATGCACTCAGTGCAGGCCAGTGTCTAGTTACATGCACTCAGTGCAGGCCAGTGTCTAGTTACATGCACTCAGTGCAGGCCAGTGTCTAGTTACATGCACTCAGTGCAGGCCAATGTCTAGTTACATGCACTCAGTGCAGGCCAGTGTCTAGTTACATGCACTCAGTGCAGGCCAATGTCTAGTTACATGCACTCAGTGCAGGCCAGTGTCTAGTTACATGCACTCAGTGCAGGCCAATGTCTAGTTACATGCACTCAGTGCAGGCCAGTGTCTAGTTACATGCACTCAGTGCAGGCCAATGTCTAGTTACATGCACTCAGTGCAGGCCAATGTCTAGTTACCAGTGGTGCTAGTGTACTTAGCTGTACATTGACCCAAATACTAGGTACATGCATGCACACTGACAGCAGCCTGTTGATGCTAAGGTTGTTAAGGGTTAACTGCTGGTTGACGATTTTGAATTAATCAGTCCTTAGATTAGGATTAGGACCACTCCTGTTAAATCAGGACCAGTAACTTCAATTGGTCCATATTATCTTATTTTCGGTATGTCATCATATTAGCTGATATATTATTATGTTTAGGTTTTTAACAGTTAAGATGTGGGGCAGCGTATGAGAGCTATCGTGCGAGGGATGATGTCATCAAAGCACCTTCTTTATATTCCAGTCTATCTTTTAAAACATCACTCATCATCACCGTTAGTTGAGATCAGTTACTGAATTATTTTAAATTTTTTTAATAGCATAGTACGAGAGCTAAAACACAGTGCAGTGGTGACAATTGGCCTTTTATGTAAACAACGGAGAATGCTGCCAGTTTAACTATTACTATTGCAAGTGATGTTTGAAATGTGTCGAAAAGATATCTTGCTACTGTTAATGGATGGTTCATCGGTCCTCAAATTTGCAAGCGGTCTTTTATTTTAAGTGAGATTTTTTTCTCCTAAGAACCTGCACGTTTAAAGCAGGTCAATTAAAATGACCATATTGATATCAAGCCTGATGTTTTTAAAAAGAAATTATGTAAGGACCATAACTCTATGTAAGGACCATAACTCTTTGATTGTAGCAGAATTTGTGTCTAGGTAAAAATCTCATAAAATTATACAACTAAAAAACCTTCAAAGTCCAGGTTTTACTCTCGACTTATCCACGATTATATATGGTAGTTTGAGAGATTTTGGAACAAGATTATGCAATAGAGTACATAACATATTTACTGGCTTGAAATTATACTTTTAAAAAATATCAACCTAGATTCCACAATCACCTCAGTAGCATACATTTTTATATTTCTTTCTCTTGTACAAAGTATATATAACTCACAAGTATTTATTTTTAAAAAGCCATTAATTTGCTTTGACACTTGGTAAAATTACAATGTGAGGCTGAGTGGAATGTCTACTTTCAATGTGAGGCTGAGTGGAAGGTCTACTTTCAATGTGAGGCTGAGTGGAAGGTCTACTTTCGTCAATACAATCTTGGGTATTACTGAAAGTAACAAATTTGAAAAACAGAATTTCAATTTGGTTGATTATTTATTAAAACATTTTTATATAAACCTATAAGCACAATTTTAACGAAAAAGTTGTTTTATTTGTGAATAAAACTGACTTAATCATAAAACAATATTATAAATGAGCTCCATACTAAAGTAACATAATTGGATGTCAATACTCACCTCACAAATGAGCTCCATACTAAAGTAACATACTTGGACGTCAATACTAACCTCACAAATGAGCTCCATACTAAAGTAAAATACTTGGACGTCAATACTAACCTCACAAATGAGCTCCATACTAAAGTAACATACTTGGACGTCAATACTAACCTCACAAATGAGCTCCATACTAAAGTAACATACTTGGACGTCAATACTCACCTCACAAATGAGCTCCATACTAAAGTAACATACTTGGACGTCAATAGTCACCTCACAAATGAGCTCCATACTAAAGTAAGATACTTGGACGTCAATACTCACCTCACAAATGGCTCAGGGATCAGTGTAAAATCTGCAGGAATCAAGTCCAAATCCTGGTCTGACATAATCTGATTTTCTGAAAGACAATGTAATTAATTTTAATCAGTTTCATTTTTAATGGTGTTATTTATAAAATCTGTAAGTGAAACTTATGTAAGTTCACATTTTAAGTAATTTTGTTATTTGGATGTAAACTGTTTCTGATCCAGTTTTTGTTCCAGAGATGTGCTGTAGAATTGATTGTAGTTACATAAATGTTCACTGTTAAAAGATGATATTATACAGTCATAAATACCATCAATAGAGAATGTGCTGTAGAATTGATTGTAGTTACATAAATGTTCACTGTTAAAAGATGATATTATACAGTCATAAATACCATCAGTAGAAAACATAGCAGTTCCCCGACCACTGGGAGCAGATACTGTGTAAGATATGCAGTCTTTATCTTGAGTGGTGGCCCCTTGTTTATTCCTCTTCCCGATATCAGGCTTTTTTTCAAATATAAGGGAGGAAAATTTTTGTAACTCAGATTTGTCAATTGTGCAAAAATTAGATATATCTTTTTGATGATTATCTTTCAAAATAAAATATTTAAAAAATCTTTTTTTTAAAAAGGACACGCTTTTATTTACATATTGAAAGTGCACTAAAAAGAAGAAAACAAAAATGTTCTATGATAACAGGTGAAATCGGTGAACCATGACTACACATAAAAGCATTGGGCGCCCTTCACAAATCACTTCTCTTTGCAACTACATATAGATAAATATTTATAATTAATATGATAGTAGCATGTAATGTATATGATCAAAGTTGTGAAACGTTTAATGTTTATTAATATTCATACAAATTTTTATTTATGTTTTGCAGCCTTATACATGATAGAGAGTTGTGATGAGTGCCCCACGCTTTTATGTGTAGTCATGATTCACCGATTTCACCTGTTATCATAGAAAAAATTTATTTTCTTCTTTTTAGTGCAATTTCTATATGTAAATAAAAGAGTGTCCTTTTTCAAAAAAATTTTTTTTAATACATGTATTTCATTTTCTACTTTTTAGTATCAAAATTTTTAAAAATTGATTTTTCGACCTTATCAATTCAATTTAATAAGTTAAACTTCATTTTCAATAAATTAAATGTGATAGTGGTAAAAAGATAGATTATTAATTACAAATTTATGGAATATAAAAAAAACAACATTTGCCCCAGCTGAAAATTGAACCTCGTACATCCATGTCGGCAATCGATTACGCTAATATTTCGGCCAGCAAGGTTCGACAAATATAGTTCTTTTTAAACTTATAATTAAAACTCTTGACAATCCACTTCTGACGTCAACACAATGAGATTACTTGTATCCCTCTAGGGCGAGTTGATGCTTCGTTCATTGATGTGAGTGATAATATTTTATATAGACAAAAACTAGAAACTAAAAATGCATTAATTTAATTACGGTACATTTGATCGATCTGAAATTTTGAAACAATGCATTGTCATCCAAGATCTATCTGTGGTAAAATTTTCTGATCTCTAGGACCATCAGAAGTGGTTTAATTTTACGTTACAAGATTTGACGGATACAACATACTACATACAATATACAACATACAAAGGGTGTGACTTAAATAAAAGCGTGTAATAACTAGAATTTGGATATTGGCTAAATGCAAACAAACCTAATCATATGTTGTTTTAAGGACTAGATACATTTTATAAAATATCTATTTTAAAAAATCTAAACAATTAAAAAAATCTATTTTTAAAAGTTGCCAGATCTTACCAAAGGTTTCTTGAAAGTAGGTGAATGTTCTTTTACTGGCGATACTCCAGAAGGCATGTCTACCTGCAAAAAGGAAACAAAATAAGTTTGCATTTCTAAATCTCAGAGACTTAGGCTTTGAAAAAATTCCTCATACTGGTCTAAGTACCACTTTCCTATCTCAAAGTCATCGCTGAAATCCTTTTTAGGAAAACAAAATTCTGTTTGTTTCCCTTTGAATTTCTATCAAAGACTACAAGCAGATCTTTTGAATGTCTAACAAGGACTACAAGCAGGTCTTTTAAATGTCTAACAAGAACTACAAGCAAGTCTTTTGAATGTCTAACAAGGATTACACGCAGGTCTTTTGAATGTCTAGCAAGGACTACACGCAGGTCTTTTCAATTTAATTTTCATTTGAAGGATGACAACTTTTAAAAATCTTTTTATCTGGAAAATCAAAAGAAAACATCAAAGGGCTAAACCAATTTACATCACCTGCAAAGATGTTTGGGTTAAATTTTGGTTTTTACATCAACTTACAAAGATCATATTTAATGAGTATAGTCTGAAAAAAACTTTGCAACTAAGCACCATTATTAAATCCCTTATATTAACTTCACAGCCCGTCCGCGAAAAAACAAAAGTAAAAAATGACCCATTTCCCATGATCCTATCGCGATGAAATTTTGCACATAGACTTGTGCCACCTAACAATGCATTGTATCAAAATTTCAGATTGATCAAATGTACCATAATTAAATTAATGAATTTTTAGTTTATCTCTATATAGCATGTGTAGTCGTCTGCTATAGTTGACCTCCACCGGTCACTGGTTTCACTCCAGCCCTCGATGTCCTTAATCTTCAACAAACTCTGTTCTGCTCTTGAAATATACACACCTTTCAAAAACACATTCTCAGAATTTTTGTCCAAAACCTAAATTAAACCTTTGAATATTCTAAATATGGTACTGGCAAAGATTAAAATTCAGTATAGTACAAATAAAAAATTAACCGTTTTGATAATGATGAAAACTATAGGTTAAAAGGCATACATTTTTAAAATTAATTCATTCTAATGGTGGAAACTGAATACATACAATAGTTAAGTAAACTTTAATATTTTATTTTCTACTTTTTAGTATCAAAATTTTTAAAAATTGATTTTTCGACCTTATTAATTCAATTTAATTAGTTAAACTTCATTGTCAATAACCTAAATGTGATAGTGGTGAAAAGATAGATTATTAATTACAAATGTATGTATAAAAACATTTTCCCCCAAATGAAAATTGAACCTCTAACCTCCTTGTCACGCTAATATTTCGGCCAGCACTGCTTGATGAATATTGTTCTTTTTAGACTTATAATAAAAACTCTTTACCATCCACTTCTGACATCAACACATTGAGATGACTTGTATCCCTCTAGGGCGAATTGAGGCATGGCTCATTGATGTCAGTGATAATATTTTATATAGACAAAAACTAAAAACTTAAAATGCATTAATTTAATTAAAGGTACATTCAATCGATCTGAAATTTTGATACAATGCATTGTCATCCAAGATCTATCTGTGGTAAAATTTTGAGATCTCTAGGATCATCAGAAAAGGTTTAATTTTACATTACAAGATTTCACGAATACAACATACAACATACAAACAGTGTGACTTACATAAAAGCATGTAAAATAGAAAGAATTGTTTCATATTTTTAAAAAAAAATGTCTTTACAATTACTTTTCATTTTTGTCATAAAGGTTTTGTTTTTTGATACACATAAGTACTATGAATGTAAGATATAAGAAGAAGTGTAAATAAACATAATAATTAAAGTAAAGAGATTTCTTACAGAATAACTGACAGCAGCATGATGTAGTTGGACTGCCTGCCTCTGTAAGGTCTGTCTCAAGTAACTCTCATCCTTTAACGCATGCATGCTGATCTCAATATAGAGATATAATACAAGTAGTGGACAATTGATACGTTTTTTCAATTGCAAAAGGAATTATTCATGTAAGTTGAATTATTTATAGTAACACTTAACATTTAATAACATTTTTAAAATACTTTTTACCTTTACAAATTTGTAATCTACTAGAACATAGAAAATTTACACCCATAAAAGAAATTGTTACAAATTTTCAAAGACACCCACCATGACACAATATATGAAGAAATGATTTGTACCTTTGTTGGAGAATAGCAAATTTCTTTTCCCACATGTGATGTGTTTTCTCCAGCTCACCTTGGAGTCTTAAAGAATTCAAAACAAGAAATACATTATGAAATTAATGGGTTGCTGAGAGAAAGCAAATTACCCCCCTCTTCCCACCCCACCCCATTCCAAATAACTATTGATTAGATAATCTTGGTGTATTCATTATTGATCTTAATTAATTTTTTTATTAATGTAACTTAATTTTAGAGAATCTATTTGAACACATTGCATTATTTAAGACATTGTTCGAATTAATGATATTATTTTAGGCAGTGTAACTTCTAGCCTAAATATATAAAAAAAACTTGAATAAATTAACTGGTCTTAATTCATTTATTCTTTTTTTTTACCCGTGGGGTTCAAATATTTCTTGTTTGACAATGACACGTGAGATATTTTGGATACTCTAATTTGAAGGCAACATTTCAAAGTCCAGTATATTAGCTGGTGTACGAAAATCGTATCTGTTTTCTAAATTCGATATAACTGCCAAAAACTCACATGAATTTCTACAGTAATCTCATGTTATTATTATGAATAATAAAACTTTCTACATAAAATTGTATTAAATGTCAAAGCATCCTTTAGTATTCCATTAGTTTCTCCGTGAGAAGCCTCTGTTAAGCATTTTTGAACACTATACGTTTGTAAATAATTTCGGGCATCTTTGATATAAATTATAAATTTGAAAATAAAAAGATTTCATTGTGAATATCAAAGTTCCTGCGTATGTACGTGTGTTGAGCTTTTTGTCTGCATCTATCAATTCTTCTATATCTTTTAAAATAACCTCAAAATAGCTCCATGGTATATTCACTATTTTGTATCCTGAATTCTGTTTAATGCATTGCTTGTAGAAGCAATTTGATATTCCAAACGAAGTATGGACATGGAAAAGAATTCGTAACAACGTTCTAGTATACTAAAACATAGTTAGAGAGTTCGTTTCAGTAGGAGAATCATGTAACCAAAATTGGTTAAATTAACTTTTTGTGCGAGATTTGACATTGACATGTATTTTTGTGCGTTTTTCTTTAACTCCTGCATACTTTTCAGACATGAAGAAATATTAACACACGTTGGGACGCTGCAGTCCATTATTTTTAGATCATCATTTATTTAAAATCTTTTTAGAAATGGTGGAAGAACCTCTGGCAACTTTTTTTGGTTCTTTATTAATAGTTTATTCTTTTTATCAAATCTATGATTCTTTCCAATTGCAAAAAAAAATAATTGGTAATGTTGAGCACTTGTTCAAGAGTGGCTGCTTTTGTGTTTGTGTATTTCAAGTTTTAATTCCACTAGATAAGCAATTTTATTCATCATTTTTATTTATTCTACAAAATAAAGACATTAACATTAAAATAATTTTGCTTTGAAAGAAAAGACAATATAACTACGCCAACAACTTTGTTCCAGTAGTTTACCTACGTTAAAATCGATTAAATGTACCAGCACATAATTGTCATGTTGGTACACTACTTCAGCCCCAATGTTTTTCAGCTCATTAGCACTAGTTTTAGAAGTCTTTAGATTAATAAAAGATAAAGAATAGGAGTTTGAATTTTTGGCATTAGAAACGTCCACGTATTTTAATATAGTTTATTCCTTTAAAAAAAGAAGTATATTGTTTTTTTATTTTATTTTGTTAAACTTTATTTTAACGTTATTTATTTTTAGAAGCTGATTAAGAACGAGGAATTTGCACACACACAACAATGTGCTGCTCAGAGAATTCGATTCGCTCGTGTTTCAAATTGATAGGGTACAGTAAGATTTGCTTTTACAACAAGGAAAAGCTGTCAAATTTTAAGAACCAATTAAGTTGAATCCACACCAGGCTCTGGTTTTCAGAACAGTAGCATTAGTATCAGAAGAATTTAAGAAGTTCTGTCAGTTGAAAAGTTCACATGCTTGATTATATTTCCTTTATTTCTCTTATTAATTTCTTATTTGGCTGTTATTTTATTTCGATTAAAAGCTCAACTTTCTTCTAAAATTTTCATTGTTAGAAATTATATATAAAACACTAGGAATTTGCCGCTCCTGGCAAAGTGCCGCCCGGGGCAGTCTCCCCCCTGCTCCCCCCTCGCTACGCCACTGAAATACCTGAGTATTTCAGATTTCAGTTTTTCCTCCATTTCTTTTACAGCTCTTAAGTCCACAGAATTGCTATTCAAAGTGATGTTTTTTTCTTTTTCCTAGACGGAAATGAATAAATTTAAATACAATATTATTTTTTATATTTTCGTAAAATTTTAATTTTATAAGAATTTATGACCATGTCTTTTTCTGGAACTAAGTTTTATTTTATTTTAAGTATAATTACTGAAAAGCAATATAGACAAAGGTAATAATAGTGAATTATGATAATCTAGGATTTTTACACCAAGAATAGTTACTATATCCGCTATACCATAAAAATAGTTCAATATTAATAAATAAAAACAGAGTACGAGCGCTTGTCATCATTTGTTTACCTTTGTCAATTGAGATTCAAGATTTGCAATTTTTTCTTGTAATTGTTTGAGTTTAGCTTGATCTCCACTCTGTGTTTTAGAAGATTCTTCTTTCATTTTTGCCATAGCCTTTTTGGGGAGCAAAAATAGTGTAAATTAAATTACATTAAATCAAACAGTTTTTATTATATTTAATTAAAATTGTAACTGCATTTAATATAAAGGTACAGTAGTTTTTAATTCAATAAGTATATTGTTTATCTAATTCGTACCTCTTCTTTGGCTAAACGAATTTGTTCATCCATCAGTCTTTTCATTTCATCTTTCTGGTGCCCCAGCTGGAAGGGACATGAAGCTAAGTTTTCAATTATTTTGTATCAAATAACACTCACATAAGTTTTATATTATAATGTAGGTGTATCAATTTAACAAAGACATACAACATGTAATTTACCATCTTTCTAGAAGTCTCCTTTTCTCTAGCAGCCTCATTTGCCATTTCCATTTGCTCATGTTTCATCTGAGTTCCAATAAATAATATTAATTAATTTTTTGTTAAAAGAAAGCATCTCAAAAAAATCTTATTCAGTATAGTATAATGTAATGATAATTAAATATTTAAAGTGATGATTCCTCCTACCAAGAATTGTTCATTATAATGTAATTATAATGAAATATTTAATGTGATGATTCCTCCTACCAAGAATTGTTCAGTATAATGTAATTATAATTAAATATTTAATGTGATGATTCCTCCTACCACGAATTGTTCAGTATAATGTAATTATAATTAAATATTTAAAGTGATGATTCCTCCTACCACGAATTGTTCAGTATAATGTAATTATAATGAAATATTTAATGTGATGATTCCTCCTACCAAGAATTGTTCAGTATAATGTAATTATAATTAAATATTTAAAGTGATGATTCCTCCTACCACGAATTGTTCAGTATAATGTAATTATAATGAAATATTTAATGTGATGATTCCTCCTACCACGAATTGTTCAGTATAATGTAATTATAATTAAATATTTAAAGTGATGATTCCTCCTACCACGAATTGTTCAGTATAATGTAATTATAATGAAATATTTAATGTGATGATTCCTCCTACCACGAATTGTTCAGTATAATGTAATTATAATTAAATATTTAAAGTGATGATTCCTCCTACCACGAATTGTTCAGTATAATGTAATTATAATGAAATATTTAATGTGATGATTCCTCCTACCACGAATTATTCAGTATAATGTAATTATAATTAAATATTTAATGTGATGATTCCTCCTACCACGAATTGTTCAGTATAATGTAATTATAATTAAATATTTAATGTGATGATTCCTCCTACCACGAATTGTTCAGTATAATGTAATTATAATTAAATATTTAATGTGATGATTCCTCCTACCAAGAATTATTCAGTGTAATATAATTATAATTAAATATTTATTTGATAATTCCTCCTACCAAGAATTATTCAGTGTAATATAATTATAATTAAATATTTATTTGATAATTCCTCCTACCAAGAATTATTCAGTGTAATATAATTATAATTAAATATTTATTTGATAATTCCTCCTACCAAGAATTATTCAGTGTAATATAATTATAATTAAATATTTATTTGATAATTCCTCCTACCAAGAATTGTTCAGTATAATATAATTATAATTAAATATTTATTTGATAATTCCTCCTACCAAGTCTCCAGTCTATTCCATGAATAGATGTTCAGTTCACTCATTTGCCTCAACCTCCTTAAAGTTCTTAAAGTAATGGGGGTGAGACTGCAATCAGGCTTTTAAAAAGGTAAATGCATAAAATAAAAACAGGGTATTAGTAGGCCTGACAGGACGTAACACAACAGCGAACGTTTCGGCAAAGAGCCTTCTTCAACGGACAAATAGTACACAAATGAAACGAATAAAACGAAATAATAGAACAAAAACACTTAGCTGCGGTGAAATCCAAGTAGTCCAGTAGAGATAAAGCAAGGAGAGAAAAGTAAGAGCTTAAATAGGAAAGGAAAGGGTGGGTGTGGCCAATCAATCAGCTTGTCAGTGCGAACACAACGTTGATCCCATGTGGTGTAAGAGTCCCATATTCATGGATTAGTCTATTCTCCAGACTGATCCGGCCGGGTGTGTTTGTACAAGAAACCAAGGCGGTGACAGACATGTCATCGACGCCCATGTGGTCCCGTCCATTGAAGTGTCGGGAGACAGGACACTGTTTGTCTTGTTTAATGGCACGTACATGTTCCGCGATACGGCAAGAGAGTAACCTCCCCGTTTCACCAATGTACTTCAAAGGACAGCGCTTACACACAATGGTGTAGACCACATTGCGGCTAGTACAAAGATAGCCATTCCTAATCTTGAATATCCCCTTAGGGAAGACCATCTGGTCCGTCTGGGTAACAAAGGGACATGTCTTGCAGCGATTACGACCACATGGCTTAGTGCCCAGATGGGAGGACGGAATAAGCAGACGGCTACGAACCAAAAGGTCTCGCAGATTTTTATCCCTCCTGAATACAATGAGGGGTGGGGTGGAAAATATGTTGTTTGTCTCAGGGTCCGCTTATTCCGTCCTCCCATCTGGGCACTAAGCCATGTGGTCGTAATCGCTGCAAGACATGTCCCTTTGTTACCCAGACGGACCAGATGGTCTTCCCTAAGGGGATATTCAAGATTAGGAATGGCTATCTTTGTACTAGCCGCAATGTGGTCTACACCATTGTGTGTAAGCGCTGTCCTTTGAAGTACATTGGTGAAACGGGGAGGTTACTCTCTTGCCGTATCGCGGAACATGTACGTGCCATTAAACAAGACAAACAGTGTCCTGTCTCCCGACACTTCAATGGACGGGACCACATGGGCGTCGATGACATGTCTGTCACCGCCTTGGTTTCTTGTACAAACACACCCGGCCGGATCAGTCTGGAGAATAGACTAATCCATGAATATGGGACTCTTACACCACATGGGATCAACGTTGTGTTCGCACTGACAAGCTGATTGATTGGCCACACCCACCCTTTCCTTTCCTATTTAAGCTCTTACTTTTCTCTCCTTGCTTTATCTCTACTGGACTACTTGGATTTCACCGCAGCTAAGTGTTTTTGTTCTATTATTTCGTTTTATTCGTTTCATTTGTGTACTATTTGTCCGTTGAAGAAGGCTCTTTGCCGAAACGTTCGCTGTTGTGTTACGTCCTGTCAGGCCTACTAATACCCTGTTTTTATTTTATGCATTTACCTTTTTAAACTTCTTAAAAGCTTAAATTACATTCTTCACATCTCTAACCACCACTATCCATTTATGACTAATCTCCTACACTAGTGGTTCCCAACCTTTTTTGTTTTTTGGGTGGCGACTCCTTTTTATAAAAGCCATGTGACCCGCGACCCCCATGAAAATTAAATAAGTCATTTTCAATTAAGTTTTTACAAAATAGAGCAAATTTGCATTATAGTGAATATTTTTTTAAGTTAACAGTTGGCGACCCCCAGAAAACCCGTACAGGTTGGGAACCGCTGTCCTACACCTAAATTCTCCTTGTTAACTACCATCCATTTTTACAATAGTTTCCCAATCTGTGTATTTTATTGATATCAAGTGAATTTAATAAAAACTCTTCGAGAAAAACCGTATGAAATACATGTGTATCACTGAATGGTTGTGAATAAAAATCTAATAGCTTACATACTTGTCACATTAAATACAAGAAAAAAAACTAAATTGATGCAGACAAAATACTAAATTAGCACACTCCACTAAATAATATACTTTTAGGCCCTTGCATTTTAGAGTTGGTACAAAATCAAAGTTCAATTTATCACAAATCACCTATTTTGAAATTTAATTTAAAAAATGTGATGATTTATCATATCTTTTGGAAATAAATTGACTCAAAGATACAGTTAAACATAAAAATGTGAAAATGTGTGAATTTTATTGAAATATTCATTCAAAATTTTTTAAAATGTATTAATGTTATATTATTAAAAATATGTTAAGATTAAATATCACAGCAAATCTAAACTCTTTTTCCAAGAATAAATAAAAATTTTCTGGGTCTTCTGCAGCAAAGCAAACTACTTAAAATGTCGAGGAGAATAAAAACAAAATATTAACAATACAAAACTTAGACGTTTTAAATATCTAATTTACCTGTTCTATCATGATGTTACTTCTTTCCAATTGCTCTTTAAAAAGTTCAATATCTTTATCTGATGAATGAACAGGATTATAACTTTTAACTAGAGTGAACAACAAGCAAAATTGTTTTAGTATGCACACAGATAATTTGAAATGTTAATTTTACCTGAGAATTTAAAACCTGCAGTAAATAGAAGTACAAAATTATTTAATGACTTGAAGAATCTACAGACGAAGAAGTAGGCATTTCTGGACTACTCACGAAGCGTTGAAATTTCCTCTTCTTTGATCTCTAATGCCTCTTCCAACCTGTTTATCTTTTTATCTGATGTTTCTTGTTTTTGTTTTGCTTCCTCCAGCTGTTCGTGAGCAGCACTAAGCTGTTCTTCCAGATCAACTTGAGGCTAAAGGTAAGTTCAAAATTAAGTTCATTTATTGTATGATTTCAATATAGATTTTCTAAGTTACAAGTAGAACTTGAATTTAACTTTTTGAATTGCTGTTTAACTTGATTTTTCAGCTGTATTTTTTAAATTTTAATCAGTGTGTGAAATAATTTCACTTATTTAAAGTTGTAATATTGTACATTTAAATAGAAAATTCAATTGTAAAAATTTATATTAAATCTCTTACTGGTTGCGTGTGAAATGCAGGCTTTAATACCAAGTCATTATATAGAATGTCTCAAGTTTTAAAGAAAATTATCTTTAGTTTTTGTGATGTTACATAATTTACATAGGCATTTTATACATTGCTTAGGCATTATACATAATGACAAGTATACTCCAAGCAAAGTGCCTAAAGAATGTGATGAAAACATCTTTATTGGCAACACATATCTGATCACTTAAGAAGAAATATGAAATAAGTAAATGACATTCTTAACAATGAAACCTAAAAAGCAAGCTACTTTTTGCACTAATTAAGGCTAGAGTAGCATTTGGACTTGCATGTTTTTTATTCTCCACACAGAGACAACATGTTTTGGCAATTGTCTAGTTTAACATCAAGGGGAGGTAAAGATGTTGTGAGGCCCACATCAGCCTACAACCACCACCCAGCAAAGATTCAGGCAGAATTGGAAGGGTATCTTATACATTGCAATATCACTATTTGATTCAAGTAGAATTGGAAGGGTATCTTATACATTGCAAGCTCACTATTTGTCAGTGTATAGAATGCCTAGGAAATGTGTGAATTATAAAATGTTTTATACTTTGCCTTCAAATTTAAGGCATTCTATAAAATTGGCTTTCACACATCTCTAACATTATATACATACAAATAAAGTAAATCTAATAAGTGGTAAGTTTTCATAAGAAGCAAAATGCTTTGATATGTGAGAAGCAAGAAGCTAAGAATGTGTCATTTGAGAAAAATGCTAAATGCTGTGACAGTAAGTATGTGTCATTTGAGCATGCTGCTATGTGACTTGACAGGCAGTAACAAGTGGACCAAGTTTTATCAAAGTTTACTGACATTTTTAGTAAAGTTTAATCTATTTGTCAAATGTCAAAGATAAATATCCAAAAGTGAATTTGCACTTGGTCACTTTCAGTACATCTTAAACAAACATTATAGCATTAAATAATGAAGATTCTAAAGTCAAGTGAATTGTAAGTGCTATTTGAAAATATTTGATTGTGTGATCCATGTGTTGAGTTTAAAAGACATTAATGTTTATGTATGACATGCAACAACATATTACATAATTCAGCCATTTTTACCATTGTATTGCAGAGGCATAGTTGTGTATTGCTATGTTTTGATGTAAAGGAATTAAATATTTCTATATTTTTTAGAGCCATTTTAACCACAACATCTAATCTAGATATTGACTAGAAGTAAGTTTACATTTCTGATATAATCCAACCAATCCATACATAGTGGACAATGATTTCATAAAATTAGAAGAACTAGAATTGTGTTTGGAAGAATATTAGTAAAAATATGTAAGTGTTCCATAGGATATATTTGTAACATAAGATGATTATACATAACATCCAATTAATATGAGTTTAATATGAGTTTCTATGAAATGTTAAGTTTGTATAAATATTTATATAAATCAGACAGTTTAACATGCAAGTATGAAATCTAAATGTTTATTTTAAAAAAACAACAACTGGTTTTTGTGTGTAGCATTTTTAAAAAAAATCAATCCTGACAGATTAAAATTTATTAATAAAACTTTAAAAAAAAGAATTAATTAAAATCGATTTTTATAATAATTTTTTTCACCTACAGTGGTATCTAAATTCCTGTTCATAAACCTCTCATCTTCATCATCTTGACTCCGCATTTGTTGTTGATGTAACTGAGTCTTCAACATTTGTATAATTCCTTCATTCCGAATAATTGTTGCTTGCATCTCCTTAAATTTTTCTTCTCGATCAGCTATTTCATTTTTCTGTTTTGAGCGTTCTCTTACCATTCTTGACTGTAGATTTTTCTGTAAGCAAAATCAAACGCTAATGTGAACAAGTTAAGACTTTATAATTTAAAAGAGAATACAACTTTTTAGTTTTTAAAAATAGTGATAACTCAAACATATTATTACTCTAAAATAATTTTAGATTTTATTATTTTATTTTATTTGAACTTTTAACACATTAAAGAATATGATCAAGTTGGAACACATCCAAATATATCAACATCTATCAACATCAACATCTATCAACACATTAAAGAATCAAGTTGGAACACATCCAAATATCAAATAATCATTTAAAAGTTGGCTTACGCTATAATGAACTGACAACCTAGATATTGCATCAGCAAGTTGTTGTCGAAAAGCTTTGCGAAGAGAGCTTACCCTCTGAAATATAAACATAAATATGCAGTTATAAATATATAAATTTTGAAGCTATAAATATACTTAAGGAAAATATAGATTATACATACATCTTGTTGATTTTTTTCAAGTTCAACAACCCGTTCATTTATTCTGCAGTAACTGAAAAGGGAAAAATAAATACAATTATTGTCATAATATGAACTTCTCAAAATTCGGTTTAAGAACTTTTCTTTACACAAAAATGATAGTCAATCCCCTTGACATATATCTTTGAATATTACTTACAGCTCTAAAGATTTTTCTTGGAGTTTTGACTCATGATCAGCTTGCATTACATGTTTTGTAAAATTGATATCTCTCCGAAGATTAGCTGAATCCTACAAAAATACGAAATTTTGAATAAGCTCTATTGATCAAATTGACTTTTTATGAAACAAACTTGAATAACTTAGATAATCGTTAAAGAAAAAGGTAGTGTTTGTAACGAAAATTGTATTTAGCACTTATTTTTTAAATTCTACTATATTTATAAAGTCACTGTAATTTGTAATAGACTTTTATGAATCAAAGTGGAAAAAATTGCTTATATTATGTAACCATAAGCAATAGTTCTTAGTCTTATGTTTAGGAATGTTATAATATTCGATATCCTTAATTTATTATCAGTGACAATTAAAAGAAAAATTCAATACACACTAAAAAAAAGTTAATGAAAACATTGGTTTGAAAAGATTGATTAAAAACATTGGTTTGAAAAGGTTGATCACTCATGCTTTTCAGTCAGCACCTTTTCTTAAATTGCCTTGATTTCTAAGTTAAATTATTGCTAATTAAGCATCAATATTGAGTACTTTACAACTCTTTATTTATATATGGCTACAAAGCAGGTGACATGATGGTACATGTAAATGTAAACAAAGGTCGATCAGTAGATCAAGTTTTTTGGTATTTGTGAGAATTACTTAAATTAATGCAAAGAAAACATTCAAATGAGAAGTATAATTTCAAACCTTTAGCAAATTTTGTAAGACTTGTGTCAAATCTTTTAAGTCAATAATTTCAGTTACATCAGTCTGTGATGCTCTGTCAAGACTGAAAAATCCTATCTTGGCATTGTCTGACAAAGATGGTCTAAAAGAATAAGGAAATCACTCAAGTCAGTAAATCATTGCTAAATATGATACAATATTTCTAAAGATGGTCATGACAAGAATTATTTTCAGCAGCTTTATACCCTGAAGTGTAAAAGGCCAGTTTTGAAAAGACAATATATGTTAACTTGGCCAGAAAAATGACAATTAAAATTTGTTTACATTTTCTATATATTATTTGTTGTTAATCTATTGAACTCAACCTTTTCTTTTAAAAAAGTAAATACATACAAAATTATTTAAGTATGAGGGATAATAAAAACTAAATTATTTTAATATGATTAAAACAAAACAAAAATGATCAATAAGATACATGTGTGTAACTCTGCTTTTGTTAGAAGTACACACACTTCACATCCCTCCCAAATATACATAGTTGACATTTTGAAGAAAAATAATATGTAATTTTGTAATCAAATGTTCATAATATCTGTTTGCAGTGTTTCTTCTTTAGAACTTAGTTTGCAGATATACAGTGAAACAACAAAAAAGTTTAGGCTTTAAAAAAAATACAAAGCAATCAAAGGGACAAACAAATTATGCGAAAATTCCATATAATACATATTTTTAAAAATGTTGTAAGTGAGGAATCACTAAGTAGATTATGTACTTTTTAAATCTTCGTTGATATATTAAATAATGTACATGACTGAAACTTTCAGTTTGAGGATAATAATGGTTTGTAAGTAACTAAATAATAGATCATGGACCAGTGATCAAATTGGAATTAACTAAATAATAGATCATTGACCAGTGATCAAATTGTAAGTAACTAAATAATAGATCATGGACCAGTGATCTAATTGTAAGTAACTAAATAATAGATCATTGACCAGTGATAAAATTGTAAGTAACTAAATAATAGATCATTGACCAGTGATCAAATTGTAAGTAACTAAATAATAGATCATTGACCAGTGATCAAATTGTAAGTAACTAAATAATAGATCATTGACCAGTGATCAAATTGTAAGTAACTAAATAATAGATCATTAACCAGTGATCAAATTGTAAGTAACTAAATAATAGATCATTGACCAGTGATCAAATTGGAATTAACTAAATAATAGATCATTGACCAGTGATCAAATTTCAGTGTTCTTAAAGATGATACTTTCAAAAGAAATAATAACTAGTTTTTATTGATATGAACTGATATTACTAGCTTTAATTTTCATACATATTAATCATCATGCAATAGTAGTTCTTGTTGGCATTGGTTTAATCAATCAAATGAATGGTTTCATGGGTTTAGATAAATTAATAAGTTAATGCATGAATTGTAGAGGAAAGTAATTTGTATTTTCACATACTTTTGTGCTATGGTTTTATAATTTTAGAAATTTACAAGCATAAATATGTCTTCTTTTTTACATTTTGTGAATTGATGGTCAATAGTTAGCTGCCTTTAAATAGAGGATGTTAATCGTTGTGGTGAAAAAAAGAAAAGGAAAACCTGGTTCTGACTGATTCTTACGTATTAAAAGATGTCACAGTTATAATGTTCTGACTGATTCTTATAATAATATATCATTAAATGTCACAGTTATAATGTTCTGACTGATTCCTACATATTAAAAGATGTCACAGTTATAATGGTCTGACTGATTCTTACATATATTAGATGTCACAGTTATAATGTTCAGAATTATGTGTGGAAAAAGTTTAAATTCCCTTTCAAGATTGGATTACATGCATAAATGAGATCAAAGTGTGGATTAGGACTTTGTAAGCCTTGCTCTACTTTCTCTAACATTATTTTGGGTTCAGGCAGAACAGTGCACAAAAAGGAGTATGCTGGTTCATAATGGGAAGTAACTAATTATCTATAATTGATTTTTTATGTGTATTCTATTAAGAAAACAATAGAACTAACATATATACCATGAGAACTTTGAATATTAAGTAAAATGTATTTCCTTATAAATTTGAAAAACAACTTAATTAAAAGTCAAATCTTTTATACTTAGAATGCATTGAATGATAGGATTTTCTGATAATAATTTTATTTTTAAAAAACAATTTAAAATGGATTTAAATTTAGAGTTTGAATTCAGTGTTTAATAATTCTGACAATATGTTTAGTAGACACTTCAAGTACATAAAACATCTGCTTATGGACCACTAAAAGTTTAAAGGGCAAAATGAAAATAACATTTTGTAAAGCTTTTTGTTTTTTAAATCCCTTATATTAACTTCACAGTCTTGTCTGTCGTCATCTCTCTCTGTCATTCGCCGTCGGTCAGGCAGAAAAACAAAAGTAAAAAATGACACACTTCCCGTGATGCTATCAAGCTGAAATTTTGCACATAGACTCGTGTCACTTAACAACGCATTGAATCAAAATTTCAGATCGTTCAAATGTACAGTAATTAAATTAATGCATTTTTTTACATTCACATGTCACGCTGAGTTCAGTCCAGCCAATCCCCCCCCCGCCCCATTTTACAGCAAAGGGGAGTTTAGTCAGTTTCAGTCTGTAAATGTTAGTCGCGTTTGAACATAATCAATACTTTTAGTTACATCTCATATATAAGGGATTTATAGCCTAAAACTTTTTTTTACGGAGTTGTTTAATTTAATTAACCAATTCCAGACATAGAAACAGTGTAGGGTGTAGTTACATGGAAGAGACAATTTATAGAAGTACTCACATATTTAATGTAAAAAGAGAAAGAAACTATCAACATAACCCAATTAAAAATATTCAAAATTATTTTATCATTTACAAAAAATAACCCACAATTTAAGCCTGCATTTCACTGCTACCACCATCATCACTTTCATGATTTTGGTATTTTTGCATTATCATTTCAGCATATTATTTATTATTTGTCAGGCATCTGTTGATACAGTTCTGGATTTTTTGTTGTAACTAATGATGGTTAATAAGAAAGTTTTAACATTGGACTTTTAGTTTTGATGTAGAATGATTTCAAGATTGGATGAGTTTTGGACAATGTTGTCATTTATTTTTTTAGCCTTTGAGATCTAAACTGTTTTATTAGTCCACTGTTATAAACTGTTTTATTAGTCCACTGTTATAAACTGTTTTATTAGTCCACTGTTATAAACTGTTTTATTAGTCCACTGTATCCTTTCTCTTGTAGTTTTGTAGGTCTCTTTGTCCCCCAATCTTGCATTAGAAGAAACAACAGAGGTGAGAGAAAACTTATTATATCACAATCTTAATATTAAATTCCTCAGACAGTATTTAACTATATGTACCTCTTGAAATTTGAAATCATCTAAATAGGTCCCCATTTCATGAGAATTCCATCTAAAAAAATAAAATTTTAAACCATAACATTTTAAAGGTTTGTCTTCTTTTTCATTTTCTAGCTTGACCTGACAGATGTCTTGTATTCCCCTACATAATTTTCTTAGAGCCAGAGTATGTAGCTCTTTCAACTCTATGGCTACTTTCACATGACTGACAAGATCCTACAGGGTTGGAAATTTCATGTCCCCAAGGTGAATGGTGAATTTTGGAAAAGACCTTTTTTATTTTTTTGTTAGCAGCTTAAGAATTATGATCATCATTGCAGGATTCTTTCAAATAGCCTGCACAGCTTCAATGATCTCCTTTGTGGACCTATTTTTTGTGGATGTGCTTTTCTTTGGTTTCTATTATATTATATTATTAGTTCTATTGGATTTTTATTTGTAAGGTTTTAGCCTATTGATTAGTGCACAACCACAAAGTCTAGTGAGGGAAGTTGCGGGGCGAATGCATCTTTTTACATTCACTTTCCTATCAGTTTTTTCCAGTAAGTGGTATTCTACTGTCCTATCAGTTCTTTCCAGTGAGTGATATTCTACTGTCCTATCAGTTCTTTCCAGTGAGTGATATTCTACTGTGTCCATTGAGTTTGAGGTTGATATGGACACCACTGCTGTCATGCCATGGAAAGGTATATGCACTAGGTGAAAGATTTCACTACCATGTTACTGCCAAAGTTCATACCCATTTATGGCTCTCTCACAAAAAAAGTTTCCAGACCCTTGCCATCGCCCATAGACCTTCTCAGAGTCTGCCAGCGCCAAATAACGGGAACATGCAGAATTTTACCCTTACTTTGGTGTCAACCCTTGTGATGGTGTCACCTGGTGTGGTCCACACCCCCGCACCCCCTTAGTGACGCCAATGCTCCTTAGTTAGTACTTTGCATTCTTACTTATAACATTTTTTAGATTTACTCATTTATTGAAACACTTTCAGTTTCATATTCACTTATTACTTATTAATAACTATAGACACTATAGTACTATAGTTATAGATATATGATATAGTATAGTATAGTCTAAGTATATTATAGTCTATTACTATAGTCTATTACTATTGATAAACTAGAACAAATTCAAAAAAGAGCTGCCAGATTCATTACTGGAGAATATTCGAAACTGACAAGAGTAACACCATTAGTTAAATCATTAAACCTTGAAACACTAGAGGATAGAAGAACCAAGAACAAAGTAGTAATCATACATAAAGCAATTAATTCTAATTTAGAAATAAAACACAAAGATAACTTAATACAACCCTCAGATAGACATAAGGATAAAAACACCTTTCTTATTCCGTATGCAAGAACAAACACATACAAGTTTTCCTTTTTCCCGTCCGGAATTCGGGCGTGGAATGGGTTGCCTGAAGAATCCAGGAAAACCAACACTTTATCAACATTTAAATCTCTAATAAAAATGCAGGACTAAACACAAACCATAGATAAGCGTAGGACGCAATAATCTTCTGTATAGAAGGAGCGTCTGTAAACAGATAAGATAAGATACTATAGTCTATAAATATAAGTTATTAAAAGTTAACAATTTATCGTTGGCAATATACACGAACCTGAACATGTGAGAGTGTTTTTCAGAGGTTCCATAAATAGCAACAATATGCTTTTGTAGATCTTGCTCTGCCTTGTGATAGCCATAGTTCTCGCGTGAGGCATCATTTTCACTTACAACATCGTCTAACACAGATAAATCCGCCATTATTGTTGTGTGTAGCAACTAAACGGAAGTTGATGAATTTAAAAAGAAAACAAAGTTTTAGAAAATATAATAAAAAAATAGGAATTGTATACTTATTTATTAGAAAATGTATCACCTCTAAATTGAAATAATAATAACATTTAGAAAATGTAATTGATAGTGATGATACATAAAAAATCAGTTAAAATATTTTGACTGGCTGAATTGATCTTAAACTTAAAGTGGTAATCCGAATGATGCATTATGATTGTCAGATTATGATTCTTGTTTTTATTATTACTAAGAAAGATGTCTGCCACCGTTGCTCATTAATCGAACATATTTATTTGTAAAAACAGATAAGGATGTATGCTAGGGTATAATTTAGATCTAGTTATGCCACACCCTGAGCTTCCAGAGTTCTTTATTTTAACGTTTGCTTTCTAAAATTACGAATCAAACAATGGAAGATATTTCTAGCCTAGCAAAGAAAACTAACAAATCAAGAAGGGAAACTGCGGTATGAAGAAGATTAAACTTGTTACTTATTACTATTACTTGTTTAAATAAAATAATAAATTAAATAAACAATCAATATACGTAATTTGCAATCTCTGTCATGTCTGTCCATGATGCTACTAATTTTAGAAAGCAGCGCACCAAATTACTGCACCAAAAAACTCTTTTGGAACGGCCGCATAAAATTGTGCAATACTAATACATTATCATTATGTCATATGAAAATAAATGAATAAAAAAAAATTTTAAATAAAAAATTCTGTATTACATTACTTTTTATTCTGATCTGTATTTTTTTCAAAATGAATAGATTTCAGCTGAAATGTATTTATTTTGAAAACTTCCGTCATTTTTGACGGGTAATACTCTAGTATAAAAGTAAAAGCCCAAGTCACTGACTCCGTAACGCTGAGGGACATAGTACAACAGTCCATAGCAGTTAAAAAAAGAAAGGTACCATTTTGGTTTTGAGATTAACAGAGCGTGTGGTGTTTCTCGCCGTAAAATATATGACGTCAATTACCCAATCAATTATAAAATACTTTGTGTACATTGCAGGAAGTTTAATAATAATATTTCGTATTCATCAAACAAGGATAAGTTACTTGGGCTTTTGAAAAAAGTGGGCGGCGTAGGCGCCCTACAACCCCTAGTATAATATAATTTAGAATCATTAGGCTATAATATTATGCTATCTAATATTATACCATCAATATGTGACTTATTAGCAGTACAGTGATTAGAGACTAGCTGTACTATAATTTTGGAGTGTTTCCAGCCTTGACTCTCACTAAACCCACAGCTAAGTCTAATCCAGTGGTTCCCAAAGTGGTCCGTAAGGACCCTCAGGGGTCCGCGGTACCTTTCAGGGGGTCAGTGGAAAATTAAAATTGATTTGGGGGTCCCTGAACAACGTTTAATATAAAACTGTGATCAATTTGTTTTATTATGGAAATTAAAATAACTAACAATAAATAAAATCGTATTTTTTCATATAATTAAATACGTTCTTAGGTGCTATCAGTAATGGAGTACAATGTTGTTTCGCCTAGAAAATGTAGTAGAACTGAGGTAATTTCTACAGTTATAACCAATCAAAATACTTGGTTTATTGAAAGGTCTAGCATGATGCGTAAGAAATGCGGAATTCCAATAATTAAGTCAGAGAAATACAAGTTTTTTTACTTGAATCTGCTAGGGTTGCAAGGTTGGGTATTTTTCGATGTATCTAGAAGTTATATTTATCTAAATTGTATCTTATCATCAAAAATTATTTTCAATAGTGCTTTACTGTAGTACGCCATTGAAAACGTTAATAATTATTAACACTGGTTTGTTACAGCACATAAGAGAATGAGTGAGCTCTTGGCCGGTTTTAGATTTGATGGGGACCTAGACTATTTGAGATATTGGGGCCTTAGGCTATTTGAGATATTGGGGACCTAGACTATTTGAGATATTGGGGCCTTAGGCTATTTGAGATATTGGGGACCTAGACTATTTGAGATATTGGGGACCTAGACTATTTGAGATATTGGGGACCTAGACTATTTGAGATATTGGGGACCTAGACTATTTGAGATATTGGGGACCTAGACTATTTGAGATGTAGGGGCCCTTTTGAAGTCCAGATATTCTATGTCAGTGATATGAAAAAAATTCCAGGGGCCTTTAAGAAAGGCGGTGGCCCTAAGCTATAGCTTGATCAGCAAATAGGTAAATCCAGCACTGAGTGAGCCAACAAAACAGTGTTGTTGAATATTTGAAATATGGCTAAATGTTTGGAAACAGATTCGAAATGTGAAACGTTATGCAAATAAAAGCAAATTGTTTACGGCAGTGAACACAGTAAACTTTTTCACCATCTTCTACTTTGCCATCCACAGTTAGCTTAAAAACAAAATGTTTGCTCAATTTTTTGTTTATATTCTTAAATTTAACAATGCTGAAGCTGTCATGAGTCGCCATTTTTTGTTTACATCTGCATGTCTACATAAATTAATAAATTATAATAATGCTCGGGAGAAGTTTGCATGTTAAAAATTATATAAATTATTATTAATTATTAATAATCAATTATCTTTTAATAAATTAAAAAAATAAATAATAAATATTTCTTCAATTTTAATAGAATTTTTATCAATTAAAATTATTTTAACCGATATTTAATCGATAAAATTTCCAATGATTAATCAAGAAATTTATAGTTAATTTCCGCAGCCCTAGTTTAATTAAATAATAATTTGTAAATAATTGCATAGAAAATAATTGAAAAGTTATTTAATAATTGTATAATAATATTTCCTATTTATTTTCATTCAGGTTCAGGGTACTAATGATAGTAGTATAGTAAGTAAGTGCTCTACATCTTCTTGTGGCTACTTCAATGATCCTTTTCTTCATTATTTTGTTTCCAAAGTGAGTCGGAGAGCTCCGCTTATCCACAGGTAAAAGCAACACACAAAATTTTAAGCATTCTCCTTCAAATTCAACAGTATATATATTTTTTTCATTGTAATGTATATTTGTTGCCAATCAAAGTTATATATTTTCTTAGAAATATTTCTAATTGTCTTAAGCAGGGGTGTCCATAGTTTGCCCTCAGGCCAAATACGGCACAAGTTTAGATTTTATCTGGCCAGCGCCTGATCATAAACAATTAATTGACCGGTGGATTATTTTTTTCTGTAGCAAGCAATTTATATATTTATACCAAAAGCAGAACTTATCTGCTGTTTATGACGTTTAATTTTTTTTAACAACATGATATTGATTTGTTAAAAAAGCCAAAGAAATGATGGTAATGGGTGTGGCATCTGTGTATTTGTTTCTTAAAATTTTAAGCTAGTTTTTACATAGCTATTTTTAACAACTTTTTTGGCTGTAGTTATATTTAAATACATTTTATTTATTGTAAGATTCCTTATTCTGTGACTTGGACATTATCCAATTTTAGCAATTTCTAATAATGGAAATTGCGATATTTCCCCACAAAATATTACTCTTACAAATATTTTTTTAAAATCTTATAAATTAAAAGCCTTTAATACATGAGACTTATGTAATTCATTTTTTCTTCACCCGCCCTCACATATTTTTTATTTCATTGAATATGGCCCTCTTTGCAAAAAAAATTTGGACACGCCTCGTCTTAGGAAATGACACTGCACTACTCTACCCTCTTAAGTTGGGTTTTCTCACATGCAGATATGTCAACATATGAGTTAAGTTATAAAAATGAAATACATCCAAACAGTCTCATATTAACATCACGATTCATAGCAGTATCAAAATTACAGTTATGAAGTAGCAACGAAAATAAAATTTATAGTTGGGGGGTTACCAAAACATGAGGAAATGTATTTAAAGGTCACAGCATTAGGAGGTTCAGAACCACTGCTATATTGCATTCTCTGTCTTTTGTACTCCACATTCTCTTACACTCTTGACCTTATAAAATGTAGAAATATTGTATTGCTAATAATTGCTATCAATAATTTTTTTTTACAGAGGTTATTATATTCGAGCTGTGGCATTTGATAGAATAATAAAAAAGTTTTTGAATCTACATGGAGATGCTAAGAAACAGGTATTATTACATTAAAATTTAAAACATTAAATTTTATGTTACAAACTAATCACTTTGAAATAACAAAAGGACTACTTTTAGCATTTTTTACATTCCTTAGCATTTGTATTTCGTTGGATAAATTCCACTTTCTTGATCAGGTATTTAGTGGGAGAGAGCCATAACATATGAATAAGGTTCCATCAGGTATTTAGTGGGAGAGAGCCATAACATATGATATAAGGATCCATCAGGTATTTAGTGGGAGAGAGCCATAACATATGAATAAGGTTCCATCAGGTATTTAGTGGGAGAGAGCCATAACATATGATATAAGGATCCATCAGGTATTTAGTGGGAGAGAGCCATAACATATGATATAAAATTCCTTCAGGTATTTAGTGGGAGAGAGCCATAACATATGATATAAGGTTCCATCAGGTATTTAGTGGGAGAGAGCCATAACATATGATATAAGGTTCCATCAGGTATTTAGTGGGAGAGACCCATGAAATATGATATAAGGTTCCATCAGGTATTTAGTGGGAGAGAGCCATAACATATGATATAAGGATCCATCAGGTATTTAGTGGGAGAGACCCATAACATATGATATAAGGTTCCATCAGGTACTTAGTGGGAGAGAGCCATAACATATGATATAAGGTTCCATCAGGTATTTAGTGGGAGAGAGCCATAACATATGATATAAGGTTCCATCAGGTATTTAGTGGGAGAGACCCATGAAATATGATATAAGGTTCCATCAGGTATTTAGTGGGAGAGAGCCATAACATATGATATAAGGTTCCATCAGGTATTTAGTGGGAGAGAGCCATAACATATGATATAAGGTTCCATCAGGTATTTAGTGGGAGAGACCCATGAAATATGATATAAGGTTCCATCAGGTATTTAGTGGGAGAGAGCCATAACATATGATATAAGGTTCCATCAGGTATTTAGTGGGAGAGACCCATGAAATATGATATAAGGTTCCATCAGGTATTTAGTGGGAGAGAGCCATAACATATGATATAAGGATCCATCAGGTATTTAGTGGGAGAGACCCATAACATATGATATAAGGTTCCATCAGGTACTTAGTGGGAGAGAGCCATAACATATGATATAAGGTTCCAAGTGCAAGTTGAAACTGAAGTTGTCTAAATTATTATACTTTTTTAGATTTAAGTAAGACAGTGGTTCTCAACTTTTTGAGTTTCAAGCACCACTTGAAAAATGTGTGTCTTAGCCACGGACCATTACTGAAAATTGTACTACTGCCGTGCTAGAAATGTATATGTACTTATACTTTGTTTATAACTAGTTACTAGTACACATGGTAGTTTAGAAAAACTATACAAATATGCTAAGATTTGCGTGCTCCCAACGAATATCGGAATATAAACAAATTGTAATGGCTTTCGGCGCTATGCAATCGCCATCGAGTGATTAAAATTAATCAATACATTCAAAATATGACATTTATATCTTTTTGTGTTCTTAATTTAAAAAATAAAAATTTTATGATTTGTCCGCGGACCACAGGTTGAGAACCGCTGAAGTAAGGGAATCCTTTAATAAAATGTGAGAGTAGGAGTAAGAATTTTTAATAGGTGAAGTCTGACTGACTAGCAATAGCTTAAAGTTGTTTGATACAAAACTGATGTCAAATTCATACACAAATAAAGAAGTATGAAATAATTACCGTGATGATTTTTTATTTAAATTGGGGGTGAACATTTAGAATAGAGGATAAATTACTGTATTGTATTTTTTTAAGCTTATTATTTATTGATTATGTAAAACTTTATCAACATTAAATACGTCATTCATTTCAGATTTAACAAGAGTAATTTAAAAGTATATTTTCCCCCTCCAGATTATCTCCCTTGGCTGTGGATTTGATTCATCGTATTTCCGACTTAAGTCTGCTCAGCTCTTAAACAAAGCAGTGTTCTGTGAGGTAAACTAATTTCAGCACATTTTATAAACGATCTTCAGAACTTAAAATTTAATATGCAAACTATTTAATTAACCTAACCTACTCTTTGAACAGCCAGTAAACTCTTTTTTTGTGTGTGCCATTTTAGATTGATTTTCCTGAGCTAGTCAAGAGAAAAAGACTTCTCATAGAAAACACAGAAGACTTGATGAGTTTGATTGAAAAAGTTAATGAACAACCGCTTTCACCTCACATAGGTATGCCTTAAGTAATTCTATCAAGTTTACAGCAGCATAGACACTGTTTCTTTACTTATTGCTTATAGAGGACAAGGCCTCTCCCTTTCATAGTTATAATTTCATTTGTTTATGCTTTCAATTATTCAGCTTAATTTTATTTATTTAGAGACAAATGTTGAAATGAGTAATCTTGTCATTTGTGGCAGAGCTGAGTTGCACTGACTACCACCTCCTTGGTGTCGACCTCACACAGCTCAACACACTGGAAGCAGCTCTCAAGATGTGTGCTGTTAACTTTGATGTTCCTACACTTCTACTCTCAGAGTGTGTCATGACATATATGACACGGAGATGGTAAATATCTGGTGTATCTCAGTCATAGAAAAGTTGAAGTTACTCTCAATAATTTGTTAAAGTATTTTAACTAAAAAAAATTTTAAACTGATTGCCAGTATAGTTAGGATCATTTCCCTCCAAAACACAACTTTCATATTTTGTGATATTGTTGTTCCATCAAATTCTATCAAAAGTTTTTCTTTAAAAAAAAACAATATTTGATTATCCTTGATGTTATACTTTTATTGACTTTGAATGTTGCACAATTCAGCTCCACAGAACTGGTCAAGTGGGCTTCAGAAACATTTGAAGAGGCTATATTTGGAATGTATGAACAGGTACTTATATATATTTGGAATGTATGAACAGGTACTTATATATATTTAGAATGTATGAACAGGTACTTATATATATTTGGAATGTATGAACAGGTACTTATATATATTTGGAATGTATGAACAGGTACTTTTATATATTTGGAATGTATGAACAGGTACTTATATATATTTGGAATGTATGAACAGGTACTTAACTAGACGTAAACTAATGCTCTAAATTTTATGTATTAAATTTAAATAATTTCATTTTTTAAAATTTGAATATAAATTAATGTGTATCTCTTGCCTGCCATTAAATTCAAAGATATGTCTGAAATTTACAGCATTGTATGGAAGGGAAGTTACTAATTTACGTTAATTTAAAAATATTCCATCTTACATCTTAATTTTATTAATATTATCTATCATCTTAATTGTATAATTGTTATTGTACATTTTAATTTTAAAATTCCAGATAAACCCAGATGATGCTTTTGGTCTTTTCATGTAAGCAACTACCTGTTCTAAATAGAATATCTGTCCACAATAAAATTGTGCAAATTTATAAATGAAAAAGAAACAAATAAACTATTTAAACATTTACACATAAAAATTAATATTCCCAATCAGCTCATATTTTATCAAATAAAACACTTTTTCAACACAAAAGAATGGTGTTTTCAACATTTATTAATTACTTATTTATTTTTATTTTTTCTCAGGCAAAATCATTTCCATTCGATCGGCTCGCCATTAAAATGTATCAATGCATTCCCAACTCTTGAGTCACAGATCAGACGATTTCTCAATACTGTAAGTACAATACATTCAATCTACTGTAAGTACAATACATTCAGTCTACTGTAAGTACAATACATTCAATCTACTGTAAGTACAATACATTCAATCTACTGTAAGTACAATACATTCAGTCTACTGTAAGTACAATACATTCAGTCTACTGTAAGTACAATACATTCAGTCTACTGTAAGTACAATACATTCAGTCTACTGTAAGTACAATACATTCAATCTACTGTAAGTACAATACATTCAATCTACTGTAAGTACAATACATTCAATCTACTGTAAGTACAATACATTCAATCTACTGTAAGTACAATACATTCAGTCTACTGTAAGTACAATACATTCAGTCTACTGTAAGTACAATACATTCAATCTACTGTAAGTACAATACATTCAATCTACTGTAAGTACAATACATTCAATCTACTGTAAGTACAATACATTCAATCTACTGTAAGTACAATACATTCAATCTACTGTAAGTACAATACATTCAATCTACTGTAAGTACAATACATTCAATCTACTGTAAGTACAATACATTTAGTCTCAGCTGTTTAATTAGAAAAGTCAATGACCCAAACAATTTTAACATTAACCACTGATCCATATATTTCACTTGATATCTAGCTCCAAACAAATTTCTATATCAATGAAAAGCCACCATACATTAATTTTTGCATGTTGCATTTCATTTTGATAAATAGAGCATTTCAATCAATTCTATTACTGGCTTTTATGTTTGTGCCTTTCAAATTTTATGAATAAATTTTTTTTTCCTAACACAGGTTCAAAAATTTAATTTTTAAAGTTGATATTTGTGATTTCCTTGATTGTATTTTGAGGGTTGGTCATGGTGTGAAGCTGTTGATATGAACACGTTCTACTACAAGTTTGTAGAAACTCAAGAGAAAAGACGCATTGAAAAGCTGGAAACCTTTGATGAATATGAAGAGCTAAATCTGAAATATTCTCACTACTTCATCCTGACAGCTTCAACAGTAGACCTCAAAGGAAGTCTTATAACAGATAGAGATTCACCATCTGATAATGAAGGTTAATCTCACATTAGCTTTTACTTCATAACTTCTATAAGTTACTGTAATATAACTCTTCAACTTGGAAATTTAATTTAAATTATCAGTGAAGATCTATTGATACTAAAATAAAACTTATCATCAAGTTCAACTTAATTTAAGAAGATGTTTTATTTTGGTTGGTACAGAGATATAATTAGTTTTTAAATTTCAGACTCAACTTTCCTACCAGCCATTACCAATATGTTGGCATTTGGCCGCTTGCCAGAAGATGACCAATCTGTCAGACGATTTGGTCATGCTTCAAATATTGTCAATGAGCAGTACACTCTAACATCTGGTGGATTCGGAGAAATCGATGGGCGTCACCAGCGCCTGGCTGAAATCACTGTCACGGATTTGGGGACATTTAAGTCCTACCATGTTCCCTGCAACTCAACTTTTGTACAATGTAAGTGTTTGGTCAAGCAGGCTAGCCAAAGTCAATGTAGTGTTTGGTCAAGCAATCTAACCAAAGTCAAAGAATTTTGAAGCCTTGATCATTCTCAAACCAGTTCATACTTGTTTACCTATACTTTTACCTAGCAGCTTAATTTGATTTGGGATTAATATTCAGTAAAGTCTTGTCTTTATCCTAATGGTTCTTTCAATAAAAATATTTTCCAGACTCACGTATGCATCATGCTTCCATTTCTCTAAGTAATGGAACAACATATCTTATTGGTGGAAGACAGTCACCATACTTTATGTGCAATCAAATGCTGAAACTAACTTTAAACATAAATCCTGAAAAGCGGCAACACTCATCATGTAAAGAAAATGTAGGTACAAATGATCCTGTGATAGAACCAGCCAAGGAATCTGTGATGTGTTCCCAGCAACAAGAACATGTACATAGTAGAAAGAGCAAGTCAGTCAGCAGCAGAAGTAAGTTACGCCACAGAAGTGAAAGTGATAATTTCAAAGACAATCTAACTCATAGTTACTTGAATAGTGAAGAGATTCAACCAAACAGCCAACACACAGCTACGCCGTGTGGGGATTGCCAGTGGGCGGCTTATGAAAATTCCAGAATGAACTGTGATGACAGTGATAAGTTGGATTACAGAAATTCGATTATAGAGAATGAACAATTGTCTACAACAACTTGGCCATTTGAGCTTGGCAGTGTTGATGTTAACATTGTATGTCAGAAAGGCTCCGTGCCAATAGAAAGGTGGAGACATGCTGCTGTGGCTGTCTATGTTAATGGTAAGTCAATCCTTATTTTAATGGAGTCTTTGGCTTTATATATACAATAGATAATCATAGCCACAAGATAATCATAGCCACAACATTACATTATGAAATATATGAGATTTTATTTCACATTTAAATAGCAATTTATTTCATAATAAAGTATTCATACATTTCTGAAGAAAAGTTTTACTTTTCTACTTTCTTACAATTTTATATCCTAGTCTTGTGCAATCAGGACATGACAGATAGTTATGTTTGAAATCAATTTTATATCCTAGTCTTGTGCAATCAGGATATGACAGATATTTATGTTTGAAATCAATTTTTAGGCAAAGAAAAACTATTTGTTCATGGCGGCAAGACAAAGTCTTGTGAAGTGCTTGATGATTGTCTCTTGTTTGATCCTGAAACTGAGGCTTGGGAGCAGGTAAGGCTTTAATGTTACCCCAACTCAGGGGAGGTAAGGCTTTAATGTTACCCCAACCCAGGGGAGGTAAGGCTTTAATGTTACCCCAACCCAGGGGAGGTAAGGCTTTAATGCTTACATTATGTTACCCCAACCCAGGGGAGGTAAGGCTTTAATGTTTACATTGTTACCCCAACCCAGGGGAGGTAAGGCTTTAATGCTTACATTATGTTACCCCAACCCAGGGGAGGTAAGGCTTTAATGCTTACATTATGTTACCCCAACCCAGGGGAGGTAAGGCTTTAATGCTTACACTATGTTACCCCAACCCAGGGGAGGTAAGGCTTTAATGTTTACATTATGTGACCCCAACCCAGGGGAGGTAAGGCTTAATGTTTACGTTACCCCAACCCAGGGGAGGTAAGGCTTTAATGTTTACATTATGTTACCCCAACCCAGGGGATGTAAGGCTTTAATGTTTACATTATGTTACCCCATTATGTTAGGTACTTATAGGAGGTGGTCAATATAATTATTGAAGTGCTTAATATTAAATATATTAAAGAATAACGGAACCCAAAATCTATTTTGATTGTCATTGTTAATTTAAAAACAAACCTGGTTCTATGAAATATTTGAATGACTTAACAAGACCAGACACACCAATCCCAACCACTAAGGACTGATTAAAAGTTGTTAGAGTTCCTGTGTGGCAACATACAGACGATCATTTTGAATGTTTTCTGTTGCAAAACTATTGTTTGTTTGTTTGTTTGTAATACAAATAAAATGTACCTCCAAGGCTTGAACCAAAGAGTCATGTTTGCTCCTTGGCTACTGTTAGTTGCTCCTTGGCTACTGTTAGTTGCTCCTTGGCTACTGTTAGTTGCTCCTTGGCTACTGCTAGTTGCTCCTTGGCTACTGTTAGTTGCTCCATGGCTACTGTTGGTTGCTTCTTGACTACTGTTAGTTGCTCCTAGTTTACGGTTGGTTGCTCCATGGCTACTGTTGGTTGCCCCTAGGCAACTGTTAGTTGCTCCATGACTACTGTTGGTTGCTCCTTGAGTACTGTTGGTAGCTCCTTGAGTACTGTTGGTTGCTCTTTGAGTACTGTTGGTTGCTCTTTGAGTACTGTTGGTTGCTCTTTGAGTCCTGTTGGTTGCTCTTTGAGTACTGTTAGTTGCTCCTTGAGTACTGTTGATTGCTCCTTGAGTACTGTTAGTTGCTCCATGACTAGTGTTAGTTGCTCCATGACTACTGTTAGTTGCTCCATGACTAATGTTAGTTGCTCCATCAAAACTGTTAGTTGCTCCATGACTACTGTTAGTTGCTCCTTGAGTACTGTTGGTTGCTCCTTGAGTACTGTTGATTGCTCCTTGAGTACTGTTTGTTGCTCCATGAGTACTGTTAGTTGCTCAATGACTACTGTTAGTTGCTTCATGACTACTGTTAGTTGCTCCATGACTACTGTTAGTTGCTCCATGACTACTGTTAGTTGCTCCATGACTACTGTTAGTTGCAACATGACTACTGTTAGTTGCTCCATGACTACTGTTAGTTGCTCCATGACTACTGTTAGTTGCTCCATGACTACTATTAGTTGCTCCTTGAGTACTGTTAGTTGCTCCATTACTACTGTTAGTTGCTCCATGACTACTGTTAGTTGCTCCTTGACTACTTTTGGTTGCTCCTTGACTACTGTTAGTTGCTCCTTGAGTACTGTTGATTGCTCCTTGAGTACTGTTAGTTGCTCCATGACTACTGTTAGTTTCTCCATGACTACTGTTAGTTGCTCCATCACTACTGTTGGTTGCTCCATCACTGCTGTTGGTTGCTCCATCACTGCTGTTGGTTGCTCCATCACTACTGTTGGTTGCTCCTTGAGTACTGTTGGTTGCTCCTTGACTACTGTTGGTTGCTCCATGAATACTGTTAGTTGCTCCTTGACTACTGTTAGTTGCTCCATGACTACTGTTAGTTGCTCCATGACTACTGTTAGTTGCTCCTTGACTACTGTTGGTTGCTCCATGACTACTGTTGGTTGCTCCTTGAGTACTGTTGATAGCTCCTTGAGTACTGTTGGTTGCTCCTTGAGTACTGTTGATTGCTCCTTGAGTACTGTTTGTTGCTCCATGAGTACTGTTAGTTGCTCAATGACTACTGTTAGTTGCTTCATGACTACTGTTAGTTGCTCCATGACTACTGTTAGTTGCTCCATGACTACTGTTAGTTGCTCCATGACTACTGTTAGTTGCTCCATGACTACTGTTGGTTGCTCCTTGAGTACTGTTGGTTGCTCCTAGGCTACTGTTAGTTGCTCCTTGAGTACTGTTGGTTGCTCCTAGGCTACTGTTAGTTGCTCGTTGAGTACTGTTAGTTGCTAAAAACCACCATTCCCAAGTGTTATTTCCTGTTTCCTTACACTGAAGTTATTGAAATCCCTATCTCCTATGTAATTTTTGATATTGTTATATGTCATCAATGTTACCTCTAAGGTTTGTCTGTCCATGTGCAAAGTATAAAAACTTCTGTGCAAAGTTGCATGGCATCCATTTTTGAGGCCCCTATCCTATTAACTCGTGAAGGATTCCGGATTCAAATTCAACACTTCCGGATCTGTTGTCAACTTTTTCAAAACGCTCGTAAACACGTTTTCTGACTTGCTAGAGAGCTGAAATTTTCACAGCAGGTTTGGCTTGTGGGGAGGATAAAGCTATTAAATTTTCAGTTCGATCAAATGTAGGGGTCTACCGATATATTGGCACCGATATCTGCATATCTGAAATATCGGTATCTGTAGCATGTAAAGGTCCCGATATTGACGTCACCGATATTTCATAATAAGTGACATTTTGACCCCCCCAAAAAAAAACTATAATTTGGATTTACAATATCTCGAGAAATTCATATATCGACCCCGATACCGGTATTGAAATAGTCAAAAGAGTCCTAGTATTAATATGTACAGCCACGATATGGTGTGTCATGTGTAATGATATTGTTTAGGTATCGGCCTATTTTCGTATACTCGGAAATACTATGTAAATAGTGCCGATGCAAAGTATACCGTAATTGCTCTAATAAATGGATAACATGTAAACATTATGTTCACGTAATTGCTCTAATAGCAAAGAATCACCGACGTCTAAAACATTTCGTTTCGTATGGAATAATAAAATGTACCGTGTGCAGACTTGTTGTCATTGGCAACCATTCATTCTTCAACCTCATTTCTTTCTATTACTATTGCTTTGTTCTCATTTTTTCATTCATAAAAGGTGGCCGTGTGCAAAAGCCATTAAACTATTGGTTAGAATTAATAATTATGAGTCAAAGTTGAAGTTTCAAAAGGAGTTCCTTATTTTATTTTTACATTTTTATAAAGGACGGTTCATTTTGTCCAATGTAGGTCATGATCTGGAACTTGTAAACACATCAGAAACTTCGTTTCGGCAACAAACAAAAAAATCTGTAATATCGGCAAAACTGCATATCGGTAGACCCCTAAATTATAAAATATAAATAATTACGAGTGATAAATTTAAGGATGACTTCATCAAATATGACCGCTGTTGTTGTTTTTTTTTGGTCCTAACAAATACTCATAATAGCACTCATATCAGAAGAAAATATCAGTAATATTGGCAAAAATGCATATCGGTAGACCCTTAATATAAAATATAAATAATTAGGAGTGATAAATTTAAGATTGACGTCATCAAATAAGACAGCTGGTTTTTGTCCTTACAAATACTCATATAGCCACTAATGTGGGAAAAAAATATCGGTAATATCGGCAAAAATGCATATCGCTAGTCCCCTAATATAAAAGATAAATAATTACGAGTTATAAATTTAAGAATGACGTCATCAAAATATATGACCGCTGGTTTTTGTCCTAACAAATACTCATATCGGAAAAAAATATCGGTAATATCGGCAAAAATGCATATCGGTAGTCCCCTAATACTAATATAAAAGATAAATAATTACGAGTGATAAATTTAAGAATGACATCATCAAATATGACCACTGGTTTTTGTCCTAACAAATACTCATATCGGCACTCATATCGGCTAAAAAAATATCGGTATCGGCAATATAGGCCAAAATGCATATCGGTAGACCCCTAACTAATCAAATGTACCGTAATTAAATTAATGCATTTTTAGTTTATCTCTACAAGTAGCGGCCAGCTTTTGTTGACATTTTACGAGTCTCGCTGAGTTAAGTTCAGCCATCCGTGACGAAACATTTTAACTGCCCCCTCCGTTTTAAAACAAAGGGTATTTAAGGCAATCTAAGTCTGTAAATGTTTGTCGCGTTTAAGCATGATAAATACTTTTTAGTTATGTCTCATATATAAGGGATTTATAGTCAAAAACTTTGTTTCTTTCGGGGTTATTTAATTCAATCCCTTATATTAACTTTATTAAAAGTAGAAAATAATTTTTTAGTCACAAACTAAGTAGTCACACAGGGGGACTCAGAAATTTTGTGTTAGTTGATCAAATTTTATATCTCACATTAAATCCCACAATCGATCACAATAAATATCAATAAACTTAGAGTTCGGAGTCCCCCTGTGTGACTACTTAGTTTGTGACTAAAAAATTATTTTCTGCTTTTTCATGCGAGATTCTACATTCCTCACTGCAGCTGGGCCTCATCTTTTTAAACAAGTTTTTTTGTTCATTTTATTTGTGCAATATTTTACAAAATTTGCTGCGTGGTAATTCTAAACTTTTATCCGTCTATTGCTCATCAACTTTAAAAAAAAACAACTCTATGTTTGCCATAATAGGATTTTTGTCTTCTTTCTCAACATTTTCAATAATTTACATTAGTGTAAAAATATTATTTAATGTTTTGTAATTTTAACAAGGACTTGAAAGATACGAATATCATGACAAAATTAGCAGCCTTAAGAAAGAAAATAATTTTTAAAATGAAAAAAGGGGAGTACCAAAAAATAAAAGATCAATTCCTATTATTAAAATGTTTAATAAAGTTCAAGAATGATAGAATAAATGAAATCAACAATTTTTGTTGTTTTAGCTACAGATCGTTTTGATAGTAATTTTTGAATGTTCTTAGAGAATGTTTTAAACATGTATGACAGTAATACTTGTAAAGTAGCATGTTAAAGTTGTTAGAGCTGTTACAGTGTTTAAGCTTGACTTGTGTTAAGTCTCAAAGTCTGAGTGGATCCACTTGGCCCACTTATGGCTATGGTACATTCTGCATCAGTTGTCACAATGCTGTGTACACAGATCACACAAACACTAGACCATTGTGATGAGATAGACCTGTTAGTTTTGTGAAGTAGATAGTGGCATTTAACAATGTATATAATTGCTACATTGTTTATCGATATCTAAAAAGTGTTTTCCCTGCATCTATTCTAAGTTAGTAGAAGGATGTCTAAATTCATCTTCCCATGGCCCCAGTTTTCATGAAAAGACTATGCCAGGACCAAGCACTCATTGTTCTACTTCCTGTCACATTTCCTGTGTTTTTGTTAACAGGATGTCATTCAATGTATGCACAACATTTTTAACGGAGTACTCAAGATTAATATGTAATACCGTATATACTCGTTCTCAAGCCGACTTTTTTGGACAAAATCGAGGGGAAAAGGTTGGGGGATCGGCTTACGAGCGGGTCATAGGTGATTTCTGCATGTCCATTGAATATCAG
This sequence comes from Ampullaceana balthica, assembly GCA_944989445.1. NCBI lineage: Eukaryota > Metazoa > Mollusca > Gastropoda > Lymnaeidae > Ampullaceana > Ampullaceana balthica. Next base: position 330,810 of record CALYLW010000319.1, on the reverse strand, counting down.
TGTTGTTATTGTACATCATCAAAGTCCTTGTCTACATTCTACAAGATTCGACTGCTCTACCAGAAGCTATAAAATATTATTAAACATCTACATTTACCTTATTTATTCAATTTATTTATTTTTGTGAATGTTTTAATAAATTGTTTACAAATTTTGTTTTCAACAACAAATTTTAATGTATGTGCTTTCACCACTGTTTACAAAAAAAAATTTTTTTTTAAAATACTGGTACTGGTAACTCTTGCCTAATAAAGATGACAAAGACAAAGATATGTAGTACAAAGTACATGTAGTAGGAAATACAAAGAAAAGTATATAAAGAGTGGGTAGTACCTATATATAGTATATAGTCACCAATTTAATATATTTTCAAATAATTATTATTGCTATTTACTGACTTTTTAAATATGAAATATAAAAAACATTTTCTTTTAGTTTTAATAAAATAAAAAGCCTTCTAGCAAATGCTATAAAAAATGACATCCATCTTCTCTGTTATTCAAATCTCTTTTTCATCAACAACCTAAACAAAGTAAACAATCATAATCACCTATTTAGCTTGTGGTTTTAAAAAAATGTGTACCATTTTGTTTACGCTGTCTTATTATTTTTTGGGGTCGGCTTACGAGGCGGTTACACACCTTTTATACTTTCTCTTCCACAAGAAGAGGGGTCGGTGTATGAACAAACACGCTATAGAGCAAGTATAAAGTAACGGTATGTGGAAATTTCACTCTATTTACCAACTGAGGTGCCATTGTGGTTTTAAGTGTAAAGGAGAGAGTGTATGGTATAGTTTAGCCATTGTGGTTTTAAGTGTAAAGGAGAGAGTGTATGGTATAGTTTAGCCATTGTGGTTTTAAGTGTAAAGGAGAGAGTGTATGGTATAGTTTAGCCATTGTGGTTTTAAGTGTAAAGGAGAGAGTGTATGGTATAGTTTAGCCATTGTGGTTTTAAGTGTAAAGGAGAGAGTGTATGGTATAGTTTAGCCATTGTGGTTTTAAGTGTAAAGGAGAGAGTGTATGGTATAGTTTAGCCATTGTGAAGTGTAAAGGAGAGAGTGTATGGTATAGTTTAGCCATTGTGGTTTTAAGTGTAAAGGAGAGAGTGTATGGTATAGTTTAGCCATTGTGGTTTTAAGTGTAAAGGAGAGAGTGTATGGTATAGTTTAGCCATTGTGAAGTGTAAAGGAGAGAGTGTATGGTATAGTTTAGCCATTGTGGTTTTAAGTGTAAAGGAGAGAGTGTATGGTATAGTTTAGCCATTGTGGTTTTAAGTGTAAAGGAGAGAGTGTATGGTATAGTTTAGCCATTGTGGTTTTAAGTGTAAAGGAGAGAGTGTATGGTATAGTTTAGCCATTGTGAAGTGTAAAGGAGAGAGTGTATGGTATAGTTTAGCCATTGTGAAGTGTAAAGGAGAGAGTGTATGGTATAGTTTAGCCATTGTGAAGTGTAAAGGAGAGAGTGTATGGTATAGTTTAGCCATTGTGAAGTGTAAAGGAGAGAGTGTATGGTATAGTTTAGCCATTGTGAAGTGTAAAGGAGAGAGTGTATGGTATAGTTTAGCCATTGTTAAGTGTAAAGGAGAGAGTGTATGGTATAGTTAAGCCATCCTTCAGATTACTTTGGTATTTGCACAAAACACTACACAATAATTTAGCATGAGAAAATGTAAATTTTTGCATAAAAAATTATTCTTGGCTTGCATAATTTTTTAAGAAATCAAGACATTAGAACTAGAAATATTAATAAACATAATCAATCAAACAATAAGCGGAGTGCAAATCTCAGGGAATTGTCTGCTCATGATTGAGCTTGACACCTCATGTTGCATTAAGCCACCGATGTAGGGAGGAGCTCCACAAGTACATGTATTGATGGACTGTTCCCAGCTTTGATTTCTCTTGTTAGACTGTATCCCATTTCCTTGATGCACAGCATCAGAAATTCTATTTAACAAAATGTATAGACTGTACACCATGGTCCTTAGAAACAGTTAAATTCCACAATAAAAAGTCATTTGACCTTGAGCGCTTTTTTCTTACTGAATGCCATCACCTTAATCCAAATGTTTACTGAATGTCCTCACCTTAATCCAAATGTTTACTGAATGTCATCCACCTCTATCGAGGCTCTTCTCCGTTTGATCCAAAAGGCAAGTTTTGAAATCAATGTTCTGCATTCATTTCTAAACTTTGGACTGCATGTGCCATAGACAAAAAAGTTGACTGCTGTGTTAAAGAAGCAGGACCTGACAAAGATGTTGTAAAAGACAATGCCGATGGTGCTGAGGTTCTGTACAAAGTTTCTGTTCAAAGCTTGGACGCCCTTGAGAATGATATGTGGCAAGAAACTGACAACAAACACCAAAGTTATGAAGAATAACATCATTGTTGTTTTCCTGACTCGGTTGTCTCGATTTGCCGAGATCTTGCGCAGATGACGTAGAACTGATGGCTTCCTCAAAACCTTTTTAGTTGCAACATTGCTGTCTTGTGGCGAGCTGTATCAGAATATAAAGTCATAAATTAGGTCACTTTTTATTGTAATAATTGCTACATCATTAATCTTAGAAAACGTTTTTAGCAACAAATATAACAAATTTTAAAGTATCAAAGACGACTACAGAAAATGCAGAGGATGTTGGTGTGAAATCCTAAATGAGAAATAAAGACACTATAACAGATCATTGGGTAGAGAGCCTGAATAAAGATGAAAGAAAATGAAAATGATGTTTTCTATGAAAGCCACAATGATGATTTAAGACAATGGCAAAGATGTTTTCTATGAAAGCCACAATGATGATTTAAGACAATGGCAAAGATGTTTTCTATGAAAGCCACAATGATGATTTAAGACAATGGCAAAGATGTTTTCTATGAAAGCCACAATGATGATTTAAGACAATGGCAAAGATGTTTTCTATGAAAGCCACAATGATGATTTAAGACAATGGCAAAGATGTTTTCTATGAAAGCCACAATGATGATTTAAGACGGTGGCAAAGATGTTTTCTATGAAAGCCTTCATCGTCCAAGTACAATGCAGTAAACAAAGAATCAGTTGAAAGAGTCAAAAAGTTATTCAAATCCAATATTAAAGCACATCTCTTAGACAGCATCTTATTAGGTCTAATAATTTGGGAATGAAATTAACAAGACAAAATATAACTATTTTAAAGATAAATTAATAAACAGTGTAAGCTTGTTCTTGTTGAATACCATTAGGTGTTTTTGTATCAAATTTTTTTCTTTTATTTGCTATTGGTGCTTTTGTGCAAGAAATTTACGTGTCCCTTTAATTTCCCTGTGTCCTTTTGTTTACTCGGTTGAACTATATTTCTATACACCCACAAAATCAGTGACATTTTATTTATTTCTTAATTTAAATTCACACATTTTTTATGATGGATAGATATCTATGGCCTAAAATCTGTTAAAAGCATGCTTTAGGCAACAATGTAACACTTCATTCAATGATGAACATGTTATCAACAGTGATGAACATGTTATCAACAGTGATGAACATGTTATCAACAGTGATGAACATGTTATCAACAGTGATGAACATGTTGTCAACAATGATGAACATGTTATCAGCAACTGAACATGTTATAAGATAAATTTTCATTTCAGCCTGTGTTTTATCATGTATACATATTAGGGCTGTGGAAATTAACGATTAATTAATCTATTAGTCGTTAAAATTTTTAATCGATTAAAATTAATTTGATTGATTAAAATTTAAGAAAATATTTCTTTCTTTTTTTTTCTTCCAATTTATTAATAATTTATATTTTTTAGGGCTGCGGAAATTAAAGATTAATTAATCGATTAATCCTTAAAAATTTTAATCGGTTACAATTAATTTAATTGGATCGATTAAAATTTAATAAAATATTTATAACTAGGTTGCGCTGGGGCGCCGTGGGACCTACAGCGCCCCCTTTTTTTCAAAAGCGCTGCTAACTTATCCTTGTTTGACAAATACGAAATATCAACTTCCTGAAATGTACACAAAGTATTTTATAATAGGGGTTGTGGGGCGCCTACGGCCCCCCACTTTGTTTGTGTCAAAAGCCCAAATAACTTATCCTTGTTTAATAAATACGCAATATTAAACTTCCTGAAATGTACACAAAGTATTTTATAATTATAAAACCTTAAATCCTCTTTTCACATTGTTCCCTTTTCCAAAATTAAAATATAAGCTCAAACAATGACGTCATATAATATTTTTTTACGGCATGAAACACCACAGGCTTTTTAACAGCTATGGACTGTTGCACTATATTAAAATACGAGCAACAAAGCCCGTCCAAGGACGTTCCGCCACCGTTCGGTGGCATGTTGTAACTCCCCTCCAACAGCCGTCTCGACCGGCATTACATGTGCATCACGTCAAAAATACTATTCATTATAGTTAAAATAATTAACTCGTATAAACAGAGCTTTTGACTATAAATCCCAACGAGCACAACTCAAAATAAAGTCTTGGAAGAAATACTGAACCAAAAATAACTCGTTTTAAATGTCCGCGTAAACGTGTTTCAATATGATTGGCTGTAGGAGTCATATGTGTTTGATGGACCAATTGCTATCGATGACCGCGAAGAACATAGCCTTTTATTTTATAGGATAAGCTCAAACAATGACGTCATATAATATTTTTTACAGCTATAAACACCACACGATTTTTTAACTGCTATGGACTATTGTACTACGTTCCTCAGCGTTCCACAGTGACTTGGGCTATTATATTATTTATATTTTTATTCTCCACTTTATTAATATTTAAATTTTTTGTTACTTACCTTCATTTCCCTCGTATTATTATTATTATTTATTTAGACGTGCATTTGTATATAAAAAGGTTTTTCTTCATTATTTCTTGCATAGCAGAACGAATTTGCTGTGTTACGTCACAAAATTTAGGAGCCATGGAATTACTGCGACTAAACCGAAGTCGCAAAATAATGAATCATGACTTAACGGGATCTATATATGCATTATAAAGTTACTAGATATTCTGGGGCGCCTATGGCGCCCACTTTTTTCAAAAGCACAAGTAACTTACGTGAATGTTAATGCATGCGTTCAAATCAGCGTGTCCGACAACCAAAAATTGGTATGTGAATGAGTTCAATAAAAAGAATGAATAATTAAAGTTTAGTTGATTAGAATTATTTATTTTTCACAAAATTTCTCTGTATATCCCTTTTCCAAAATTAAAATATAAGCTCAAACAATGATGTCATATAATATTTTACGGCAAGAAAACCACACGCTCTGTTAATCTCGAAAACAAAATGATTATGATTTTACGTCTGTATTTTCAATTTTAAAAAATAAGAGTGATGTCACTTAGCGTTACAGAATCCTTTGGCGTTTCAGATTGAGTCTCGGCTTATATTATATTGATAATTAATCGATTAAATTTTTTTCTCGATTAATCTAACAAAAAAACTTTAATCAGTACCAGCCCTAATACATATAAATTGTCAAGTAATATATTAGAGGATAATTTTCTTCTCCAAAGAGCCATGCATTGTAACTTGATTGTACTTACAGAGAGTTGATGCCCTTTAAGTCTTGTTCCTTATCATGCAGTAGCGACGAGTCTTTGATGCCATCCAAGGAGGGTTCATTGTCCTCATTGCTACCACTGTACAGTGTGTGCCTGCGGTTAGCCCCGGCAGATACTATGCTTCCTCTTCTCGTTTGAACATTATTACGAAATGCTTTTTGTCTAAGCACCTGCCGCCCTATAAGAATGTAGATGATGATCATAATAGCAAAGGCAACCAAAAATACAAGTCCCAACAAAATTATGTACGCTTTGCGTAGAGGATGGTTTTTATATTCTTGATTGGTGGAGCATTCTTTTCCATATATTCCTTCAGATATAGGCACTTCTGCCAAACCATAGACTATTGGGGTGGGTATGGCAATGATCATTGCCAAGACACATAGCATAAATGTGCGTTTCCAGATGTCGTAAGCGGTTAGGTGATCTCCAAGGGGTTGGCAAATCCTTTGGTAGCGGTCAACCGCAACCATGACAAGGAGCAACCCGGAGGCTACCAATATAATGGTGGTGACCAATCGAATTCCCCGACACATGATCTCACTGTTAAAGTTGTACGAGTACCTCATGTCCACTATCTCTCCAGGAATACTGATGGCACAAGTTAGCAGGTCGTAGCTGGCCAGTGCCAGAATGGCAGACCTGGCAGAGCTTGGTGTAAACTTGAAGTAATAGACATAGAAGACCAGACAATTGCCCACGGTGCCAATGAGCATGATGGCACAGAGGACCAAAATAGCTGGCAATAGAGTCACTGCCATTTGGTCACTTAGTCTGTCTCGACACATATCAATCTCTGACAGAGTTGAGTTTACCTGGCAGTTAACACTGAAATAATCCATTCTCATATCTGTTACATTCAAATCTGGCATAGTTAACAAATGTTGTATTTATCTGTATAGATTTAGAAAAACAGACATATATTGAAGTTATGTATGAGCATTACAAGTTTATTTAACCTATAGCACTGCAGACTTGTTTATTTTGAAGAACATTTTTCAAGTGGCAAGGGAGGTCACACCCTAACCCAATAACAATGAGACTGTTTCTCCCTCTTATGACCAATTCATTCCTAAATCTCATTAGTTTAAAAGTAGCTTGACACAAGCAGCTGATTGGTCACATTTATTCTTTCATTGAGTCACTGTTTTACTGTAGACATGTCACAGTTTACACCTCTTTATTTGGCCAAGAAGAATGGGCATTTTGTTTGCAGCAGACGCATTAGGTTTTGCAATTCATTTTATTTGCATCTTTATTACATGTTATTATCTTTGACTAATTAGATAGCTGATGTGTAAAGACTTTTCAATGTAAATGTTGTCTCTAAAATAGCAAGGTTAAAACACATTCCCTGAATAAACTTTTTATTAAAAATATACTATGATATTTTATATCTATGATATACTATGATATTTTATATCTATGATATACTATGATATTTTATATATATGATATACTATCAGGGGCGGATTAAGACTGCACGGGGCCCCTGGCTGCAATTCAAACTGGGGCCCCATCCAGCCAGTGTACCTTTAGATAAAATGATTGATAGCAGCTAATATAAGACTGTAACTTGTAAATATTCATCCAAAATGATTATTCATGAAAAACCCGAATTCGAAGAAATAACTTTTTGCCGGTATCCTAAAATTGAGCGTATAAGACAATTTATGTAATTAAAAAACACATGGAAAAAAGAAATTCACACCCCACCCGGGGATCGAACCCGCCACCGCTTGCACCACAAGCCTTAGTACTTTACATTCGGCCACGAGAGCTCATTTAGGGTTGTCAATTAAAAAATATATATATATTATTCTTTAATAATTTCTGTTATTGAGCCTATCAAATCAGGTTTTTTGACTGCTAAGACTATCGTGTGGGAAAAGAGATCATTTTAATAGATGAGATTTTATTAATTTATCATATTTTCAGCAATTCATGTATACATTTGTCCACATTTATTATAAAATATGCTAAGTTTGGGGGCCCTAAATCATCGGGGGCCACTGGCTTTAGCCCGTTCAGCCCCCCCCTTAATCCGCCATAGTATACTATGATATTTTATATATATGATATACTATGATCTTTTATATATATGATATACTATGATCTTTTATATATATGATATACTATGAAATTTTATATGTATGATATACTATGATATTTTTAAGATATTACCAATTGGTATCTATGTGCGATTATTTACATCATTGGTGGTCCTTTGTATGTTTTACATACATAAGTTGTAGATGGTCCTTTGTATGTTTTACATACATAAGTTGTAGATGGTCCTTTGTATGTTTTACATACATAAGTTGTAGATGGTCCTTTGTATGTTTTACATACATAAGTTGTAGATGGTCCTTTGTATGTTTTACATACATAAGTTGTAGATGGTCCTTTGTATGTTTTACATACATAAGTTGTAGATGGTCCTTTGTATGTTTTACATACATAAGTTGTAGATGGTCCTTTCATATGTTTGACATACAAAAGTCATAGGTGGTCATTGTTTGTTCTGTTGTATACTGTTTTACAGCAAAACTTTTCTGAAATATCCCCCTTTAAAAATGTGACATAGTCTTAATGTTAAAAGGATGCAAACTGTGAGAGTAATGCTGAAATCGATCTCTTTAATTCAGCCATGACTTATGACTTACCTGCTGATTCTAACAAACTGTGAGAGTAATGCTGAAATCGATCTCTTTAATTCAGTCATGACTTATGACTTACCTGCTGATTCTAACAAACTGTGAGAGTAATGCTGAAATCGATCTCTTTAATTCAGTCATGACTTATGACTTACCTGCTGATTCTAACAAACCTTGAGAGTAATGCTGAAATTGATCTCTTTAATTCAGTCATGACTTATGACTTATCTGCTGATTCTAACAAACTGTGAGAGTAATGCTGAAATCGATATCTTTAATTCAGTCATGACTTATGACTTATCTGCTGATTCTAACAAACTGTGAGAGTAATGCTGAAATCGATCTCTTTAATTCAGTCATGACTTATGACTTATCTGCTGATTCTAACAAACTGTGAGAGTAATGCTGAAATCGATCTCTTTAATTCAGTCATGACTTATGACTTACCTGCTGATTCTAACAAACCTTGAGAGTAATGCTGAAATCGATCTCTTTAATTCAGTCATGACTTATCTGCTGATTCTAACAAACTGAGAGAGTAAAGTTGAAATCTATCTCTTTAATCCAGTCATGACTTATGACTTACCTGCTGATTCTAACAAACTGAGAGAGTAAAGTTGAAATCTATCTCTTTAATCCAGTCATGACTTATGACTTACCTGCTGATTCTAACAAACTGAGAGAGTAAAGTTGAAATCTATCTCTTTAATCCAGTCATGACTAATGACTTATCTGCTGATTCTAACAAACTGAGAGAGTAAAGTTGAAATCTATCTCTTTAATCCAGTCATGACTTATGACTTACCTGCTGATTCTAACAAACTGAGAGAGTAAAGTTGAAATCTATCTCTTTAATTCAGTCATGACTTATGACTTACCTGCTGATTCTAACAAAACTCATTCAGCTACTTCCAGTTTTAAGTAAACAAGGATGTGGTCAGTGGTCAGTTCTATGTCTGATTTATGAATGTTGTCATTGTTAGTAGACAGTTACAAATTGAACATCTTTAAAGTTAAATGCCTGTTTTCTTAAATTGATTTAAAAAACCCCACTGAAGTGTATAGACAGTGGTGATTAAAAAAGACATTACTTGTTTCATTGCTTTAAGTACATTAATATTTTAGCTGTTATTTTAAACATCCAACAATAATTAGTGGGAGTGGAGATATTGTGTGTAAGGTTTAAGTCATTGGTGTGTAGTACATGTAGTAGATCTATGCTGTGAAAAGTTATTTTGTGAGTGGGAGTGGACATTTTTTATAAGAGTGGAGTCATGGTGTCTAGGAGTGGTGTCATGGGGTCTAGGAGTGGCGTCTAAAAGTAGATGAGGGCGTCAATGAAGGAAGAAGTGGTGTATTTGGAGTGTTGGGATCTAGCTTAGGAACAGCTATAACTATAAGTTAACAGTTGTCTCTAAGGGTGATAGTGATGTGTAGGCATGGAATAAAGATGTTGAATGATGTGATCATCGTGGGCGTCTGCGATTCCACCAAGGGCTTAGGCCACCTATGAGAGACCTCCAGGCATCTCTATCCTGGGCCAGCTTCTCCAGGATCTTCCATTCATGGCCAATTCTCTTGATGTCTGCCTCCAACTCTCGGCGCTAAGTGTTTCTTGGACGGCCTCTTTTCCGCTTACCCTGTGGGTTCCATTTCAGAGCTTGCCTTGTTGTATTAGAAGCAGGTTTTCTTAGTGTATGACCAATCCATCTCCACCGCTTCTGAAGAATCTCTTCCTCGATGGGCTTCTGTTTTGTCCGTTGCCACAGTTCCTGGTTGCTGATTTTGCCCGGCCAGTGAATTCTGAGAATCCTTCTTAGAAAATTGTTGATGAAGGACTGGATTCTGGTCAGGTTTACGGCCGTTGTTCTCCCTGTCTCGGCTCCATATAGCAGCACAGGTTCACCATGTCTCGGCTCCATATAGCAGCACAGGTTTCACCATAGTGTTGAAAGTCCTTACTTTTAACTTGCTGCCTAAGTTGTTGGAGGCCCAAACATTCTTGAGTTGCTGGAAGGCTGCTCTTGCTTTTCCGATCCTTATTTTGATGTCAGCATCTGTACCACCTTGTTTATCTACCACGCTGCCAAGGTAAACAAAACTGTCCACCTCCTCAAGGACTTCTCCTTCAAGCATAATCGGTGATGTACTGGTAGCATTAACCTTGAGGATTTTACTCTTCCCTTTGTGTATGTTGAGACCCATGCTAGCAGAAGTGGCTGCGACAATGTTTGTTTTCTCCTGCATCTGTTGTTGGGTATGTGCAAGAAGGGCAAGATCATCAGCAAAGTCAAGATCATCAAGTTGATCCCACAGGGTCCATTGGATGCCATTCCTTTTTTGCTGTGTAGATGTTTTTATCACCCAGTCAATGGCTAACAGGAATGGTGACAGCAAGCAACCTTGTCTCACACCAGTCTTCACCAGGAAACCATCTGTCACCTGCTGACCATGGACAACTCGGCAGTTTATCCCTTCTTACATGTTTCTGATTATATCCGTAATCTTCTGTGGCACCCCGTAATGCCTTAGCAATCTCCACAGGGTTTGCCTGTCCACTCTTTCGAAGGCTTTTTCATAGTCAACAAAGTTGACATAGAGCGGCAAGTTCCACTCTAGTGACTGCTCTAGAATGATGCGCAGTGTCGCTATCTGGTCAGTGCAGGATCTGTTGGTGCGAAAGCCAGCTTATTGGTCCCGCAACAGAGGGTCTACAGCGTTTTTCATCATGTTTAGTAGTACACGGTTGAATACCTTTCCTGGGATGGACAGCAGGGTAATCCCTCTGTAGTTCCAGCAGGAGCTTAAATCCCCCTTCTTTGGGATCTTGATAAGGTATCCCTCTTTCCAATCGGAAGGAACTTGCTCCTCTTCCCATATCTTCATAAACAGAGGGTGTAGCATTTCCACACTGGTTTCCAAGTCCGCCTTCAGTGCCTCTGCTGGGATGCCATCACGTCCTGCAGCCTTTCCATTTCTGAGTTGTTTAATGGCCCTGCTAATCTCTTCTTTGGTGGGAGTATTGCAGTCAATTAGCAGGTCATTATCAGCTGGTTGGACATCTGGTGGATTCCTTGGTTCCGGCCTGTTTAGGAGCTCTTCAAAGTGCTCCTTCCATCTCCCTCTCTGTTGCTCCTCACTTGGTATGGAGTTTCCCATTTTATCCTTCACTGGTCTCTCTATCTTACTAAAGTTAACTTGAGTAAGGTGTCTGGTGGGAATGAGATATTATTCTCATAAATATAAAGATGACAATTTTGGAATTGAACTTGAATGATGTAAGTCAAATTGTTGGTTTGATCCACAGCTCAAATGTTCTGGTGATCTTCCTGGTCCACGTCACTCACACTGTGTCAGTTACTGGAATGGCCACGTTGTGCTGTCTGGTGGAGTGAATGCTTACCATGAACCTCTGGGAGATATCTGCCTTCTGGACTTGTCTAGGAATCAATGGGAAAAGCTGTCTGTTATTGGGAATCTTTACAACAGGTAATAACAGCTAGGGAACAGGACAGGTAATCACAACTAGGGAACAGGACAGGTAATCACAACTAGGGAACACGACAGGTAATCACAACTAGGGAACACGACAGGTAATCACAACTAGGGAACAGGACAGGTAATCACAACTAGGGAACATGACAGGTAATCACAACTAGGGAACAGGACAGGTAATCACAACTAGGGAACAGGACAGGTAATCACAACTAGGGAACACGACAGGTAATCACAACTAGGGAACACGACAGGTAATCACAACTAGGGAACAGGACAGGTAATCACAACTAGGGAACAGGACAGGTAATCACAACTAGGGAACACGACAGGTAATCACAACTAAGGAACAGGACAGGTAATCACAACTAGGGAACACGACAGGTAATCACAACTAGGGAACATGACAGGTAATTACAACAGGGACCATGACAGGGAATGACAACAAGGGAACACGACAGGGGAATTACGGACACTTCGACCCCGGACGGTTTGACCCTGCTAGTTCGACCCCAGGGCGTTTCGACCCTTTCGTTTCTACACCGTGAAATGTTTTTATTTATTCTTTGGGTTTTTTTTTCTTACATTTTTTAAAATATTAATTTTCTGTATATTATTCATTAAAAATTAAAAAGAGTATCTCCACTCCTATCCCAAACTAAGCACACTTAAAATGGTCTAATTAATTATTGGGTTTTACAAATGTATATATTTAAGTCGTTCAAAGATTTTCAATGTGATAACAAAAACAAAACTTAGTTGCTTTTATATATTTTTTTATCTTATTATTTTTTTAATTAAAGTTGACGACATGCTGAACGCAGTCCCTGAAACCATTACAAACCCCGCGCCCTTTGCATTCACTTCTGTTTCTTGTGTTCCTTAACCTGTGTATACCTCCCTAGCAGAAATACAGATTTTAATAAGATGTACAAAGTTGTCAGTATTTAAAGTTCCTAAATTTCAATAGTTAATACCTCCTAGTTAATGCCGCCTAGCATACAATAACATTCAAGCTGCTGGACCAGTATGACCTGATTGAATGTTAAGTCATTGGTGTTTACATTTTGTCCGAGGGTTTCATAATCCCATGTTACAAGGCTAGACTCAGTGACCACCACAGCAAGCCGTGTGCTGGCGGGGGTAAATAGAGTTAGTGGGGGCAGCGAGAATGTAGGCACCTTTAGAAAGGACCATCTGACCACATTGCCTTTGTATTGTCCGATTACATCGGACGGGCGGGGGGTGGAGTTGGATTAGTTTGGAAGGATTTTCTACCTCAGAGGAATAACGCTTTTATCACAATCATGAATTCGAGATTGAATGTTATTTGTATATCCGTGTATATACAAATAACGATTTCACACTGTATTTAATTTTTAATGGATACAAATTTTAAGCTAAATTATTTTTGTACCAAAAGTAATTTTGAAAATAATCAATTTTTAAAAGTATATTTTAAAAAAAATATATATAAATTATACGGTGTAGATATGAAGGGGTCAAAACGTCCAAGGTCGAAACACCCTTGGGTCGAAATGTCCTGTTGTCGAAATGTCCGGGGTCGAATCGTCCGTGGTCGAACCGTCCGTGGTCGAACCGTCCGTGGTCGAATCGACCGGGATCGAAAAGTCCTGGGGTCGAAATGTCCTGTGGTCAAACTGGCAGGGTGGAACCGTCCGGGGTCGAAGTGTCCGACCACCACGACAGGTAATCACAACAAGGGAACACAACAGGTAATCACAACTAGGTAATACATCAAATTCACATCTTTATTTTGAAACCATTCGTGAGTACTGTAAACAAGTGGCATTTTACTTGGAGGAAAACTATTTTGTTTTTATTTGATTGCCATAAATATACAAGATAATAGATAGAAGAAATTTACATTAAATGGGCTTTGTTTTACTCTTAAACTCTCAATTTATGTTACCTTGACTTTTTAGACCAAGGCTGGTCGACACTTTAACTCTCAAAGTACATTACCTTGACTTTTTAGACCAACGCTGGTCGACACTTTAACTCTCATAGTACATTAACTTGACTTTTAGACCAAAGCTGGTCAACACTTATATCATAAAATGAATTTTTTTACCTTTTTATATTCATGTTATTTTTAAAATTCATCCATAAATAATTGGATACAGTTCGGAAAAAATACGACTTCAAACATGAATTTTTAATTAAAACTTTTAAAAAATTTACTCATTGCATTGTGTTTTTGGTTAACTGGAACGCTATTTTCGTTCGCCTTTTTGACAATCTTGTTACATGTAACTTTACTCGAGACCAGTAGGCCGCAATTTTTTACATTTATGGCGAAAGATTCATCATTTAGCAAAGAAATCGCTTATATTCCTAGCTGAAAAGTTATTTCTATTGAAAGGAATAAAACTAAAATATTAATGCGGAGAATTTATTTATTTTCATTGATGGACAAGTTCACTACCGAAGGTATGTATTTTTCCTTTGTTACAAAGTTCTCACACTTTGCCAATTTTTTTTACAAATAAAATTGATTTTACTAAATCTATTGATATATTAAGTAGTAAAGAGACATATATAAATCTAGGAAATTCATTTTAGCACATATATTTGTCTTTCTTTTTATTTTATATGAAGTATGTGTTTTATTATTATTTTTTCCCCCAAATCCATTATAAATAACATTTGACTTTGTTTGCCCTGGTTACACTGTAAGGTGGCATCAGTACTTCACAATTTGCTTTACATTATGCTTGATAATAAGCTTATACTCTGTCTAGATTTTCGTGAACATTGAATAGTGTACAATAATTAATTATGTTAAATTTTATAATTGCATTTTACTATTTTTACAAGCCTATTTCTAAAGTTTATCCTAATATTTTTATTTCACAGTTACAGTTATGGCTCTGTAGATTGGGACCTTAGACCACCCCAACAGATATAATTGGAAGAATTAATGGGGAACCTAAAGAATGGTCAAAGGTTATGTAGCAACCTGGTCATCGTAAAAATGCCTCTGTCTTCCCGATTGGTTTTGATTACATAGACACGGGAAGTTTTTCTTGAAGGAATTTTATTAATAGAACAAGAGTAATCAAAATGACACCTATGGTATTATAATACTGACAGGTAACTTAAGAGGAATGTGAACAAGTTAAAATTAAATCTGCCTGGGTTCGGGGGTGGGTATATGTCCAACCTTTATTTTTAAAAAGAAATTAGACCAGTAACTTGTTTTTAGTTCATTGGAGTATGACCAATTCTGGGAGTAGAACGCAGAATAAAAGCTGTGTTTGTGGTTAATAGTGCATTTCACTCAAGAAGAAATTCTGCGAGACAGCAGGAACGATTTTTGAAAGGATATTTCTTTGTAAAAATGGAAAGACAATATGGCAAGTAAGAGATTTGAAAAGTAATATATTTGAGCAGTTGCTTACGGATTTAAAAACGGCCTCTGATATCAGTCTGGCATTGGATGAGCCATGTGATATCACTGACACGGTCCAGAATTGTTGGCCTCTGATATCAGTCTGGCATTGGATGAACCATGTGATATCACTGACATGGTCCAGAATTGTTGGCCTCTGGTATCAGTCTGGCATTGGATGAACCATGTGATATCACTGACACAGTCCAGAATTGTTGGCCTCTGGTATCAGTCTGGCATTGGATGAACCATGTGATATCACTGACACAGTCCAGAATTGTTGGCCTCTGGTATCAGTCTGGCATTGGATGAACCATGTGATATCACTGACATGGTCCAGAATTATTGTGGTGAGGATGTTTATAAGGTATTCAAGGAATTTCTATTAGGCGTCATCCATAAAAAGTCATATTTTCGTACCCCCCTCCCCCCTGTTACACCCCATACATTTTCAGAACCCCTTCCCCTATGCCAAAAAGGCGAACGAAAATAGCGTTCCAGTAAACCAAAAACACGATGCAGAGAAATTGTCTTATTTTATATCATAATTAATAGTTTAAATTTTGTTTTATCAAATGAAAAATGATTTTTAGGATAATAATGATTATAAGAATATTTTATTATGTTCTGACAATAAAGGTTTTGTTATAGAATTATTCCATGTTAAAATTTATAATTTTTGTAATAAAGGAAAAAATGGCTCTATTTTATGAATGTAAGGATACTTTTTTAAATATGAGCCAAATGCTTTGAATTTTCAATATGCCATGTAGAAATGGATTCTGTTGATGGCTATAATAAAGATTTTATGTGTGTTTCAAACACTAATTTTTTCCCTTCATACAGTTTGTGACATGTTGTCATTTTCTGTACAAGTACAAAATTTGTGTTAAAAAATTGGTTCAAAAAATTAAAGATCAAGCTACATTAATATAGTAGACTTCAATTTGCTATCACTGGATTACTGTATATATAATTCAATGTGAACACAGAGATGCATAACATACCATTATTTGTGGTGTTATTTATTTTAAAAAAAATTCCTGTAACTACCTAAATCAAGGGGAAAGAAAGGGGGAAAAACCAAGAATATTTGAGAGTTAATGGCTGGAGATAAAGATTCTAAATTAGGTTTTCAACAGATGTTAATATTTTCAGTTAAGTTGTTCTTTACATTTACTCTCTCTCTCTCACAAAAATATTTTATATTGACAAAGTTGGTTTGATTTTGTTTTCTGATACTCTCCCACATACAAACATTTGATATTCTCTCCACATACTCTCACACACAAACATTTGATATTCTCTCCACATACTCTCACACACAAACATTTGATATTCTCTCCAGATACTCTCACACACAAACATTTGATATTCTCTCCAGATACTCTCACACACAAACATTTGATATTCTCTCCAGATACTCTCACACACAAACATTTGATATTCTCTCCAGATACTCTCACACACAAACTTTTGATATTCTCTCCAGATACTCTCACACAGCTCACATTCATGAGGACAAACTGATCCTCTCACACTCACACACAAACATCTGATATTCTCTCCAGATACTCTCACACAGCTCACATTCATGAGGACAAGCTGATCCTCGTTGGAGGTGTCAACACTCATCAGCCTCCCCCTGGGGTCGCTGTCATCAACTTGAGAACCAGGAAATCTTTGGAGTTTGCTCTGCCAGTAAGTGAGACAATTTGGTCTCTTTTATTGGATCACATTTCTATGTTCTAAAAGTAACTTATTTTATTGATACAGATCTTATTTTAACATTTGTTCTCTTTATATATGCTAAAATTTCTATGTTCTAAAAGTAACTTATTTTATTGATATGGCCTGGCTCTTATGATTTTAATTTTATAATTAGTTCTTGGCTTTAAGACATATTTTTTAATAAATAATTCTGACCAATTACAGCTTTCATGAACAGTCATCAGTCAAAGAAACTTTGTTAGACCTCACATATAACACATCTCCATAGCAGTGCTGAAATAAGACAGATATAACACATCTCCATAGCAGTGCTGAAATAAGACGGATGTGCTCACACCAACAATCCATACAATAATCTTCCATTGTTTCTTTTATTTCAGAACCAGGACAAAAAAAGTCTTCTCATGTTCCACAGACACACATCCATCATGTTGGACTCAGGGGACGTGGTCATTCTGGGGGGTGGGGGAAACTGCTTCTCATTTGGTACACACTTGAACAGGACGCCAGTCTTACTTAATGTTGTCCCTTGTCTTGAAGCAGTCCAGTGATGAATCTTCCACAGGGATTGTGATTAAGTGATTAATGTATAACAGTGACACATGTACTTTGATGGGCACAGTTTGACCTACATTTTATTGATAAAATTTTTAACTTTAAAGCCATGAAAGTTTGATTAGGATCTGTATCAATAATTGGACCATTAAAGACAATCACAACTTTATTCATTTTGGTTAAAACAAAACTATGGCATGTTTAAAGCTGGACCTTTGGATACAGCTTGCCTAGTAGAATTACAAGAATTATGTGTTACTAAATCATTAACATTGTTCTGCCTGGAAGTCACCCAGTAATGAAACTGTTTCTAAGATTTAGTTGAGTTCACTCAAAGGAGCCTTGATAGCTAGAATTCCTAACTTCAACGTTTAAAGGAAAAAGATTTTAGGGGATTTTAATGGTAAATTGAAATGTTCAAATGATTATTTCATTTCCTTGGATTCATGTTTTTAATGATTTTATTTCTGGTAAGTTTATATCAGATAGCAACTTTACTTTTATGTGAACAAATTAAAATTTTAGGATTTTCAGAATTTTTGAGGATAACAAAATATTAAAAATTATCAATGAAAAATAAAACTGTACCTTTGATAACTTGTATGATTGGTGTTAGTGAATGTTGTTGAATGTTAGTGAATGTTGTTGAATGTTAGTGAATGTTGTTGAATGTTAGTGAATGTTGTTGAATGTTAGTGAATGTTGTTGAATGTTAGTGAATGTTGTTGAATGTTAGTGAATGTTGTTGAATGTTGTTGAATGTTAGTGAATGTTGTTGAATGTTGTTGAATGTTAGTGAATGTTGTTGAATGTTCGTGAATGTTAGTGAATGTTGTTGAATGTTAGTGAATGTTGTTGAATGTTGTTGAATGTTAGTGAATGTTGTTGAATGTTAGTGAATGTTGTTGAATGTTAGTGAATGTTGTTGAATGTTGTTGAATGTTAGTGAATGTTGTTGAATGTTAGTGAATGTTGTTGAATGTTAGTGAATGTTGTTGAATGTTAGTGAATGTTGTTGAATGTTAGTGAATGTTGTTGAATGTTAGTGAATGTTGTTGAATGTTAGTGAATGTTGTTGAATGTTAGTGAATGTTAGTGAATGTTTGTTAGTGAATGTTTGTTAGTGAATGTTTGTTAGTGAATGTTTGTTAGTGAATGTTTGTTAGTGAATCTTAGTGAATGTATGTTAGTGAATGTTTATTAGTGAATGTTTGTGAATCTTGTTGTTTGAGTCATTTCAGCAGTGGGAAATCGTTAGTTGAAATTAAAAATGTTCAACTCATAATGTATTCTTCTTGTTAAGAACATTTTTAATGTGCATGGAGAAAACAAGTTGTAGGGTGTGGTTTTATCATCTGAACAGTTTTTTGTGTTAACTTTAATGGAGTCAGTGAAAGATGAGTGAGATTTGTTTTTAACAAAGTCCTGGTTCATATTTTCTCCCATTCAATAGCCTTGAGAATATTATTGACTTTTAAATGACATGGTTGGAAACACCAAGTCTTTGGAAGGGACATAACTCATAAAAACATGAATAATCTGTGGGTTGTCTTGCTAAAGTTGGTTGCTGATCAACAGAACACTTGGGACAGAATAATCTTACCACTTGCTGAACACATGCAGGTAACATGTCATGTTGACTTTGTCAGAACCTGCAGGTAACATGTCATGTTGACTTTGGATCAATATCTCTTTACTTCCCCTGGCTGTATTCACCAGTCCATTGACATGATCATCATTCACATAGAGCCAGTGGCCACTAGGGCATGTGTTCACATGCATCTTTAGTACAACTGTGTGTGCAATGTTCAACTCTCTGTGCAATGTTCAATTTTCTGTGCCATGTACAACAGTGTGTGCAATGTTCAACTGTGTGTGCAATGTTCAACTGTGGGTGCAATGTTCAACTGTGGGGGCAATGTTCAACTTTGTGTGTGCAATGTTCAACTGTCTGTGCAATGTACAACTAACATCTGCTTCATCAATTATCCTTGTCTTCAATTTGAAATATGACAATTTCAAACAACTATTGTTGTTTTGTTGTTAAAACCATACAGAAGTTTTAATGATATAACCTTTGCTTGGATAAATTGTATTAATTGTAACAATAATTGTTGTCTTTATTATTGTGTTTTCAATGTGACAATGCCAAGAAATGTTTCCTGTCTTTAACTTTAACCCAAATATTGTTCTTGATCTTGGAAATAACAAAAACCTCTCCAAACCTAGCAACAAAAAGTTAAATAAAAAGAAATGAACAACTTGACCCTAAGCTAGAGTTCAATGGACAACTTGACCCTAAGCTAGAGTTCAATGAACAACTTGACCCTAAGCTAGAGTTCAATGGACAACTTGACCCTAAGCTAGAGTTCAATGGACAACTTGACCCTAAGCTAGAGTTCAATGGACAACTTGACCCTAAGCTAGAGTTCAATGGACAACTTGACCCTAAGCTAGAGTTCAATGGACAACTTGACCCTAAGCTAGAGTTCAATGGACAACTTGACCCTAAGCTAGAGTTCAATGAACAACTTGACCCTAAGCTAGAGTTCAATGGACAACTTGACCCTAAGCTAGAGTTCAATGGACAACTTGACCCTAAGCTAGAGTTCAATGGACAACTTGACCCTAAGCTAGAGTTCAATGAACAACTTGACCCTAAGCTAGAGTTCAATGAACAACTTGACCCTAAGCTAGAGTTCAATGGACAACTTGACCCTAAGCTAGAGTTCAATGAACAACTTGACCCTAAGCTAGAGTTCAATGAACAACTTGACCCTTAGCTAGAGTTCAATGAACAACTTGACCCTAAGCTAGAGTTCAATGGACAACTTGACCCTAAGCTAGAGTTCAATGGACAACTTGACCCTAAGCTAGAGTTCAATGGACAACTTGACCCTAAGCTAGAGTTCAATGAACAACTTGACCCTAAGCTAGAGTTCAATGAACAACTTGACCCTAAGCTAGAGTTCAATAAACAATTTGACCCTTAGCTAGAGTTCAATGAACAACTTGACTCTAAGCTAGAGTTCAATGGACAACTTGACCCTAAGCTAGAGTTCAATAAACAATTTGACCCTTAGCTAGAGTTCAATGAACAACTTGACCCTAAGCTAGAGTTCAATGGACAACTTGACCCTAAGCTAGAGTTCAATGGACAACTTAACCCTAAGCTAGAGTTCAATGGTCAATAATTCAAATAAGGAGTTTGACCAAACAAAAAGCTCTTGATATTCCAATTCTATTTTCATTGTGTACAAACAACAAAGGGACGCAATTCATAAAACTTTGCCGTAAGGAGGATCCTTGGAGGCATATAAAAACGGAGAAGATTGCGCGGAACAATGAACTCTGGTTTAAGTGTGTTGAAAAGTGTTGATAAAATAACACAAAACCAGCTTCAATACAACGGACTGCATGCGTAATTTCTGGTTTTTATCATAATACAAAACTCTCATTGTACTCTAGTAACGTCAGATGTATCTTTGATGCATGATTCTATTAAGGGCGGTCCACACCTCACAAATGCTCTGCAGCATTTGCCCAAGCATCACACGAACGCACTATAAAATTCGCCAATAACATAGTGCGTTCGTGTGATGCTTGGGCAAATGCTCTAGAACATTTGTGAGGTGTGGACCGACCTTTAATAGCATATAAAATAAGACATAGTTCAAGGAGCTATTGTTGACTATAATGTACAGTACAATAGCTTATTAATACTAGGATATTTTGGTGCAACTAGGATATTTTGGTGCAACTAGGATATTTGGTGCTACTAAGATATTTTGGTGCAACTAGGATATTTGGTGCAACTAGGATATTTGGTGCAACTAGGATATTTTGGTGCAACTAGGATATTTTGGTGCAACTAGGATATTTTGGTGTAACTAGGATATTTTGGTGCAACTAGGATATTTGGTGTAACTAGGATATTTTGGTGCAACTAGGATATTTTGGTGCGACTAAGATATTTTGGTGCGACTAGGATATTTTGTGCGACTAGGATATTTTGTGCGACTAGGATATTTTGGTGCAACTAGGATATTTGGTGCAACTAGGATATTTGGTGCAACTAGGATATTTTGGTGCAACTAGGATATTTGGTGCAACTAGGATATTTTGGTGCAACTAGGATTTTTGGTGCAACTTACCGTGCAACTAGGATATTTGGTGCAACTAGGATATTTTGGTGCAACTAGGATATTTGGTGCAACTAGGATATTTGGTGCAACTAGGATATTTTGCTGCAACTAGGATATTTTGGTGCAACTAGGATATTTTGGTGCAACTAGGATATTTTGGTGCAACTAGGATATTTGGTGCAACTAGGATATTTGGTGCAACTAGGATATTTTGGTGCAACTAGGATATTTTGGTGCAAAGAGGATATTTTGGTGCAACTAGGATATTTGGTGCAATTTGGATATTTTGGTGCTACTAGGATATTTGGTGCAACTAGGATATTTGGTGCAACTAGGATATTTTAAAATTGGCGCCACCGCTAACTGGTTTAGCTCCTTTATAATTTTCATATGGCCTCGTAATAGTAATAGATACGTTTTTAAAATGTTATTTAACACTATAAATAGTTTTTTAACCGAATTGTAACATAAAATTTCTTGATTAAATTGCATTGGTATCAACTTAAAGTTGTGATTCTCAGAAATTAGTTAATTCCATGCACTAAGAATATTACCGAAAACTGCAATCGGCGTTAAATCATGGTAAACAATGCGCTGTTTTCTGACCTAATTATGAGGCCACCTCATTTTGTCAGTATCAACCAATATATTAAAAAACAATAATTTGGTTTGGTTACAATTTGAAAATGTTAAATGTGATCACTTTAATAATAATAATAATTGATAATTTATATATGAATTTTACTTTATGAAATTCTGAGAGTCACTTGTAAATATGCATTGGGTGTAACAGGGGCGGATTAAGACTGCACGGGGCCCCTGGCTGCAATTCAAACTTGGGCCCTATCCAGCCAGTGTACCTTTAGATAAAATGATTGCTAGCAGCTAATATAAGACTGTAACTTGTTAATATTCATCCAAAATGATTATTCATGAAAAAACCGAACACGAAGAAATAACTTTTTGCCGGTATCCTAAAATTGAGTGGAAAAGACACATTATAAAATAAAAAAACAAATGAAAAAAAATTTCACACCCCACCCGGGGATCGTTCCCGCTACCGATTGCACCACAAGCCTTAATACATCTCATTCGGCCACGAGAGCTCAAATAGGATTCTCAATTTAAAATATATATATAATATTTTTAAATAATTTCTGTTATTGAGCCTATCAAATCAGGTTTTTTGACTGCTAAGACTATCGTGTCGGAATAGGGATCATTTTAGTAGATTAGATTTTTATTAATTTATCATATTTTCAGCAATTCATGTATACATTTGTCCACATTTATTATAAAATATGCTAATTTTGGGGGCCCCTAAATCATTGGGGGCCCCTAGCTTTAGCCCTTTCAGCCCCCCCCTTAATCCGCCATAGGGTTGTAACCCCCTTGGGTGGTGCCACTCAATGTTGTCCACATCTTCCCACCCTTACACACGCCACTGTCTATAACTATTAACCCCATTTCAACACGGATGTTGAAAATAACTTAGGAAAATATGTCCCTAAAATAGCTGATGTCTTGGGTTTGGTAGTGTTGGATGTTCCAACGCGACAAACATTTACAGCCTGAAACTGAGTGAATTCCACCTGGTTAAAAAACGAGATGTGGTCACCGATGGCTGGCGTGAAGTCAAGTGACCCGTAAAATGTAGACAATAGCGACTGCTACAAACAGTTTTATATAGATAAACTAAAATGCATTAATTTAATTACGGTACGTTCGATCGATCTGAAATTTTGATACGATGCATTGTTAGG
This sequence comes from Ampullaceana balthica, assembly GCA_944989445.1. Lineage (NCBI taxonomy): Eukaryota > Metazoa > Mollusca > Gastropoda > Lymnaeidae > Ampullaceana > Ampullaceana balthica. The sequence continues at coordinate 307,464 of CALYLW010000319.1, read as the reverse complement.
TCAGACGGGTCAGTGTGCCAAATTTCAGCTCGATCCGATCACGGGAAGTGGGTCATTTTCGACTTTTGTTTTTCCGCCCGCCCGCCCAGCCCATTAGATGACGACAGAGACGGCCGCGAAGTTAATATAAGGGATTTAATAAAAACAAACCCGTAAAAACAAAGTTTTTGACTATAAATCCCTTATATATGAGACATAACTAACAGTATTTTCTAACTCTTAACTCAACTTTGCTTCATAACCCTAGGGGGGGGGACTGAGCTCAGCATGACACGTAAAATGTAAACAAAAGCACGCGGTAATTCGATGGGTCGTGACAACTCAAACATTCACGTGGAAAAAAACAATAACAAACAGTGAATTTAAATTACATACCTCATATAAGGATAAACTAAAAATGCATTAATTTAATTACGGTACGTTCGATCGATCTGAAATTTTGATACGATGCATTGTTAGGTTAGACGGGTCCGTGTGCCAAATTTCAGTTCGATCGGATCATGGGAAGTGGGTCATTTTTGACTTCTGTTTTTCCGCCCGCCCAAGACAGAGAGAGAGAGAGAGAGAGAGAGAGAGACGCCGGTGAAGTTAATATAAGGGATTTAAAAAGAGATTTCAACACGACGTCTCCAGGAGTAGGAGGATCTGAATGAAAATTGAAAAATGTAATCACTTTAAAATAGTTTTTGAATGTAAAAGATCTATTGTCAATGGGGCCGTACATAAATGACGACACGCGATTTTGGCCCATTTTTACCCCCCCCCCGGGTCACACTTCGTCACAAGAACTTAGACCGCCCCCTCCCTTTTTTATTTCCAATATTACGTCACAAAGCTTTGACCCCCCACCCCACACACACAAAAAGCCGTATTTTGTAATGGAAAACTAGCATGATGCAAATTACTTTTTAAATCCCTTATATTAACTTCGCGGCCGTCTCTCTCTCTCTCTCTCTCTCTCTCTGTCTTGGGCGGGCGGAAAAACAGAAGTCAAAAATGACCCACTTCCCATGATCCGATCGAACTGAAATTTGGCACACGGACCCGTCTAACCTAACAATGCATCGTATCAAAATTTCAGATCGATCGAACGTACCGTAATTAAATTAATGCATTTTTAGTTTATCCTTATATGAGGTATGTAATTTAAATTCACGGTTTGTTTTTGTTTTTTTCTCCCACTTCCACGTGAGTTTGAGTTGACGCCGACCGTCGTGTTGACGCCGACCGTCGTGCCGACACCCCCTCACATCCCACCCCCATTTGTTTAAAGACAAGGGACATCACTCGGTGTCAGTCTGTAAATGTTTGAAAATAATCAATACTGTTAGTTATGTCTCATATATAAGGGATTTATAGTCAAAAACTTTGTTTTTACGGTTTTTTTTTAAAATCCCTTATATTAACTTCACCGGCGTCTCTGTCTGTCATCATCTCTCTCATGGGCTCGGCGGGCGGAAAAACAAAAGTCGAAAATGACCCACTTCCCGTGATTCGATCGAACTGAAATTTGGCACACGGACCCGTCTAACCTAACAATGCATCGTATCAAAATTTCAGATCGATCGAACGTACCGTAATTAAATTAATGCATTTTTAGTTTATCCTTATATGAGGTATGTAATTTAAACTCACTGTTTGTTATTGTTTTTTTTCCCACGTGAAATTTTGAGCTGACGCATTGAGGCGACCCAACGAAGCGACGGGCGCTTTTGTTTACATTTTACGTGTCACTCTGAGCTCGGTCAAGCGAATCGGTGACCAGACTTTTCCCCTCTCCCCCCCACCCACCTCTCCCCCACCCACCCCTCCCCCACCCCTCCCCCCAGCCACCCCTCCCTCCCCCCAGCCACCCCCACCCCACTAGGGTTATGATGCAAAGTTGAGTTAAGACAGATTCAGTCTGTAAATGTTTGAAAATAATCAATACTGTTAGTTATGTCTCATATATAAGGGATTTATAGTCAAAAACTTTGTTTTTACGGGTTTGTTTTATTTGTCATTTATGTCCCTATTTAGTGTAAGACTGCACTCTAATATCGTGTGAAGCCAATGAAAACCCCATTAGATTAATTGAAAGCAATCAAATATTTAAGGGAAACTTTTATTTAAAGTATCACTTTTCGATGTGACGTCATATTTCTTAAACACCACCCTCCCGTCGTCACACTTGCTCACCCCACCCTCTTTTAGGCGTGTGACGTCATTTATGGACGGCTACAACGACGTTATAAATGTGTTCGAATTTCCAAACCAATGTTTCCTCGGAATCAGAGAAAATACATGACAAGATTTGACCCACAGTTGTCAGGGTAAATAAAAATCTATGAAAAATATATCTGGACATCTTTGTCATGAAGAAATGCGTCTTTAAAATACAGAAAAATACAAAAATCTAAACCAAAACATCTAAACCAAAACATCTCTGCCATCAAGAGAAACAAAACATCTGAACATCAAGACATCCGTTGCATTAATAAATATAGGCTACCTTTAAAAGTGAACACTCAGAAAATATGTGTCCACAACCACGGCAACAATCAAGCTAAATGAGTCAACAAAATTTTCTATAATTCAGCCACCTGTCCAAAACGTCAACACGCAAGCCACCTGTCCAAAACGTCAACACTCAAGCCATCTGATTCAAAAGATGCAGGAACCGATGAGGCCATAAAAAGAAGCTACATTTAATTTGGAAGCCCAACATACATTAAAAATAAGGCCTCTACAGCGCTACCTCAAGATATGAAATTAATCCGTTCTAAGGTGGCTTTTGTATCTTGGATTTTTTGACATTCGACATTTCCCTTTAAAATGCCAAATCTGTTCCAAGCCACACAGAAACAACACTTAAAATTGAAAATATCATGAAAAAAAAACCCAAAGAAAAACAAAGAAAGATTGTTCAATCCTTAAAAGTACACATTATAAACATAATAAATAATAAATAAACGATGAAAACAGAATAAAATATATGGAAAAAAATAATTAAAATATGTACACAAATGTGAACTGTGACCTTTCGAGTGAGGCGATGTGGCGAAATGTCGGAGGACGGCAAAAACATTACGTCACTACGTACTAAACACTTAACTTCATGAAAATAATACGTTATGTACAAACTTTGCATGAATCAATACTAAATAAACACTTAATTTAGTACAACTGTACACTAAACAAAAACTTAATTTAGTACAACTGTACACTAAACAAACACTTAATTTAGTATACAACTGTACACTAAACAAACACTTAATTTAGTACAACTGTACACTAAACGGCGTGAGGCCAGCGACCTCACCCGTAAAAACAAATTGCTACAGAAACGTCAACAAGAAAAAACAAACAAATTTCAGTCCTGAGAAGAGAGGACTCTTCTTCTCCAAGAAGAGCTATGAAGCCTTGTGGCCAAACCCAGGCTATACTGGAAGCCTCAAAGCCGAAGACCCTCCTTTCTAAGGAAACAAATATAGGCACGTGGAACGTCAGAACCATGTATGAAGCAGGGAAAGCAGCGCAGGTGGCAGCAGAAATGAGATCCTACAAACTTACACTGCTTGGTATCTGCGAAACAAGATGGATACAAGCTGGGCAAATAACTTTGGCCTCTGGAGAAATGCTAATGTACTCGGGGCATGAGGAGGAAGATGCTCCGCACACGCAAGGAGTCGCTTTGATGCTGTCAAGGAAGGCACAGGAAGCATTGATTGGATGGGAAGCACATGGACCAAGGATAATAACAGCAACCTTCCGAACCAAGAAAAAGAAAATAAAGATGAACATAATACAGTGTTATGCACCCACCAACGACAGCAAAGAAGAAGAGAAAGAAACATTCTACAATAGACTACAAGCACTAATAGAAAAATTCCCAAATAGAGACCTGAACATCCTAATGGGAGACCTTAACGCCAAAATTGGAAAAGACAACAGTGGGTATGAGGAAACCATGGGACGCCACGGTATAGGAGAGAGAAATGAGAACGGAGAAAGACTAGCGGACTTCTGCGCAACAAACGAGCTTGTTATTGGTGGAAGCGAATTTCAACATAAAAACATTCACAAGATAACATGGGTATCCCCAGACAACAAAACGCAAAACCAAATAGACCACATATGCATTAGCAAAAAATTTAGAAAGTCTCTACAAGATGTACGAGCAAAAAGAGGAGCAGATGTAGCATCCGATCACCATCTGGTCTGTGCAAGACTTAAATTAAAGCTAAAGAAAGACTGGGAACAGCCAACTGCGAAGCGAACCAAATTCAATGTAGCACTTCTGGCAAATGATCAGAAAAGGGAAGAATTTAGTGCCACCTTGAGGAATAAGTTCCAAGTGCTAGAAGATCAAACAGAAGACCAAACAGAAGATGACCAAGTAGAACATATGTGGCAAAGTATAAAGACGTCTGTAACATCCACCTGCCTAGAAGTCTTAGGATCAGTGAAACAGAAACAAAAAGACTGGCTCTCAATAAACACACTGCAAAAAATAAAAGAGAGAAAAGAAATGAAAAATATAGTTAACAGCAGCCGCACCAGGGCTGAGAAAACGAAAGCGCAAGAGAGATATAAAGAAGTAAACCAAAAGGTAAAAAACAGCATTAAAAAAGATAAAAATGCCCACATAGATGGCCTAGCATCCAAAGCAGAAGAAGCAGCCAGGAAGGGCAACTTGAAAGAGCTCTACGACATAACAAGAAAACTGTCAGGGAGATACAAAAGGCCGGAGAGACCTGTCAAAGATAGAGAAGGGAGATCTATAACAGAAAAGAAAGAGCAACAAAAAAGATGGATGGAATACTTTAAGGAACTATTAAACAGGCCCCCACCCACAGACACGCCAGACATACAACCAGCAAATGAAGACCTACAAATAGAAGAAGGCGCACCAAATAAGGAAGAAATAGCCCTGGCCATCAAGCAGCTCAAACTAGGGAAATCACCGGGACCGGACAACATCACAGCAGAGATGATGAGAGCGGACATAAACACAATAGTCAACATGCTGCACCCTCTGTTTGAGAAGATATGGGAAGAAGAGAGAGTTCCAAAAGATTGGAAAGAAGGATACCTCATCAAGATCCCAAAGAAAGGGGATCTCAGCAACTGTGCAAATTACAGAGGAATTACACTGCTATCTGTACCAGGAAAGGTTTTTAACAGAATTATTTTGAACAGAATGAAAGACAAGGTCGACATGCAGCTACGAGATCAACAGGCCGGCTTCCGCCAAAACAGATCCTGCACAGATCAAATAGCAACACTGAGAATCATCGTAGAACAGTCCATCGAATGGAACTCCTCTCTATATATAAATTTTATAGACTATGAAAAGGCCTTTGATAGCCTGGACAGACAAACCTTGTGGAAACTTCTCCGACACTATGGAGTACCAGGGAAACTAGTGAGGATCATTCAGAGCTCTTATGAAGAAATGACATGCAGGGTGGTCCACGAAGGTAGACTCACAGACTCCTTTACAGTCGAAACAGGAGTCAGACAAGGATGCCTCTTGTCCCCTTTACTATTCATCCTTGCCATTGACTGGATAATGGAAAAATCCACAGACAAAAAGAGGAAATGGGATACAGTGGACACTCTGGGAACAATTGAATGATTTAGACTTCGCGGACGACATTGCACTTCTGTCCCACAACCAGCAACAAATGCAGGAAAAGACAAAAGACGTAGCCACCTTTTCGGCACAGCTTGGCCTCAACATAAATAAAAGTAAAACAAAAATCATGAAGATAAACCCATCCAACCATGAGCATGTCCATCTGGCAGGAAAGGCACTGGAAGAAGTGGAGTCCTTCACATACCTAGGCAGCACCATAGACATAAATGGCGGATCCGATGCAGATGTAAGGGCTAGGATTGGAAAAGCTAGATCAGCATTTGTATTATTAAAGAAAATATGGGAGTCGAAGGAGCTGAAACTGCAGACCAAAGTCAAAATCTTTAATACAAATGTCAAAACAGTCCTCCTATATGGTGCAGAAACTTGGAAAACAACAGCGAGCCTTACGCAGAAAGTGCAGACATTCATAAACACATGCCTTCGAAAGATCCTGAAAATCAAATGGCCAAATACTATAAATAACAAAGAGTTACTAGAAAGGACACACCAGGTGCCTATTGATGAAGACATCATAAAAAAGAGGTGGAGATGGATAGGACATACGCTCCGAAAACCCCCAGGTAGCACCACCAGACAATGCCTAACATGGAACCCACAGGGAAAGAGAAAGAGAGGAAGGCCAAAAAATACATGGAGACGCGAGCTAGAGGCTGACATGCAAAATATGGGATACACCTGGAAGCAATTGGAGAGGAAAGCACAGGACCGTGAGGAGTGGAAAGTTCTTGTAGACGGCCTATGCCCCAGACGGGGTAGAAAGGCATAAGAAGAAGAAGTAAGTACACTAAACAAACACTTAATTTAGTATACAACTGTACACTAAACAAACACTTAATTTAGTACAACTGTACACTAAACAAACACTTAATTTAGTACAACTGTACACTAAACAAACACTTAATTTAGTACAACTGTACACTAAACAAACACTTAATTTAGTACAACTGTACACTTGCCAAACGTTACATAACACTTAAACGTATGAACATTTTTATTTTGCCTCCTAAACTTCCACCAACATCTTCGCTTTCTAATGATCTCATAGGAAAATATTGATCCCAAGAATCATGTTTTGCCTGCTTTTACAATGTTTCTAAAAATGAATCAGGCAAACGCCATAGAACTGACCTGTTCGAACCTTTTGAGGTGTTTCTTTTCAATAAACTGACAAATGTTGGTGGCTAGTTGAATGCTGTCACGAGATGTCCAGTGTTGTCAGCTGCGAGCTTTTCGAATCTTGGAATTTTTTTTCGTATATTACAAAAAAATGTCTTCGAGTGGCTTTTCATGGATTTTTCGTAACTTGAATCATTCGTATCTCGGGGTACCGCTGTATTTTAATTTGATAAAATTAAGTCACGTTCTTAACCACAAAATAAATAAATGGGTGATCATAATCATTATAGCGTTTGTAGCCACAACTATATTTGTCATGAAAGTACCGCATATACAGATAGAAGATTGCTTTCAGGAAGCATGAAAGTACCGCATATACAGATAGAAGATTGCTCACAGGAAGCATGAAAGTACCGCATATACAGATAGAAGATTGCTCACAGGAAGCATGAAAGTACCGCATATACAGATAGAAGATTGCTCACAGGAAGCATGAAAGTACCGCATATACAGATAGAAGATTGCTCACAGGAAGCATGAAAGTACCGCATATACAGATAGAAGATTGCTTTCAGGAAGCAAAAATATTATATCAGTTTGTAGATTATTTCATTTGATAAATGATTAGAAATAAAATCTGATAACACTGCGTAACGGGGTGATTGATGTATCAAATAAAACTTTTGTTGAAAGGAATAAATCTATTTTGAAACTATTCTAATTCTTGGATGGGAGTTTGAGGCCTTCGTTTAGGTGTTAGATATGAACATTAGTTTTTGAACTTTAGATTAGGAACATTAGTTTATGAACTTAGTTTGTAACAGAGACATAATGTCAACATCTGTTAAAAGTTATTCTTGCCAAAGTGACATTCACGTAGCAGTTAGTTTTAGGAATGTGCCCTTAACTCGTACAATGCATGTCATCTATTTTATTTTTGTTATGGCAAGTTTAACCTTTAAAGGAGGTAAGTCTTCAATCAAATTGTTATATAATTTAAATATATTCTTTAATCAAGTGCAAAGTTATATAAGTAGAGAAAAAAATAAGAACAAGAACTATAAGAATTTTGTTAAATTAACTCCAACATGTCAACCATTTTGCTCTGTGCTCTGTGCTCTGTGCTCTGTGCTCTATGCTCTGTGCTCTGTGCTCTGTGCTCTATGCTCTGTGCTCTGTGCTCTGTGCTCTGTGCTCTATGCTCTGTGCTCTGTGCTCTGTGCTCTATGCTCTGTGCTCTGTGCTCTATGCTCTGTGCTCTGTGCTCTATGCTCTGGTCTTCAAAAATAAATTATTATTAATTATAAAATATAGTGTGAACAGTTTAATATAAATATTAACAAAGTATTTTATTTAGAAACAACAATATCCCATGGGCGTTATCGAGGATTTTATAAACATTCGTTTAGTTTGGAAGTTCTGGCGTATGACACAACACTACAACACGTCTCTCACAGTTCGGACGTATTACACAACATGAATCTCAACACACTGTATAGCAGATATTAAGAATGTTTTAAATTTTTGATTGGAGAGTGTGGCGGAGTCGTTGTCTAGGGGTTGAGGTACCCCCTTGGCCACAGATATTTACCACGTAGACGGGTAAAAGACTTAGCAACGCTGGGTTGTTTTCTTCAACATAAGTTTAATGACATCCAGAAGCTTTGAACATATTTATGGTACAGTACAATTGGCAGTTTACAGTTGATGGTCATACCATCCAGAGTCCTCGGCCCAGCTCGACCGGATTGGACCCCGTTCACAAGACTCCACACTCTATCGTACGTCTTTCACCTGCCTGCTACTTGGCAACTTAACACTCTCCCCGCGACACACAATGTCACCCCTATTATACCCCCGTCTTGTCCGACTGGTTTTGACTGGCCCCTGGGTCAATCACCATGTCTCCCTTTGACCGTGGTCCTGTCAATTCATTACAACTTGCACGTACCTTGAGTTCACCCGCCCCCCGTTCCACGAGGACAAGTGTTCACAACCCCATTTATGCGTAGTCATCCCCACACCACAACATCTGACCGTAACACCCCCCTCCTCACGAGCGACCTTAGCAAGAATGTCGCGAGTTTATAAACATAAGGTCTTGAGGTTTTGGTGTGTCATGATCTACTAATAATATATCCCATTCTTACACACACAGGTATTTCATTAATATATAGTTATTTTAACAATATTTAACAATTGCAATGTGCACTATATACAGAATTTTCACCAGTAATATGCTAGCTTCCTAAAAAATATTAGTTCACAATAGCTGGTGTATATTCCCAAATACATAATAAGGAATCGTTTTATTTACATTGTGGAACTACCCGGTTTTCGTACCTGCGTACGAGTCTAGTCCTATACTACCTCGCTTTCGAGGGTAGCAAAGGTTATTACTACTCAAAATGTTAACGATATATATACATCAATATACAAAAGAAAAAAATTGTCACATTTGAAGTATTAATATTCTTCACATACAAAAAAAATCTTGGTATGGTTAAATGACTTAAATGACACCCATGTTTCACAAGCAAAGAATCTCATGGTTCAATGATTTAGATGATCCCCATGTTTTACAAGCGAAGAAAGTCATGGTTCAGTGACTTAATTGCTCAACATGTCTCACAAACAATGAATGGCATGCTTCAATGGTTTAATTGCTAATCATGTGTCACAACAATCACTATCCACCCAATTTTCTGTCCCTTTTCATTAATACTTGCATCTGTATCTTTATGGGACATGTTATGTATGTTTTCTGTCCCCATAGCGGGATCTCGTATGTATATTTATCGTCCCCCCTACTGGGACCAGTTATAACCACCAGTTAATGGGTTACAAATTATCATATTCATAATCATAACATAGTCATCGGCAAAATTTTCATGAATCAAAAATTTCATCATCATAACATATAATAAATACATATTATCAATGTTATACCAAATGCCTGAGGGCTCCAAACATGTTGTGCTTACATAATCAAAATGTGTCGTGCACATAAGAATTGTCTTATCAATTCATATAATAGTAATACTGGGAATTGGTCGCTCAGACCCCCGAAGTAAATACAAAAATACATTATCATAACTCCTCATAGTTATCGACAAATAGCAGCATCATCATCCTAATCAAAACATTATCATCATAACAACATCTCTTATCATAAAAATTTGGACTGAGGTCTCCAGTGCACAAAATTTCTTATATGATCAACACATTTGTCATGAACATACGAACCACTTTATTTCATTTCATACTGATACTAGTACAAGGTCACGCAGACCCCAACTTCAATCCCAAAAATATTATCATTATTCTTCATAATTTTCAACAAATTATCACCATCATAGAAGATACAATACCAATTCCGTGTTATTTACGGCGCCCTCCTATACCGTAATACTCAGACAAATTCAATGTATGCATCAAAATAACAGTCATTGTTTTTGATGTTGGAACATTTCGTATCTTTCCCATTCTAAACAAGAAACGACCCTTATTAGCATTACCAGGAGCGTACCATAAAATTTGGTAACTACTATCATTTGTCATTGTCCCAGGCTTAATTATTAGCTATTTTGATCATTCTTGTACTCAACCCTACAAAATCTGTCAGTATACTGGCAGTCTTAGTGGGACTAAAATCAGTCTTTGTCTGTCCCACTCCCATTGCCACCTCTATCCTCTGCGATCCTCCCTGTCGCTACCTCTATGACTTTTTCGGTTAAGTATACCTCCGCCTCTGAAATTTCCCCGATCACTCCTGTCACCCCCTCCACGACTTATCATGTTAGCTTTACCTCCGCCCTTGCAATCTCGCCAATAACTTCGGTCACTACATTTGAATTTTCCTCCCTGACCTCTTTTGAATTGTACTCTTTGACCCGAAGGGCTGACCATTGCGTCCAAAATTGTACCAACGCACGAGCTAACCACACAATTAAATGTGTTCAACCGGACCCCAATTATTAATAAAACCAATATTCTCACCAGACCGGCCGTAAGCCTGTCCAGTGAGTTTTTGTCCGTCATGGTCCTATGCATTCTGGCCAGTCTTGATCGCACTGTGTCATTGTTATTGTTTCTGTTGAGCTCCGTGTTTGCCCTGCTGCGTCCTTGGAGGTTATACGCGTCACCTTTGTTCAACAACTCACAACAGTGTTTAGCTGAGCCCACGTCATATTGTTGTATGGCTCCACTGAAGGGTTTCTTCTTAAGTTGCTTGTTTTTATCCCTATGTGGGATATCTGCTCTTAGCTTAGTAGCACACTCAATTTTCCCATCATTATCTTCAATATTCTCCTGATCTCTATCAATAAGTTTGCTATACTCTAGAAATTCAGTAGCACAATCAATATTTCCATCATTATCCTTATTTCCCTTACATTCAATACATTTTGCTTGGGAGGTTAATGTTACTACTGTGACCACGGTGTGTTCAGTGACCTTCACCCAATCTTGCATATCTGGGTCACTACTTTTCTTCTTATTCAAATTTTCAACTAAAATTTCCCTCTTTCGAAATTGTACTTCTTTAGTCCACTTTTCGTGAGGTTTTTCAACTATTGTCCCAAGCATCTTGGACGTTCTCTGCACAATCACTGTCATGTCTGTATCATTACCAGTTAATCTTTGCGTTAATTCAGTCCTTTTCTCTTCCATTTCAACAATGATTCGCCATAAGTCATTTATGTCTTCTTTGTTATGTGCTATAGTCAGTGTTAACTCATTATTCTCCTCTTCTTTTTGAGTTAGTGTGTCTTTAATTTCCTTTAGCTTCCACTGTAAGTTCTGCAAACATTCATCTTTCTCAGTCACCGTCTTATTCAGCCCTGATATATTTCTATCTTTGTCCTTAATTATTTTAAGCCAGCTGGATTTTTCTTCATCATTTTGAGCCAGTAGTTTGTACATTTCGGCAATTCTCATTCTTAAGTTCATTGATTCAACTTCAGTTTCCTCTATTTTTAATCTGTGTTTGATGTCAACTTTTTCGAGATCCGTTAGTCTAGTTTCAACCTTGTTCAATGTTGACTCTAGTTTACTTACTGTCTCTTTGTGTTCCTTTAATTCATTCTCTCTAAGGGTCAGATTATTTCTCAATTCACTAATGAGTTTATTACTTTCTTCCCTGGCTATCTCTCCAGCTGCCGGTTCTGCCACCTTAACTTCTTTCGTTACATACGGCTCTTCCCAAAATAAGCTGGCTATTCCATATAATTCTTCCTGACAGTTACTCTCGTTACTTTTTAAAGCTCCCTGTTTAATTCTACGTTTTCTTCTTTTCTCTTCATCATTTTCTAACATTTTCTCCTGTCTCTTTTCGTATTGTCGCTGCTTCTTTTCATCTTTTTTCTGTCGCAGTCTCTGTCTTTCTTCGTTTTGTCTCAATGATTCTTTATCTTCTTGCTCCCACTTTAACCGTACCTCTTCAATTTTTTTTTAACCACCAGCTATCTTCCCTTTCACCCTTTTCCTTCCCTTTATTAGCAGTCACTACATTAGTTAATTGACCCTGCTTTATCTTCTTTTCGTTCTTATGTGTGCTCCTTTCTAAAGTATCACTAGCATAATAATTTATTGTATCATTTGCTTCATCATATTCCACTCGTGTGACTTTCTCTACATCTCCGATTCCTTCAGTCTTCTCATCACAGTCATTCTGAACTTCTATTTCTTCCGATTTAATTTCACCCTTTGTCCCAGCTATTAAGGCGTCTATAACTGAATGATCATCTCTCTTCTCTGGCTCAGGAGTGTTTTCCTTGGTCTCTTTTCCTACCGCCCCCATCCTAATTTCATCTCTGACTTGTTCGGCATAATTCTTTTCAGGTTCTACCACTTTATTGTCTGTTTCTTTAACATTATTTTCAGGTTTTACAGGGTTCTTGTCCGTTTCTTTACCATTGTTGACATTTTCAACAACTTTCTTGTCCGACTGCGTAATCGTTTTCCCCCTTGCTAATTCTTTCCTGACTTTTTCCTTTCTTCCTTTCTTTTTGCTAGCGGCAGCAGTGTCTATCGAAATTTTCCTAGTAGTGGAATTCAAATCGCTTTTGGAAAAGTTTTTATTTTCAATTTCGGCTACCCCTTTTTGACATTTCAACTCCGGTTTCTCAGTCACGTGTTTGGTTCTCGATTTATATCTTTTCTTTGGTCCCGAAGTGGTTTGAGTAATTAGAACGTTATTATTTGTACCTATCTTCTCTTCCTCTTTAACTCCTCTATACATTTCATCGGCCATTTCTAGTTCTCTTTGTCTCTCCCTTTCTAACCTTCTTGACTCCTCCGCCCTTTCTTCTTTCCGTTTCTCTCTTTCCTTAACTTCCTCGCTCTTCCTTCTATCTCTTTCCTCACCTTCCTCCCTCCTGCGCGCCTCTTGCTCGCTCTTCCTTCTATCTCTTTCCTCATCTTCCACCCTCTTGTACGCCTCTATAACCCATCTCTTTGCCTCCTCCCCTTCAAATCCCAGCTCCCGGGCACTTTGTTTAAGTTTTTCTACATTAGGCAACCACATTTTAATGTTTCTATATTAATAGTCACTCTACGGTCACAATATAAAATTCGTCCACCGTCTTTTGACTCTCACCTTTACACTCAAAATTTTCTAACTATCTAATATTTTTACAATATTTTACAATTCAAAATTTCATCAAAAAGTACTTACTATCATGGGAAATCCACACTCACATAATAACCATACATAAGAAAACACATTACACCAGGGCAGTATCAATATCCATAGGTAAGAAAATCACAAAGTCACCGACTTCACTGTCACGTATTACTGAGGTTGTAACCTCGAGGTTGTCCTGGCTGTATTCAGCTTCTCCAACGTGTTACTGTCATAGTAAGTGTTCGTTATTCCTTCGATGCTCCTCCGGGTGCAGTTTGCATGGCCTCCATTGCTGCGTCTATAACCCCACTGCTTCGGCTGTCTTCAATACCACTGCTCCGGCTGTCTTCAACATCACTGCTCCGGCTGTCTTCAGCAGTACTGCTACGGCTGTCTTCCCCACCACTTCTATGGCTGTGTTTCACACCACTGCTCCAGCTGTCTTCAACACCACTGGTCTCGTCGTTACGAGGCGTAAGCCCTACGCTCTCGTGAAGATCTTGATATCAGTATGGCTAGTACGGCCAGTTCTGTTTCTCTCTTAGTGACGTGCCTTGATGTGCTGCGTTGGCTCGAACCGATGGCTCGGTTTTTCGGCGGGCCCCCACTGTGGCGGAGTCGTTGTCTAGGGGTTGAGGTCCCCCCTTGGCCACAGATATTTACCACGTAGACGGGTAAAAGACTTAGCAACGCTGGGTTGTTTTCTTCAACATAAGTTTAATGACATCCAGAAGCTTTGAACATATTTATGGTACAGTACAATTGGCAGTTTACAGTTGATGGTCATACCATCCAGAGTCCTCGGCCCAGCTCGACCGGATTGGACCCCGTTCACAAGACTCCACACTCTATCGTACGTCTTTCACCTGCCTGCTACTTGGCAACTTAACACTCTCCCCGCGACACACAATGTCACCCCTATTATACCCCCGTCTTGTCCGACTGGTTTTGACTGGCCCCTGGGTCAATCACCATGTCTCCCTTTGACCGTGGTCCTGTCAATTCATTACAACTTGCACGTACCTTGAGTTCACCCGCCCCCCGTTCCACGAGGACAAGTGTTCACAACCCCATTTATGCGTAGTCATCCCCACACCACAACATCTGACCGTAACAGAGAGTATAAAATAGATTTAAGTAACTGCTGACCGACTATATTATGATAATACTCTGTATATGAGTTATATTCTTAACTCTATTAATCTTTATATTTTAAAAAAACTTAAAATCTATTTTGTCTAGTTATAACTGCTCTGCGACCAAGCCCAATACCAACAGCAGATCCATCATGTACCAAGAACATGACAGGATTACCCTCTTGTAACTTTGACAAATCGGAATGTACATTTGTAAGTTATGCCGAGAATAACGTCAATTTGAAATGGGCGAGAGTTCAAAATAATCCCATACCTCACGACTGGCAGCCACCAAACAAACCTTCAGGTAGGAGAGTTGTGCAACATTTAGACTCTTTCGTTTATTCAGTTCTTGCATGCCTACTTTTTAACAATAAAACTTCCTTTTTAACAATTCTTTTCTTTATTGGTTCATTTACTATTGGTCGATCGATTTGTTTTTCTTGACAGTGTCCACCTGGCTGCATCTGCTGTCCTTGGGCAGTTAATTTGCTGTCTATCTGCTATTTGCTGCCCTATACGTGAGCTGAGTAGCAACCTAAACACATTTTCTGTTGCTGTCGTTTGGCTTCTGTTTTCCTCATTTGCTAAAATAAAATTTGGCAACTGATGATATGGAAATTTCTTTGGTCTTTAAAAAAGGAGAAACTTACCGGCCTCCGTTATTACGTGTTATTACCAGACGGTCCAACTACATGACCATGTACGTGAATTGTGCGCTAAAGCCTCAGCTAAACTGTCTCTGGTGAAGAAACTAGCTAGCACTAGTTGGGGCGCGGACGCAAGACTACTGAGAGCTCTCTATCTCGGTAGTGTGAGGGGTGCCATTGACCAGTCTCCTGGTCCAGGCCTTTGTGAGCCGTACGGCTCTAGAGGGACTGGACCGAATACAAAACCAAGATCTACGTTTTGTATGCGGGGCGTTGCGTACGACAACCACAGCCACTGTAGAAATTATATCAAACATAGAATTCATGGCGATAAGACGAGAAAAAGCAAAAGTCTTCACGGACGGCTCACGTTTCAAGGATGGCAAAAGTGGATACGGAGTACTAATTCAATACCCCCAACCTGGACCTGACAGTATTGAACTGTCAGGGCCGTGCGGATCTGCATACATGTAGTCACGACGCCGAGCTGGAAGTGATATGCAGGGGTTTGAAGGAAGTGCGCCGACGTCTAGCAAGAAGAAAGGTTTTC
Organism: Ampullaceana balthica; assembly: GCA_944989445.1. Taxonomy (NCBI): domain Eukaryota; kingdom Metazoa; phylum Mollusca; class Gastropoda; family Lymnaeidae; genus Ampullaceana; species Ampullaceana balthica. The sequence goes on along the minus strand of CALYLW010000319.1, from coordinate 291,743 downwards.
CCGACCGTCGTAGTTTTCACCGACTCACGGTTTTCACTCGAGACTGTGGGTCGATCCTCTCTGGAGACGAAAACGGTCAGTGTCATTTTGGAAACAGTAGATGAAATCCTAGTCCTTCAGTATATCACTGGGCACAGTGGCGAGCCTCATTCAGACAGGGTCGATGAGTTAGCGAGAGGTGGGTCAGCTCAGCCCCAACCCAACCGCCCGATGACCCAGCTGAGGTCATATCATGGCTTAAAGACCATTTCCGAGAGAAATGGCTTCAGGGCTGGGCATCTGGAAGCACGGCCAGAAAAGTATTCCAGTACATGCCGCGACCGAGCAAAAGCGACTTCTGATGGAAAATTGGACGCAGCAATCAGACGCTCATAACTAGAATGAGAACTGAACATTGTCCTATACGAAGCTACTTGTACAAGTTCAACACTAGAAGGGAACTGGCCTGTCGGCTGTGTGGCCACCCGGAGGAGACGATGGCCCACGTGCTCGAAAATTGCCCCGGGCTGTGCGTGGATTTGGAAGGAGAAGTCACGGTACCTGCAGATGAGTACCTCTATGGCGATGCCCGCTTGATGATGCTCGCCCTACAGAGGAGTACCTCTATGGCGATGCCCGCTTGATGAGGCTCGCCCTACAGAGGAGTACCTCTATGGCGATGCCCGCTTGATGAGGCTCGCCCTACAGAGGAGTACCTCTATGGCGATGCCCGCTTGATGAGGCTCGCGTGCGATAAAAGGAACCGGGTCCTAAGAGCTTAACGGCTCGACCCAAAAGAGAATGTACATTCACTTATGTGTTACGGTGATAAAATGAAGCAATGGATCATGTGGTGCTAAAGTAAGCAACTCTTTCGGTCAGTTTGTTTCCAACTTGTGATTAAGATGATTATTGATCACATGACCTCCTAGGCAGTACATTCCAAAAATTATTTATATCTTTAAGATTTTAACAATCAGTCCTACAGTTGAAGTAAACAATCAAAAAGATGACGTAATGGAAAGTAACGTCTTCAGGCGCAGTTTCAAACAGTCACTAAATTTATCTTTCACTTTAATCATTGAATCCTCAATTTTTGCAAAACTTGAAATGAAAACTTTTCCCTTTCAAATAATTTTTAACTTATAAATGATACAAAACATTTCATACTAAGAAACAAAATGTAGCTGCTAACTAGAGCTCATAACACTAACGTTTTTAGAAACAAACATGTCATTACAAACATATCATTACAAATATGTAATTACAAACATGTCATTACAAACATGCAGAGGCGTCACTAGAGTTGGTGTCACCCGGGGCGGTAGCTCAGGGTGTCACCCCTTCACGTCTGAAGGGGCCATCCATAAATGACGTCACGCGATGTTGCCGATTTTTACCCCAACCTCCCCCAGCGTCATACTTTGTCACAAAAACTTAGACCCCACCCCTTTTACGATATGACGTCACAAAGCTTTGACACCCCTTTTCTCAATAAAAATTAGCATGTTGCAAATGATTAAATCCTTTATATTAACTCGTGGTATCTGCGGCCGCCCGCACTTGCTTGCTTGTCGCCAAAACTTTTGATCGATTTTTAACCCACTTGCTCGTAAGCTAGCGAGCTGAAATTTTGCAGGCAGTTTCGTACCGATAATAAAAACAAAGTATCAAAATTTCAGATCGATCGCATGTACCGTAATTAAATTATTGATTTTTTAGATTATTTTATTTATACCTATGTATCATGCTATTTTTTGAGATAGAGCGTCGCGGTGCGTATTATATTGAACAACCTTTCTGTCGCGCAATAAGGTGCGTATTTTATTGACAACTCTTTTTATAAACATATTCCTGATCGGTGCGCATTATATTAAACATGTTTTACGACACAACTGCAATTTTGTATTTTTGGATGGTCTTGCGCTGCGAATTATAATGAACATTCTTTTAGTTACTTCTCGTACATAAAGGATTTATAGTCAAAAACTTGGTTTTTTACGTTTTTTTTAATGTCATTTAAATGTGTATTTAGGGTAAGTCTGCACTGTAATATCGTAACACGCGTGAAGTCATTGAAAACGTAATTAAATAAATGGCAAACAATCAAATATTTAATTGGAACTTTTATTTAAAGTTTCGAGTTTTTGGTGTGACGTCACATTTCTTAAACACCCCCCTCCTCGTACCACGTCGTCACAGATGCGTGGACCCCTATGGCGGATTAAAAGGGGGGGGGGTGCTGAACGGGCTAAAGCCCCCAGTAATTTAAGGGCCCCCCAAACTTTTTATGAATTATAGTGTATAATAAAGATGCAGGCCATTATTGTTGTACGAATCCCTGAAAATGCCTTGGACAGTCATACGGCAATGCTGCAAATGAGTAGGAAGCAGGGGCGGATTAAGACTGCACGGGGCCCCTGGCTGCAATTCAAACTGGGGCCCTATCCAGCCAGTGTACCTTTAGATAAAATGATTGCTAGCAGCTAATATAAGACTGTAACTTGTAAATATTCATCCAAAATGATTGTTCATGAAAAAACCGAATTCGACGAAATAACTTTTTGCCGGTATCCTAAAATTGAGTGTAAAAGACAATTTATAAAATTAAAAAACACATGAAAAAAAAATAATTCACACCCCACCCGGGGATCGAACCCGCCACCTCTTGCACCATAAGCCCTAGTACTTCACATTAGGCCACGAGAGCTAATTTAAAGTTGTCAATTTAAAATATATATATAATATTCTTTAATAATTTCTGTTATTGAGCCTATCAAATCAGGTTTTTTGACTGCTAAGACTATCGTGTGGTAAAAGAGATCATTTTAATAGATAAGATTTTATTAATTTATCATATTTTCAGTAATTCATGTATACATTTGTCCACATTTATTATAAAATATGCTAAGTTTGGGGGCCCTAAATCCTCGGGGGCCCCTAGCTTTAGCCCGTTCAGCCCCCCCCCTTAATCCGCCATAGGTAGGAAGTATAACGGAAACCAGGCTATTCTTCGTGAGAAGTGCATTGTAGCTCATTTTGTGACGTGCACAGCTCATTCCTTTAATTTGGTTGGGAAAAGAGCAGCAGGTTGTCCTACTGCGGTCAGATTTTTTTTGTCTTCTGCAAAATCTTTATACCCGACTTGTTGCATCTACTCATCGTTGACAGGTACTTCAATAACATATGAAATTGATACATGCTAACAAAGCCTTGTCTGACACAAGATGGTCAGCCTGACATTATGTTGTAAGGTCTGTTAATATCTCATACCATGAGAATATCGCAGCACTAGAAGAATTAGCAACGAATGAAAATCAGCCAAGTGACTGCCGACTTGAAGAAGAAGGGTTTCTAAACGATGCAAAATACTTAGGAGTCTTAATAAATGAGAAACTATCATGGAATCCCCATGTCAATGAAGTTATTAAAAAATCAAACAAAACCTTAGGCTTTATAAAAAGGAACTTTAACAAATGTAATAGAGATATAAAACTAAAATGCTACCTCACTTTGGTGAGACCTGTACTAGAATATGCATCTTCTGTATGGGACCCATCCACCAAAGAAAACATTGATAAACTAGAACAAATTCAAAAAAGAGCTGCCAGATTCATTACTGGAGAATATTCGAAACTGACAAGAATAACACCATTAGTTAAATCATTAAACCTTGAAACACTAGAGGATAGAAGAACCAAGAGCAAAGTAGTAATCATACATAAAGCAATTAATTCTAATTTAGAAATACAACACAAAGATAACTTAATACAACCCTCAGATAGACATAAGGATAAAAACACCTTTCTTATTCCGTATGCAAGAACAAACACATACAAGTTTTCCTTCTTCCCGTCCGGAATTCGGGCGTGGAATGGGTTGCCTGAAGAATCCAGGAAAACCAACACTTTATCAACATTTAAATCTCTAATAAAAATGCAGGACTAAACACAAACCATAGATAAGCGTAGGACGCAATAATCTTCTGTATAGAAGGAGCGTCTGTAAACAGATAAGATAAGATAAGAAATTGAACAACTGGAAGTCGCTATTTTACTAGAAATTTGGGAAACAATTTTAGAAAGGAAGTCTCTCATTGAGTTTGTTAAAAAATAGCATTCTTAATTTTATTCCTATGAAGACAAAGGAAAGGAAAAGTCCGTGGTAAAAACAGTGTTAACAATCTTCAATACTATCAAACAAAAAAGAAAGCGTCAGTTTGATAAAGGGACATAAACAAAACAGTATTCTCCTGGAGAAAAAAATTCAAGATTGAGGTATTTCTGGTAATCATTGACAAACTTTCTTAAGCCCTACAACATTGGTTAGGTGCATATAAATACGTCCATGAGAAATGTGGATTTCTTACAAACCTAACTGAGCTCAGCACTTTTGCCACCCGATGGGCAGCAGCCACGTTAATGGAAGAACATTCAAGTGATTTCGAAGAAGGGGTCGGGTAAATCCGAAGCAACCGTTTCGTCCCCCCTCAATTTACTAGCAACGCCATCGAGCGGTGCCGGTTAGGGCCAGGAGCGCCAGTACGGATTAGCAAAAAGTGCCGCGAAGAACGCATTGGACGCCAGCTCTGAGGAAACCTTCCAGTGGGGGTTGCACCATAGGTAGGTCTTTGATGATCCCCCGGTCTGCGGCGGTCCTAACCATGGAGACCCGTGTGCTTTGCCGGGATGGCGCCAAAGTGGTAGCGGGTCGTAGTAGGAAATTTCACCACCTCCTTGTGAGGGCAACTTAGTGGGAGGCATATTCGACTGTATGTCCTGGATGCCCAGGTGGCCGCTTCAGAAGTGACCGCTTTTGGGGGGAGTTCCTCAGCTGTTACGTCCCTTTGGTGGCAAGATGGCTAAGGGGGGTCTTCCGGGAAGACCCATAAAAAGCACTAGGCTCGGGGCTTCTGATTTTCTTCCACATGTAGGTTCATGAGTGATTTCGAAGACTGCTTACCTTCAGAATTAGTCCAATTTTCAGAACTATTAAAAAAGTTATTGTCCAGCCGCAGGCTCAGGGTAAGGAAAAGGAATTAGCACAAAGCTAAACTCAAAAAAACTTGCACAGAGCTAAAAATTTTGCTGCTTTTGAATGAGCTATATTTCACACAGTCCTTTACAAATGTACACATCGCACTTTGCATCTATCTTTCAATGATGACATCAAACTGCAGCTGAGAGCGATCCTTTTCAAAGTTGAAAAGAATATATAATGAGAATTTGCATGGGACGAAAAAGGCTGAATATGCTCTCTCTAATGAGCATTCAAAAGGAACTTGTAAGCTAACTCAGCTTTATTGACTTGATTGAAAACTTCGCCATTTGAAAAATTCGCAAACGAAAGTTGTAGGTTGAAATAATAATCATACATATTTTTCAATAAGTTTTGTTATTTCAAATAGAGAAAAGAATTCGTTACCTCATGAATTTTTTTTTAAAATACGGAATAACGCGTAATACTATTCTTTACGGGGGCGCGTTCGTAAGCACTAAACAGCGTAAGTCGGGATGGGACCGTCGTAACCGGAGGACTACCTGTATATAAACATGCATATCTATGCTTTCACGCCTTTAATAAATATATATATAAAAAATATTAACTCAAAGACACTGAAATCATAATTTTCCTCAAGAAAAACATCAACAAAGAAAACCCATCTTTTGATTTTTTTCTTTGTGGTGATAAAAATCGTATTCCCCCACCCCACTGTGGTGGAGGGATTCGTGAGGTGGGAATCGTTCATGCTGTCGGTGTGTCCAAGCCCAAATGGCTTTATATCTTTTAAAACAGAAGACACTGCCTCTTTCATACCAGCCGTTTTTTAAAGATCTCTCTGCTGCGACTATTTCTTTTCTTTTTTTCCTAATTTGTTTTAATGTTGTTCGTGTGTTGGGACTGTTTTATTATTGCAAGTTAACTGATATTCTTTTAATAAGAATTTTCACGTTTAACGTATTTCATTGTATCTCTTAATTTCTTTATAGATTAAAAAAAATTGTCATCATTTGTTTTCTGACATAAAATCGAACACAGTAAAATTTTAAGCTCGGGTGTCACCCCCTGATGGGTGTCACCCGGGGCGGCCCGCCCCCCCCCGCCCCCCTAGTGACGCCACTGCAAACATGTCATTACAAACATGTCATTACAAACATGTCATTACAAACATGTCATTACTGTGGTGAAATTTATGGAGTCAGACCATCTGCGACACGGTAACCTAGCAAAACAAAAGGGAAACTACTCTTATCCGATCCGACGGGTCATCAATGCGACAATCGGAACTGATTATGTATGCAAACGGGCACACGTGGAATGTCAAGGTTGCCTGACCGCATTGCGGTAATTAATAACCAATTAGAAAAGGAGTGAATAAACTACCCATCGAGTATAAATGCTGACGCAACCAAGCCAACGGTCTCTTTCCGCCCAGATGTCAGCAGAGTGTAGTCGCCAGTGTGAATATAATTCATAGAACTTTATCTGCATCCATCCTTATAGTGGAAGAGGCGAAATTATTCTTACTGACCAGAATCCAAAGTGAGTTGAACTCTAGCTTTGTTTCCCTCGTATTTATATATATATTTCCTGCCATTATCTAAATATTAACAATTGTATAATGCCATGTTGAAATTATTGGAATATGTTAACCCCATGATCGCCGTACGGGGCCACGTGCGATATTTAACTATCCCACGTCTATTTCTTAACTTAATGTGATTACACGCGCTCCATCAGATAGATGGATCGGGTTATATTTGCGTGTAATAAATAACATTACTATATTTTGTACCTCAATCCACTACGAGGTGTCAGCAAGATAGATCTTCACCCGTGGTGGTAGAAAAGAGATATTAATTTCAGTCTCATGTTATGTAATATTTATAGATAATAATTAATTTATATGAATGTATTTTGATCCCCTTTTGGCACCTTGCTCCGAAGGCTCGGCAGACAAAAAGGTGGATTAAACAGTCAAAGTGGAGAAACTACCCATGTGTGTTTTTCTATTTTAGTCTGGCTCCTGGGCACGCGCTAGTACCGGGAGACAACGCGAACTCCTGACGGCAGTCCCGCCAAGGAAGAAGTGTCGTTAATACTTAGGACCAAGAGCTGGACCCACCGCTGTCCCAAGCGACTTGTATCCGACACCCTACCTCATCCCTGCAACTACCGACAGGACCTTGAGGAGGACGACCCAGCATTTACCAGTTGTTACGTCCAACGTAAAACTGGCGCCACCAATCGCACACCGCGTATGTTGAAGCCTGTACGTCTACACACACTACACGTACGGAAGCCTGTTATTCACACTTCCGTGATCACTGATGTCACCTGGGCCATAGGTGAAGAAGCCTACCGAGTACCAGGGAACCAAACGATCCAGCTAGAGGGAACCTGCAGTACCAACTACACACTCCAGCACTGACGGGGCCTAGTGTAGGGCAGTATTAAACACAAACCATAGATAAGCGTAGGACGCAATAATCTTCTGTATAGAAGGAGCGTCTGTAAACAGATAAGATAAGATAAGATTACCGAGCGGAACGCTTCATTGCACACAGCTGCAGAGAACAGCACACACCGACCAGGGGAGCGTGCAGAGCCAGCCGCCATACGGAACGGGGCGCGACGACCCCATTGCATTTAAGTACCAACAGCATAAACATTAGGTCAAGTGGCATAGCCCTAATGATAAAGCTAGGCCAAATAGGAGACAATTAATTTGTTGTATAACCACCCCCATTCGGAACTAGTTTCCGCTGTTGTGCAAATTGTATAATAAATTTATTGTTACATTTTACACCCCTTTGGTCTGTTGATTGTCGAGTGCAAGAGATCACTAAAGTTTATACGTTGTGAGCGGGAAGGTGATAATTTAAATATTACACCCCTAGACAACTTGCAAACACAGATATACATCTTTCTCGCCACAATTACAAAAATGTCATTACAAACATGTCATTACAGAAGGAAGATTTGACCCTGTAAACCAGTAATTCCCAAAGTGGTCCCTACGGACCCCCAGGGGTCCGCGGAACCGTTCAGGGGGTCCGTGGAAAATTAAAATTGATTTGGGGGTCCCTGAACAACGTCAGGGGGTCCGCGGAAGGTTTAGTATAAAAATAATTAAATTATGTGTTTTTAAAAAAAAATTATTACGGAAATAAAAATAAAGGACACTGAATACTGTAGTAGCGATTTTTAGGTCCTGGGTAAAATAAAATTGTTTTACCTAGGAAAAAAAAATCTACGATATTTCCACTGCTGTAACCAATCAAAATGATTGGTTAATTTAAAGGTATGTCAAGTTTGATGCGTGAGAAAGGCGGAGACCCTATATCTAGGTCATAAAAATACAATCTTTTAACGGAAATGACGATGATAGCAGGGTAGGGTAAATTTTGACTTGTCGGTAAGTCATATTTATCTTAATATGACTTACCGACAGCTTTCCATTGATACCACATTTGATATGATTGGACGATTAAAAATACATGAATCGAGTCAGCAAAAAGGCTTTTTAAAATTCCAAATTCGACCAAACACTTTTTTTAGAGAGTTAGCAAAATAATATATAAAAATATTTTCTAATATATTATGATAATTTTTTTAATGTAAGTAACATTAAAAAATTGCTTTAGAAACCTAATATATTGAAGCATAGAAATCTCCACCTCACCCCCCCCTTTTTTTTTCCTTCAAAGTTTAAGATGGCGCAGTGTGAGGCAGACTACCGAAAATAGTTTTAGACAGCAACGAATCTATGCTGCTACATATAAAGTCTAAAAGAGCCGTACATATAATCGACAATTTATCTTTATGTAATGCTGATACGAAGTGTATAAACAAATTTTCCCAATCTTAGGCTAAAAGAAGTTTAGTATTGTTAGTTGGAAGTTTTGATATAGTTGAATTTTGTGTTATTAGCAGATAGTTTACTTTTGAACGTAAGTAGATTTAATATTTGAATACATTTTATATCTTTTTAAAACAATATGTTTCACATTTTCAATATAGTAATACCTTAAGGTTAATTTTAAAAAAATAACATAAAACTCAAAAAGGTATCGTATGTTTTTTTGAAAAAAATTAAATAGAATTGTATCCTTCCATCTCACGTCAAATAATTCTAAAGGGGTTTACTGCAGCATTCCATTGAAAAAGTTAATAATTAATAGTTAAGTAACCGTTTCAAATAAAACATTTATAAAATACATTACAATTTTTGTGTCCTTTTTAACAGATGAGTGTTCCTAAGAAAAAATGTAGACAATACAGTGTTGAATATTTGAAGTATGGTTTTATTTCATTACCAGGAAATAGTATTTTAACAATGTGTCTTCTGTGTAATAAAACTTTGTCGAATGATTCTATGAAACCTCCCAAGTTAAGGAAAATTTAATGAAAATCCATAGCAATAAAAAAGATAAAGATTTAACGATTTTTTGAAGCAGTCCAAGAAACATATTTGAAAACGCCATCACTCCAACAACTCATAGGGACAACATCTAAGTGAGATGCATGGGCGTCGCTAGGAATTTTTCCAAGGGGGGGGGGCAAAAAAACCCACTTTTTTATTTTAACTGACAATGCCATACAGGTACAATTTTCAATTAAATTCAAGTTCAGTATAAAATAAGGGTCGAAAAAAGCCTTAGAAGTTAATAAGACTTACAAATTAGTGCTGTAATAGCTAAAATACAACATTTATTAATGCATTTTAATAAATTAAAAACTTAAGTTCTCACGAGAAAATTGAATTTTGCTGTGAAATAATATACGTGTAGAAACTGCAGGATTACCAAGGATGGATATCAGAAATTTTTTTACAGGCTAAAAAAAATCGAAAAGTAGACCAATCGCGGGATTCCGAAATGCCGTTATTAGAAGATTTTGGGGCGTCTGCAGCATCTGACTTATCATTGGCATTGAGGACAACAGTAAACGTTCAACAGCCAGACACAACTGAAGCAACTGTTCCTAATTTGATTGTCGCTGACACTTATTCATTTCCTAAATTGGATATTGGAAGGTATGTCTGGACATACGACCTTTCAAATAAGTTGAAATTGCAGCTGATTCGTGATTGTTGGACCCTTGATAAAAATTATGATTTTAGAGCTGACAGTGAGGGAAACAGAGTTTTTAGTTTTTAGATATGCATGGTTATCAGACTATTCACCGTGGCTTGTATACTCGCAAATGTTAATAGGTGCCTTTTGCAAATATTGCGTGTTGTTTCTGCAAAAAGTAATTCTATGAGTTCAGTGGGTATTTGTCATCAAACCATGTACAAAATATAAAGATTTCAACGAAGATGCACGTAGCAACCTGCAAAGCACATTATGGCACAAAGGCTCTCATGAAGATGCAAGCAATTTTATTTGCTTTATTGGAAGCCAAAGCAGTTTCTATAGATGAGCAGTTGGACTCATCATTTAGAAGACAAATTCAAGAAAATCGCAACGAAACTGGGTCCCATCATTTCTACAATCCTATTTTGCTGCATGCATGTTTTAGCACTTCGTGGAACAGAATCAAATTCTGGTAATTTGTATGAACTGTTAGAGTTTCGTGTTGAATCTGGAGATGAAGTTCTTGGTAATCGTTTGTCAATTGGTTCTTGTAGTGCTGAGTATGGTTCACCGACAAAACGACCCCGACAAGGGCCCCGACAAACGGCCCTGGACTAATAGATGGACTAATAGTAAAATTTACAATCAAATATATTCGTATTTTTACTCACCTATTCAGTGTCAGGTTTAGCTAACAATAAACAATAATAATAACACCACAAAAGTGAATTTAATAGCCTTTACGCGAAATGGTACCAATAACGGTTGTTTGTTGACAAGAAACAATATAATAACATCACGAAGAAATAATTTTACAATTTTACCACTTTTTTAAGGGTGAAAAAGTTGACGAAAGCTTAAAATGCAAAAAAAATAAATAAAAAAATAATGTTTTTGTTAAAAAATGTTAACAATTTGTCTGGGGCCGTTTTGACCGGGGCCGTTATGTCGGGGCCGTTTTGTCTGGGGCCGTTTTGACGGGTAACCGCTGAGTGTATCTCGGCAACTACGCAAAACACTATAATCGAAATTTGTGGGTCTCTCTTGCGTGAAGACATTGTTCGTGAAGCAAATAATTCAGTTGCATTTTCTATACTTGCCGACGAGACAAATGACATTTCAGGCATTGAGCAGATGTCACTTGGTGTTAGATTTGTCAAAGAACAAAATGGGAAAATGATGGTCACAGAAGAATTCATGGGATATATTCCAATTGTCAATAGAACAGCTGAAGGTTTAACCAACACCATCATTACTAATTCATTAGAATTTTGATTAAATATGACAAAGCTTGTTGGTCAAGGATACTACGGATGTTCTACAATGGCAGGTAAAGAAGGAGGAGTCCAAGCAATAATTCGAAAAAAATACCCAAAAGCAGCATTTGTACATTGCAGTTCACATAAACTAAATCTTGTTGTGAACGATTTAAATAATGTGAATGTTGTACGAAACACAATAGGAACAATTAAGTCAATTATAGTGTTTTTCCGAGAAAGTAATCAGCAAAGAAAACTTATTCTAAATGTTCCTTTGCTATGTGAAACTAGATGGTCACATCAGGGGCGGATTAAGACTGCACGGGGCCCCTGGCTGCAATTCAAACTGGGGCCCTATCCAGCCAGTGTACCTTTAGATAAAATGATTGCTAGCAGCTAATATAAGACTGTAACTTGTAAATATTCATCCAAAATGATTATTCATGAAAAAACCGAATTCGAAGAAATAACTTTTTGCCGGTATCCTAAAATTTAGTGTAAAAGACAATTTATAAAATTAAAAAACACATGAGAAAAAAAAATTCACACCCGACCCGGGGATCGAACCGCAACCGCTTGCACCACAAGCCTTAGTACTTCACATTTGGCCACGAGAGCTCATTTAAGGTTGTCAATTTAAAATATATATATAACATTCTTTAATAATTTCTGTTATTGAGCCTATCAAATCAGGCTTTTTGACTGCTAAGACTATCGTGTGGGAAAATAGATGATTTTAATAGATGAGATTTTATTAATTTATCATATTTTCAGCAATTCATGTATACATTTGTCCACATTTATTATAAAACATGCTAAGTTTGGGGGCCCTAAATCATCGGGGGCCCCTGGCTTTAACACGTTCAGCCTCCCCCCCCTTAATCCGCCATAGGGTCACATACATATAAAAGCTTGCGGGTTTTTGCTGAAAATGTTGCAGACATAATTCTTTTTTTATGTTTGATAAATGTAAACTGTCTTCAATGTAATAAACTTTCAGGAAATTTAGTTCAGTTTTGTTGTAACAACTTTATGACATTTTTATGACATTTTTTCTCAAATGTAGGGGGGGGGGCAAATGCCCCCCTTTACCCCCACCTTCCCTACGCCCATGGTGAGATGCCGATGGACTGCGTGAGTCTTATAATATTTCTTTATTGATTGCAAAGTCTGGAAAGCCACACCCAATTAGTGAAGATCTTATTGTACCAACTTTAAGTGAGGGGATAAGCATTGTGTTGAACAAACCAGCTTTCGACATCTCAAAAAGAAATCAACTGAGCAATAATTCGGTCCAAAGAAGGATTAACGAAATGGCACAGTGTGTTGAAAATTCTTTATTTGACTACTAAAAAACATCTGAATTTTCCCTAGAGCTTGACAAGTCCACTTTACCAGGAATCGAGGCTTTACTTTTAGCTTATGTAAAATTTGTAAAAGAAGAACAATTTTGCCAAGAACTGTTGTTTGCTAAATGTTTGGAAACAGATACAAAAGGTGAAACGTTATTTACTGAATTAAAAAGATTTTTCGATGAAAAAGCTATACTCTTGACTAATATCATTTCTGTTGCTACTGACGGTGCTCCGGCAATGGTAGGAAGATACCGAGGCTTTCTGGCATACCTAAAACAGGCTGTACCACATGTATGTTCAGTGCAATTGTGTCATTCATCGACATCATTTTGTTGCAAAAATCTTAGTGAACGTTTGCATGGATCACTAGATTATGTCATTAGAGCAGTTAATAAAATCAAAAGGAATGCCTTCAGTGAGATATTATTTGCTAAACTTTGTTTGGAAAATGATGAAGACTATAATTGTTTACTACTTCTCACAGAAGTACGAAGGTTATCTAAAAGTGCTTGTTTAAATCGATTTTATGCTCTCTTTTATTTAGTGCTGGAATTCCTGGAAGGCAAAGACAATGATTTGAGACAAATTTAATTACTAAAAAATGACATAGCCTACATGACAGATTTGTTTGCCAAATTTAACGAAACTAATTTGAAACTACAAGGTGACCAATTAAATGTAATCAAAACTAAAAGCGTAATATCTGCGTTTGTTGCAAAACTTTTTCTGTATAAACAAAACTTGGGGAGAGGAGAATGTTCTCAGATTCAAAATCTCTCGAAATTGCAAAATAGAGATGAAGACTTGTTTACCTACTGTCAACACTTAACGGCTCTTCATGCAGACCTGAACCAAAGATTTGAAGACATTCTTCACTTGGATATTCCCGACTGGGTGTTGAACCCTTTTGCTCGGGACAAACTCAGATCCCAGACATAGATGAATCCATACTAATACAGGAGCAACTTATTGAATTATCCACAAATGAGGAACTTAAACCAATGTTTGAACAAGGATACCACACATTCTGGTTACAAAAAGAGATCCCAATTTTATGTTCTGCATTATGGGTTATTGTACAAAAGTTGTTGACTGCTTTCCCGTCTTCCTATTTGGTAGAACAAGGAATCAGTGCCGTTATGAACCTCATCACAAACAAAAGAAACCGCTATACATTTGTGCTCGTGGGGATTTGCATTTACTACTCACAAACATTGAGCCGGACATTAATATACTCATAAAATTATTAAAATCTCATTAAGTTCATCCAGTCATTAATTTTTTTAAAATTTAACAAAAGTTTAATTTAAATAAATAATTCTTCAACAAAATGTTTTGTTAATTTAATTAGTAAATTTGTATACTATACATTTATGTAGCGTTTTCACTTGGGGGTCCGTGGGCAAGTTTTGACTATAAAAGGGGTCCACGGGTAAAAAAAAAGTTTGGGAACCACTGCTGTAAACGATTAAATGTGTTAGAAATATTTATATATATATTTTAAAATGTCTTTGTGTTACACTATTACCATAAAATGTCTTTGTGTTACAATATTGCCATAAAATGTCTTTGTGCTACACTATTGCCATAAAATGTCTTTGTGTTACACTATTACCATAAAATGTCTTTGTGCTACACTATTGCCATAAAATGTCTTTGTGTTAAAGTACTGCCATAAAATGTCTTTGTGTTAGGGGGCCGTCCATAAATGACGTCACGCAATTTTGACCGATATTTCACCCCCCCCCTTTCGTCACGAGTCGTCACAAAAAGTTAGAGTCCCCCTCCAATAATACGTCACAAAGCTTTGACCCCCCTCCCTTTACAAAAAATATAAAAATATAAAAAATAAATAAACTAACCTTATTTTCCATTTGAAAATAAGTATGTTTCAAATCACGTTTTTGTCATTTAAATATTTATTTAGTGTATGTCTACATTGTAATATCGTAATACGCGTGAAGCTATGTAAAACGGCATTAAATAAATTGTAAGCCAGTGCTTCTCAAACTTTTTCGTATTAGACGACCGGCAGGAATTTTTCCATTTCACCAGGTACCAGTGCATTCTTTTCCCATTTTGACGTGATTTTCCCTGTAATGACGTGATCGCAAAATGAGCCCCTACATGGCTTAAAGCCCTATAAGATTAAGTATGAATTCGGCTTGTTTTGTATAATTTTTTTTAAAAATTTGTTTAGTTGCCAAGGCTTAGCAAGACATCTAACGAACAATACAGCGGTAATGTCAAAAACCATTTGATGTGATTATCCTTCGCGGTTAAGTTCGCGAATTTGACTATTGATATTACAAGGATCATTTTATTGTTGATAGACCTAGAATATATAGATACAGGACAATTCCTCAAATTGATTTCGATCTTATAATGACAGTTTTCCTGCTAAGTATATGCACATTAAAGGAATTTGATCTAAAAATACAACATTGATATCAAATATCATGTTTTCTAAAAATTGTTTTGTATGCGCTGGAAGAGGAATATGGCGAGTACTGTATGAACCCCACATTTGTACAGGAAAGTAGGGTGTCATCTTGTGCGTCGCAAAATACAGTAATACTGAAAGTTGAAGACTGAAAAATACTATGACATTAATAAGATATCTAATATTATCATAACTTTTTCATCCGAAGCTCACGAGATTTTAAAAAATTATTATTGTTATTATTATATTTTTTTTGGTTGTATGGAAGAGGCGTGTTTAAATTGTTGCAATCTCTTGTGGAATTTATAAACTAATGAAAAATACATGGCTACCGCTATTGGGCGGTTTAACCGAGGGGTCAGTGAACAGTGGTAAAATTATTCTCATTTGGGGTTAAAAAGGGAACTCTTAGGGGTAATGCTGAATCATTGTGGGCATATAAAATTTGCTAGAATCCGCTCCTTCTGGGTTAACAATGATGTTAACACAAACGTTTATAATTTTAATTTTTAGTAAGGCTGTTATCGATTAATTTAAATTTAATCGTAAACTTTTGAAAAATTATCGATTAATTAATTAATCGATAATTTCGATTAAAGCCAAAAATAGAAAGTTATGACGTCATTGAACTGAACATTTCTCACAGACATTGAGAATTAAGATTATTTTGAACTAAATTTTATGACAATGTGTTGATACTTGATCGGATGTTTGTGCTGAAGGCGAAGGTGGTACGTCAGCGATGTATTTGATCCTTTAAAAGAGAATTG
Organism: Ampullaceana balthica; assembly: GCA_944989445.1. Taxonomy (NCBI): domain Eukaryota; kingdom Metazoa; phylum Mollusca; class Gastropoda; family Lymnaeidae; genus Ampullaceana; species Ampullaceana balthica. The sequence goes on along the minus strand of CALYLW010000319.1, from coordinate 275,855 downwards.
TTTATGGCAGTGAACACAGTAAACTTTTTCACCATCTTCGACTTTGCCATCCGCAGTTAGCTTAAAAACAAAAATTTTGCTAAAATTTCTAGTAATGTTTAAATTTAACTGCGCTGATGCTGTCAGCCATTTTTAGTTGACGTCAGTGGTGTAGCTAGAACTTTTGCCGCCCGGGGTGATCTCCAATTTGCCGCCCTTTTTAGGGGCCATCCATAAATAGCGTCACGCCCCTGGGGGGGGGGAGTTACACGTTTGTGACAATGTGTGACGATGGGGGGGTGTTTAAGAAATGTGGCGTCATGTCAAAACGCGCAACTTTAAATAAATTTACACTTAAATATTTGATTACTGACACTTTATTTAATGACGTTTATTGTTACGATATTAGAATGCAGCGTTACACTAAAAACAAACATGCTCATTTTCAAACAGAATATACAGCTTTTTTTTTGGGGGGGGGGTGTCAAAGCTTAGTGGCGTCTTATTGAAGAAGGGGGTCTAAGTTTTTGTGACGACGTGTGACGAGGGAAATTTTAAAGTATGTCTTTTTCGAAATTATTATGCCTATTGTGGTGTTTATTAACAGAGAATTTTGAATATTTGCATATTCTTGTCATAAATCTTAATCATTTTCCATAAAATAGACGAAATCAAATTATTTACACACTACTATTACTTTATTTGGAAAGGCGTAACATTTTTAATGAATAAGCGTATTTTAATGAAAAACACAAATTATTTGTGCTACTTTAATGCAATAAAAACAAAATAAATTTAATTTTTAATAACTTACCTTACAATAATTTACTTAAAACTTAAACAGTAATATAAATTACTACTTGCAAGTTAAACACAATATTTGAACCACCATGCCTTGTAGGTACTTGTTCGCGCATCATTCTGCGAATGTCGAAATTGCACGTACAAACTGTCGTGGCGATATTAATAGCACACATCATTTGGCTCAGCGCTGATGTGTTTTTTGGGTCGTTTTCTTATAAAAGCGTCATCTGTGACTTATACCGCTTAGTTTTCCATTGCAAAACTACAGACAGTTAAAAATTCAGCTGCCAGACTAGTTCTTAAGGCAAAAAAACATGACCATGTTACTCCGATACTTTACTCACTTCATTGGCTACCTATACAGGCTCGAATTGATTACAAAAGGGCTGTTCTCTGTCACAAATTCTTTTCTGACTCATCTCCTTCCTATCTTACTGAACTTCTGTCGGTCTACTCACCCAGTCGTCAGCTACGCTCTTCTGCAGACACACGTATTCTCTGTGTTCTTAAGACACGAACTAAAACTTTTGGCGAAAGGGCATTATCTTTTTGTGCAGCCAAACAATGGAATGCTGTACCATTACACATCCGTAGTGTTCCAACTATCAAGTCCTTCAAGACTGCACTTAAGACGCATCTTTTCAAAATGTATTTACAAAATTAATGAAACAACATTTGTTTTAATGATTAGCGTAGCTTATGTGTAATGTACTGTCCTTTATGTTGTTATTATGGTATGAATGGTTATTGAATTATTGTATGTATGTTATGATCTCCATGTAAAGCGCTGTGAGCCCGGTTCCTTACTGGAATACAGCACTATATAAATTATCAATTATTATTATTATTATTATACGTTTTTTGAGCGATTAAAAATTTTTGAATGGTTTAGCGTTAGTTATAATATCCACTATGTAATCAAACAAATGTTGTGCGAATCCGTTAATTAAGACTTGAAATTACGAATATTTTAGTTTCACCTTGGTTTTTCCCCTTCAAAAGAAAAAGGGCGGTTGTCTGAAATGGTCTGACATTTCAAATGCCCACAAATGCCGCCCCTAAATGAGTGCCGCCCGGGGCGGACCGCCCCCCTAGCTACGCACTGGTTGACGTCTGCCAGTCCACATAAAGTTATAAAATAAATTGTAATATTACGCGGGAGAAGTTTGTACGTAAAAAATATCTAAATTATTATTTATTATTAATAACTAATTATTTATTAATAGTTTTTTGAAAAATATTATAAATATTTTCGTTAATTTTAATCGAATTTTTATCGATTAAAATAATGTTAATCGATAAAAAAGTTTAACGATTAATCAAGAAATTAATCGTTAATTTCTGCAGCCCTAATTTTTTAGGTATCCGGTTGAAACGGTCCGTTTTTTAAAAACGTTAAACCGGCCTTCAAAAAATGAACTGTTTTAACATCCTTAGATTATATTTTATTTTAATGCATACAAATTAAATATTGACTATTAATCATCACGGTTAACTTCTTTGTTTAGCAAAAAAATTATGTAAAAATAGTGTTTTTAAAATGTATTTATAAAAAATCCCTCAATTGACCGACGGGCATCACGTAAGAAAGAGGTCGGTGAAGAGGGGTATATTAGCTCAGCTGGGGTCAAAAGAGAATTCTTGGGGGTAATGCAGACTCATTTGGGACATATAACATCCACTACAATCCACTAGATATATTAAAATACGTCATGTGTACGTGTACGCTTGGAACATATGCCCACTATTGAACCAGTTCCTTCCAGATAATGCATTTTTTAAATTTTGTCAACTATGTAGATTTCTTACCTACGTACTATACGAAGACACCTTAATCCACCCTACTTTCATTTATATTGACACGAGTGACAATAATCTTAATCCACATGACTTGACTGTATCAAGTATCTTTTCTGTGAAATTTAAAATTAATGCCTTAAAAACTGAGCTAAGAAGAAAAGTTGTTTTGTGCTCCTCTCGAATTGCGATGTCAAGAATTTGATGCATTCAATGAAGTTAATGAATACTTGACTAATTTTAAATGGTCACATGTATCATTATATCTAGAGTGGCCAGGGGCGTTTGACCTAAAAAACCAATCGAACAATTATATCAAACTTAAAACTTTTATAATTGTATCAAATAGATTCCCAATCCCATCAAAATAAATAAAAAAAAGTATATTAAAAAATTGATATTCCGTGTCGTTTTGAATTAAAATATCTATACATAATCCTATTCAGATAATTTTTAGACACTTGTCATGCTTGTAAAACTCCCCAGTTGCATTTTCGCGCTAACAACGCTCCCCCAAATCCCCGAGTCATGTGAGCAGGACCTCGAGTCGGGGGCGGGGGTAACACACACAGAAACTTTTATATTTTGGGGTAACGTGCAAAAAAGTTCGCCGACTACTGCCGTGAGAGAACCAAACGGAGCGGCGGTGACATCACAAATGCTTTGATGTGAACATCAAACGACGCAGGTAAACAATTTCATACCTTCTCATGGGTTCTCAAGCTTAAGGATTATAATTAGATATAATTTTCATTTCTTGATAAATTACGCCAACCGGCGTCTGATGGCCTACCGACCGGCACTTTTAGAAGCATTGATTTATATATAAAAAAATATTTTTAAAAAGTCATTAAATAAATTGTAAGTGACCAAATATTTCAGTGGAAGTTTTATGTTAAGTTACACTTTTGATGTGACGTCACATTTCTTCGACCCCCCTCCTTCCCCCTCGTCACGCATCGTCACAAAAGTGTGACCCCCTCTCCCCCCCCCAAGATCGTGACGTCATTTACGGACGGCCCCTTACACTATTGCCATAAAATGTCTTTGTGTTACATTATTTCAATAAAATGTCTTTGTGTTACACTATTTCAATAAAATGTCTTTGTGTTACACTATTGCAATAAAATGTTATTTTATCAATATCAGGTTATAGGACTCTACATGGCTCTAATTGAAATCATTTCAAAGGTCCAGCGCCAAGGGGGGGGGGTGTGAAAAAATCGGGCTCTGTTTCGGACCCATAAAAAAGGGAGGGGGAAGTGGGGTCCTTCACACTTGTATTGTTAATCCTGGTTTTGTGCCAGATCCTAGTTGTCAAGAGACCAAATTTTTCTGGCTCCATGGACTCGATGTCAGATTTTACTTCAGTGCCGCCATCAAGCAAGAAGTCAATGCAATGTGTACAGTTAAAGAAGAGACATGATAGAAAGTCTTGTTTAAAGATGTCAAACTATTATACATGTTATATTATACATATATTGTTATTTTAAGGTTTCTACATGACTCTTGATAAAAAACCATCCTGGCAATCTACCACCACCGCCCCACACCAGAGCTCTCATCAGTGCTGTCATCCGCCGTGACGCCAGAGCCATCTGTATAGAGTTTCACTACAGTACAACCAACACATCGCATAACATCAGGGTGTGGAATCAAGCTGACCCAGGCTATACGTCACGTGGTACTGATGTACTACTGTGGGAAATGAAAGATGTGAACACAGCAACAAAATGGCGCACTGCTTACATCAGCACCTGTTTATGGGACAAATTTAATGTAAGTAGACATAACCTACATTTGGAAGAAAATCAGAAGCCCCGAGCCTAGTTCTCTTCATGGGTCTTCCCTGAAGACCCTATCAGCTATTTGGCCCCCAAGGGGACGTAACTGCTGTGACCCAACCCCAACCCCCCCCCCGAAGCGGTCGCTTCTGAAGCGGCCACCTGGGCATCCAGGACAGAAAGTCGAAAATGCCTCCCACTAAATTAACCTCACAAGGAGGGGTGGACGGTGGAATTCCTTACTTCGACCCGCTACCACTTTGGCGCCACCCCGGCAAAGCACTCAAGTCTCCATGGTTGGGACCACCGCTAAGCGGGGGATCATCAATGACCTACCTAGGGTGTAACCCCCATTGGAAGGTGTCCTCAGAGCTGGCGTCCGCTGCGTTCTTCGCGGTTCCTTTTGCTAATCCGTATTGGCGCTCCTGGACCTAAACCGGCACCACTCAATGGCGTTGTTAGTGAAAAGAGGGTATGAAACGGTCGCTTCGGAATAACCCGACCCTCAACAAGTACTTCGGTTTTCATCATCGACATTGCATCTAAATGCTTTGCCTAAGATCCTTACAGCGACTGTAATCATATGAGACTAGCACCTAACACCTAACATATCGGACTTCGGCATTGCTTGCCAGGAGTTGTCGGCCAGGTCCGCGACCTTACTCGTCTGTCGAGCCCCGTGGAGGCCACCCATTCTCGACGGTAAGTAGACAAAAGATCACGTTGAATTTATAAACCCTAATAACAAGTGTCCTCAAACTATAGCCAGCGCCTCCAGTTCTGGCTCAACAAGGGCCCTTAATCCAATCCATTTGGCCAACACATAGGTTCCTGCTAGCAGTGACATAAATGACAACAAACATTTTTCGTCTCATTTACACCACGGTCTTATTTCCATTAGAAATGGAAATTGAATTCACTGGATATTTTTGGAACTTTGCTAAAAACTTTTCCCTCTAATAAGGAGACGTGTGCAAACTTAAATCTGGTTCATGGCAGTCTCTGTTTTAATGTTTAATAGTTGCACATCTATTAATAGAACAGAAGATGTGTGAACATTTGTATTGTAAGTATTGTTTTTGTGATTTAAGGAATTGATGAAAGTACCATGCTGATATTGACTTAATCATTATTTTTCTATCTTTTCTGTTCCAGATCGCTTTTGAAAGTGAATATATCGATACATGGTCAGGTATAGGTATCGATACATGGCCAGGTATAGGTATCGATACATGGCCAGGTATAGGTATCGATTATGTAAGTTTCACAAGATCAACCAGAGGAGACTGTTCAAATGTGACAACTGTCACAACAGCTTCAACTAAATTAACAACCCTAACTACAAAACCAACAACATCAACTAAATTTACATCAACTTCCACTACAACATCTCTAGCACCGGATCCATCATGTACCAAGAACATGACAGGATTACCCTCTTGTAACTTTGACAAATCGGAATGTACATTCGTAAGTTACGCTGAGAATAACGTCAATCTGAAATGGACGAGAGTTCAAAATAATCCCATACCTCACGACTGGCAGCCACCAAACAAACCTTCAGGTAGGAGAGCTCTTTAAGACTGATTTTGTTCTTTTCTTCTGATTTCGACTTCCCCTATCAGTTAAATCAACGTTTATGTGTTGTAATTGATAATATTATAGTGAGAAAGAATTTTTTTTTAAAAATATGAAAACTTTCTCGTGATGTGTGTGAATTTTCTAGCCTACAATTTTTAAAGTGGTGATAGCTCAATGGCAAAGTCTTGGTCCTTAGACCGATGATGTATATACTGGGAAAATTATTAAAAAGATTTACCGACTAGAAAATGTAACACAAAATTATAAATTTAAAAAAGGACACCAAAGATAAATTTGAAAAAGGCTAAATGAAAATAATTTTCCAATTCTTTAAATATTTCACTTTTTTATGATATAGGTTTCTACATGACTTTGTTCAAGGGCAATACGGGCAGTCTAAGTCCTACGCCACATACCAAAGTTCTCATCAGTACTGCCATTAGCCATGACGTCAGAGCCATCTGTATAGAGTTTCACTACAGTACGACCAACACATCACATAACATCAGAGTCTGGAGTCAAGCTGACCCAGGCTATACGTCACGTGGTACTGATGTACTGCTGTGGGAAATAAAAGATGTGAACACAGCAACACAATGGCGCACTGCTTACATCAGCACCTGTTTATTGGACAAATTTTATGTAAGTAGACATAGTGGCGCACTGCTTACGTCAGCACCTATTTATTGGACAAATCATATGTAAGTAGACATAGTGTTATACTGCTTACATCAGCACCTGTTTATTGGACAAATTTTATGTAAGTAGACATAGTGTTATACTGCTTACATCAGCACCTGTTTATTGGACAAATTTTATGTAAGTAGACATAGTGTTATACTGCTTACATCAGCACCTGTTTATGGGACAAATCTTATGTAAGTAGACTAAGTAGACATAGTGTTATACTGCTTACATAAGCACCTGTTTATGGGACAAATTTTATGTAAGTAGACATAGTGTTATACTGCTTACATCAGCACCTGTTTGTTGGACAAATTTTATGTAAAAACGGTTACTTTCATTTTCTAAACCCTAATATATGATCACTGTTTAATTTATTAAGTTAATAATTTCAAACTTAAATACATAAAAGATAACATTATTGATCCAGTTAAAAGGGGACATTGATTTTGAAAATATTTTTTTATAAAGTAAAGAATTTAGTTAACAGTTAAGAATGTAATTATAATTAATTTTAAAACAAATCCTGACTAAATTGATTAATTAATTACTTAAATACAAAGTATCTGACCTTTAACCTCCTACACTTCATTTAAAGAATTATAATTTTTAAAAAATATTCATCACATCTTGAAATGAAAGCAATGATCTTTTTCGATAAGTACAATGTATTATATTGTGTTATGCTTTATTTGATAAATTCGTAATCCATACTTTGGTAAATCTTCCAGATTACTTTTGAGGGTGAATTACTCCACGGAGACGGTGGTGTTGGTGTAGATTACATATCTATCACAAGATCAAACAGAGGAGACTGTCTACAAACAAAACCAACCACGACGACGACAAGAACAACAACTTTCACGCCAATTTCATCTACAACTACCACGCCAACATCAACTACAAACAACACGCCAACGACAACAACTACTACCATGCCAACAACAACAACTACTACCACGCAAACAACAGCAACTACCACGCCAACGACCACTACTACCACGCCAATATCAATTACAACCACGCCAACATCAACTACAACCACCACGCCAACGACAACTACTACCACCACGCCAACGACAACTACTACCACGCCAACGACAGCTACTACCACGCCAATATCAACTACAAGCACCACGCCAACAACAACAACTACTACCACGCCAACAACAGCAACTACCACGCCAACAACAACTACTACCACGCCCGCCAATATCAACTACAAGCACCACGCCAACAAGAACTACTACTACCATGCCAACAACAACTACTACTACCACGCCAACAACAAATATAACAACCACGGCAACAACAGCAACCACCACACCAACAACAAATATAACAACCACGGCAACAACAGCAACCACCACACCAACAACAAATATAACAACCACGGCAACAACAGCAATAACCACACCTACAAAAAATATAACAACCACGCCAACAACAACTACCACGCCAACATCAACTACAAAAACCACGCCAACAAAAGCTAACTCAAGTATCTCAACGTCAGCTTCAACAAATATTCCAATAACAGTTGCAAAAATCGCTTCTATAATAACAACAACAATCGCTCAAACAACAGATAACACAACCCCTCCAATAAACAATTCAACTACTTCAAAAGCCACAACAACCATTACAACAAATACAACAAACACCTCGACAACCACAACAACCATTACAACAAATACAACAAACACCTCGACAACCACAACAACCATTACAAGAAATACAACAAACACCTCGACAACCACAACAACCTTTACAACAAATACAACAAACACCTCGACAACCACAACAACCATTACAACAAATACAACAAATACCTCGACAACCACAACAACCATTACAAGAAATACAACAAACACCTCGACAACCACAACAACCATTACAACAAATACAACAAATACAACAAACACCTCGACAACCACAACAACCATTACAACAAATACAACAAACACCTCGACAACCACAACAACCATTACAACAAATACAACAAATACCTCGACAACCACAACAACCATTACAAGAAATACAACAAATACCTCGACAACCACAACAACCATTACAAGAAATACAACAAACACCTCGACAACCACAACAACCATTACAAGAAATACAACAAACACCTCGACAACCACAACAACCATTACAACAAATACAACAAACACCTCGACAACCACAACAACCATTACAACAAATACAACAAATACCTCGACAACCACAACAACCATTACAACAAATACAACAAACACCTCGACAACCACAACAACCATTACAACAAATACAACAAACACCTCGACAACCACAACAACCATTACAACAAATACAACAAACACCTCGACAACCACAACAACCATTACAAGAAATACAACAAATACAACAAACACCTCGACAACCACAACAACCATTACAAGAAATACAACAAACACCTCGACAACCACAACAACCATTACAACAAATACAACAAACACCTCGACAACCACAACAACCATTACAACAAATACAACAAATACAACAAACACCTCGACAACCACAACAACCATTACAACAAATACAACAAATACCTCGACAACCACAACAACCATTACAAGAAATACAACAAACACCTCGACAACCACAACAACCATTACAACAAATACAACAAACACCTCGACAACCACAACAACCATTACAACAAATACAAAAAATACAACAAACACCTCGACAACCACAACAACCATTACAACAAATACAACAAACACCTCGACAACCACAACAACCATTACAACAAATACAACAAACACCTCGACAACCACAACAACCATTACAACAAATACAACAAACACCTCGACAACCACAACAACCATTACAACAAATACAACAAATACCTCGACAACCACAACAACCATTACAACAAATACAACAAATACCTCGACAACCACAACAACCATTACAACAAATACAACAAATACCTCGACAACCACAACAACCATTACAAGAAATACAACAAATACCTCGACAACCACAACAACCATTACAAGAAATACAACAAACACCTCGACAACCACAACAACAATTACAAGAAATACAACAAACACCTCGACAACCACAACAACCATTACAAGAAATACAACAAACACCTCGACAACCACAACAACCATTACAACAAATACAACAAACACCTCGACAACCACAACAACCATTACAACAAATACAACAAATACAACAAACACCTCGACAACCACAACAACCATTACAACAAATACAACAAACACCTCGACAACCACAACAACCATTACAACAAATACAACAAACACCTCGACAACCACAACAACCATTACAACAAATACAACAAACACCTCGACAACCACAACAACCATTACAACAAATACAACAAATACCTCGACAACCACAACAACCATTACAACAAATACAACAAATACCTCGACAACCACAACAACCATTACAACAAATACAACAAATACCTCGACAACCACAACAACCATTACAAGAAATACAACAAATACCTCGACAACCACAACAACCATTACAAGAAATACAACAAACACCTCGACAACCACAACAACCATTACAAGAAATACAACAAACACCTCGACAACCACAACAACCATTACAAGAAATACAACAAACACCTCGACAACCACAACAACCATTACAACAAATACAACAAACACCTCGACAACCACAACAACCATTACAACAAATACAACAAATACCTCGACAACCACAACAACCATTACAACAAATACAACAAATACCTCGACAACCACAACAACCATTACAACAAATACAACAAATACCTCGACAACCACAACAACCATTACAACAAATACAACAAATACCTCGACAACCACAACAACCATTACAACAAATACAACAAATACCTCGACAACCACAACAACCATTACAACAAATACAACAAACACCTCGACAACCACAACAACCATTACAAGAAATGCAACAAACACCTCGACAACCACAACAACCATTACAAGAAATGCAACAAACACCTCGACAACCACAACAACCACCACAATAAACGCAACAAACACATCAACAATCATAACAACCATTACAACAAATACAACAAATACCTCGACAACCACAACAACCATTACAACAAATACAACAAATACCTCGACAACCACAACAACCATTACAACAAATACAACAAACACCTCGACAACCACAACAACCATTACAAGAAATGCAACAAACACCTCGACAACCACAACAACCATTACAACAAATACAACAAATACCTCGACAACCACAACAACCATTACAACAAATACAACAAATACCTCGACAACCACAACAACCATTACAACAAATACAACAAATACCTCGACAACCACAACAACCATTACAACAAATACAACAAATACCTCGACAACCACAACAACCATTACAACAAATACAACAAACACCTCGACAACCACAACAACCATTACAAGAAATGCAACAAACACCTCGACAACCACAACAACCATTACAAGAAATGCAACAAACACCTCGACAACCACAACAACCATTACAAGAAATGCAACAAACACCTCGACAACCACAACAACCATTACAAGAAATGCAACAAACACCTCGACAACCACAACAACCATTACAAGAAATGCAACAAACACCTCGACAACCACAACAACCATTACAACAAATACAACAAACACCTCGACAACCACAACAACCATTACAACAAATACAACAAACACCTCGACAACCACAACAACCATTACAAGAAATGCAACAAACACCTCGACAACCACAACAACCATTACAACAAATACAACAAACACCTCGACAACCACAACAACCATTACAAGAAATGCAACAAACACCTCGACAACCACAACAACCATTACAAGAAATGCAACAAACACCTCGACAACCACAACAACCATTACAACAAATACAACAAACACCTCGACAACCACAACAACCATTACAAGAAATGCAACAAACACCTCGACAACCACAACAACCATTACAACAAATACAACAAACACCTCGACAACCACAACAACCATTACAAGAAATGCAACAAACACCTCGACAACCACAACAACCATTACAAGAAATGCAACAAACACCTCGACAACCACAACAACCATTACAAGAAATGCAACAAACACCTCGACAACCACAACAACCATTACAAGAAATGCAACAAACACCTCGACAACCACAACAACCATTACAAGAAATGCAACAAACACCTCGACAACCACAACAACCATTACAAGAAATGCAACAAACACCTCGACAACCACAACAACCATTACAATAAACGCAACAAACACCTCGACAACCACAACAACCATTACAATAAACGCAACAAACACCTCGACAACCACAACAACCATTACAATAAACGCAACAAACACCTCGACAACCACAACAACCATTACAATAAACGCAACAAACACCTCGACAACCACAACAACCATTACAATAAACGCAACAAACACCTCGACAACCACAACAACCATTACAATAAACGCAACAAACACCTCGACAACCACAACAACCATTACAATAAACGCAACAAACACCTCGACAACCACAACAACCACCACAATAAACGCAACAAACACCTCGACAACCACAACAACCATTACAATAAACGCAACAAACACCTCGACAACCACAACAACCATTACAATAAACGCAACAAACACCTCGACAACCACAACAACCACCACAATAAACGCAACAAACACCTCGACAACCACAACAACCATTACAATAAACGCAACAAACACCTCGACAACCACAACAACCATTACAATAAACGCAACAAACACCTCGACAACCACAACAACCACCACAATAAACGCAACAAACACCTCGACAACCACAACAACCATTACAATAAACGCAACAAACACCTCGACAACCACAACAACCATTACAATAAACGCAACAAACACCTCGACAACCACAACAACCATTACAATAAACGCAACAAACACCTCGACAACCACAACAACCATTACAATAAACGCAACAAACACCTCGACAACCACAACAACCACCACAATAAACGCAACAAACACCTCGACAACCACAACAACCATTACAATAAACGCAACAAACACCTCGACAACCACAACAACCATTACAATAAACGCAACAAACACCTCGACAACCACAACAACCACCACAATAAACGCAACAAACACCTCGACAACCACAACAACCATTACAATAAACGCAACAAACACCTCGACAACCACAACAACCACAACACAAATTATAACAACTATTACATCAGAAATTACAACTACATCTACAGCAATCTACGAAATATTTAGTAACGTAACAAAGACATAATTTAAGACAATTTCAACATTTACTGCGCCAAAAATGCCACCAACAATGCCCCCCAACAATGCCACCAACAATGCCACCAACAATGCCACCAACAATGCCGTCAACAATGCCACCAACAATGCCACCAACAATGCCACCAACAATGCCACCAACAATGCCACCAACAATGCCACCAACAATGCCACCAACAATGCCACCAACAATGTCACCAACAATGCCACCAACAATGTCACCAACAATGCCACCAACAATGCCCCCAACAATGCCACCAACAATGCCACCAACAATGCCACCAACAATGCCACCCACAATGCCACCAACAATGTCACCAACAATGCCACCAACAATGCTGTGGCGGAGTCGTTGTCTAGGGGTTGAGGTCCCCCCTTAGCCACAGATATTTACCACGTAGACGGGTAAAAGACTTAGCAACGCTGGGTTGTTTTCTTTCAACATAAGTTTAATGACATCCAGAAGCTTTGAACATATTTATGGTACAGTACAATTGGCAGTTTACAGTTGATGGTCATACCATCCAGAGTCCTCGGCCCAGCTTGACCGGATTGGACCACGTTCACAAAACTCCACACTCTATCGTACGTCTTTCACCTGCCTGCTACTTGGCAACTTAACACTCTCCCCGCGACACACAATGTGACCCCTATTATACCCCCGTCTTGTCCGACCGGTTTTTGACTGGACCCTCGGTCAATCACCATGTCTCCCTTTGACCGTGGTCCTGTCAATTCATTACAACTTGCACGTACCTTGAGTTCACTTGCCCCGGTTCCACGAGGACAAGTGTTCACAGCCCCATTTATGCGTAGTCATCCCCACACCACAACATCTGACCGTAACACCCCCCTCCTCACGAGCGACCTTAGCAAGAATGTCGCGAGTTTATAAACATAAGGTCTTGAGGTTTTGGTGTGTCATGATCTACTAATACTAATACTAATATATCCCATACTTACACACACAGGCATTTCAATAATATATAGTTATTTTAACAATATTTAACAATTGCAATGTGCACTATTATCACTATATACAGAATTTTTCACCAGTAATATGCTAGCTTCCAAAAATATTAGTTCACAATAGCTGGTGTATATTCCCAAATACATAATAAGGAATCGTTTTATTTACATTGTGGAACTACCCGGTTTTCGTACCAGCGTACGAGTCTAGTCCTATACTACCTCGCTTTCGAGGGTAGCAAAGGTTATTACTACTCAAAATGTTAACGATATATATACATCAATATACAGAAGAAAAAAAATTGTCACATTTGAAGTATTAATATTCTTCACATACAAAAAAATCTTGGTATGGTTAAATGACTTAAATGACACCCATGTTTCACAAGCAAAGAATCTCATGGTTCAATGATTTAGATGATCCCCATGTTTTACAAGCGAAGAAAGTCATGGTTCAGTGACTTAATTGCTCAACATGTCTCACAAACAATGAATGGCATGCTTCAATGGTTTAATTGCTAATCATGTGTCACAACAATCACTATCCACCCAATTTTCTGTCCCTTTTCATTAATACTTGCATCTGTATCTTTATGGGACATGTTATGTATGTTTTCTGTCCCCATAGCGGGATCTCGTATGTATATTTATCGTCCCCCCTACTGGGACCAGTTATAACCACCAGTTAATGGGTTACAAATTATCATATTCATAATCATAACATAATCATCGGCAAAATTTTCATGAATCAAAAATTTCATCATCATAACATATAATAAATACATATTATCAATGTTATACCAAATGCCTGAGGGCTCCAAACATGTTGTGCTTACATAATCAAAATGTGTCGTGCACATAAGAATTGTCTTATCAATTCATATAATAGTAATACTGGGAATTGGTCGCTCAGACCCCCCAAGTAAATACAAAAATACATTATCATAACTCCTCATAGTTATCAACAAATAGCAGCAGCATCATCCTAATCAAAACATTATCATCATAACAACATCTCTTATCATAAAATTTGGACTGAGGTCTCCAGTGCACAAAATTTCTTATATGATCAACACATTTGTCATGAACATACGAACCACTTTATTTCATTTCACAATGATACTGGTACAAGGTCACTCAGACCCCAACTTCAATCCCAACAATATTATCATTATCCATCATAATTTTCAACAAATTATCATCATCATCATCATAGAAGACACAATACCAATTCCGTGTTATTTACGGCGCCCTCCTATACCGTAATACTCAGACAAATTCAATGTATGCATCAAAAATCATAGTCATTGTTTTTGATGGTGGAACATTTCGTATATTTCCCATTCTAAACAAGAAACGACCCTTATTAGCATTACCAAGAGCGTACCCTAAAATTTGGAAACTACAATCATTTGTCATTGTCCCAGGCTTAATTATTAGCTATTTTGATCATTCTTGTACTCAACCCTACAAAATCTGTCCGTATACTGGTAGTCTTAGTGGGATTAGTGGGACCGTGATTTTCTATCAGTCTTTTGTCTGTCCCTTCCCATTGCCACCTCTATCCTCTGCGATCCTCCCTGTCGCTACCTCTATGGCTTTTTCGGTTAAGTATACCTCCGCCTCTGAAATTTCCCCGATCACTCCTGTCACCCCCTCCACGACTTATCATATTAGCTTTACTTCCGCCCTTGAAATCTCGCCAATAACTTCGGTCACTACATTTGAATTTTCCTCCCTGACCTCTTTTGAATTGTACTCTTTGACCCGAAGGGCTGACCATTGCGTCTAAAAATATACCAACGCACGAGCTAACCACACAATTAAATGTGTTCAACCGGACCCCAATTATTAACAAAACCAATATTCTCAACAGACCGGCCGTAAGCCTGTCCAATGAGTATTTGTCCGTCATGGTCCTATGCATTCTGGCCAGTCTTGATCGCACTGTGTCATTGTTATTGTTTCTGTTGAGCTCCGTGTTTGCCCTGCTGCGTCCTTGGAGGTTATACGCGTCACCTTTGTTCAACAACTCACAACAGTGTTTAGCTGAGCCCACGTCATATTGTTGTATGGCTCCACTGAAGGGTTTCTTCTTAAGTTGCTTGTTTTTATCCCTATGTGGGATATCTGCTCTTAGCTTAGTAGCACACTCAATTTTCCCATCATTATCTTCAATATTCTCCTGATCTCTATCAATAAGTTTGCTATACTCTAGAAATTCAGTAGCACAATCAATATTTCCATCATTATCCTTATTTCCCTTACATTCAATACATTTTGCTTGGGAGGTTAATGTTACTACTGTGACCACGGTGTGTTCAGTGACCTTCACCCAATCTTGCATATCTGGGTCACTACTTTTCTTCTTATTCAAATTTTCAACTAAAATTTCCCTCTTTCGAAATTGTACTTCTTTAGTCCACTTTTCGTGAGGTTTTTCAACTATTGTCCCAAGCATCTTGGACGTTCTCTGCACAATCACTGTCATGTCTGTATCCTTACCAGTTAATCTTTGCGTTAATTCAGTCCTTTTCTCTTCCTTTTCAACAATGATTCGCCATAAGTCATTTATGTCTTCTTTGTTATGTGCTATAGTCAGTGTTAACTCATTATTCTCCTCTTCTTTTTGAGTTAGTGTGTCTTTAATTTCCTTTAGCTTCCACTGTAAGTTCTGCAAACATTCATCTTTCTCAGTCACCGTCTTAATCAGCCCTGATATATTTTGGTTTGCAATGATTAAGTTTAATTTCATCTCTGCTAGTTTTTCATCTTTACCCCTGACTATTTTTATTAGGCTAGCGTATACGTTGTCCATCTCGATACTTTTCATTTTCCCGGTCATGGACTCAACTCCAGCTTCATTCAGTTTTATTTTGTTCTCTCTCTTACATTCTTCTAATGATTTTTCCATTTCGGCTAAGGCCTTACTCAGATTTGCTACGTTGTTTTGTGTACTGATTAGGTTTCTATCCATTTCTGTGTTTTCTATCTCTTTTCCTTTTAGTTCCCTCTGTAATTTTTCTAATAATTCACCTTTTCCAGCTTCAGACTTCTTCAGCTCTGTTACCTTTCTATCTTTGTCCTTCATAATTTTAAGCCAGCTGGATTTTTCTTCATCATTTTGAGCCAGTAGTTTGTACATTTCGACAATTCTCATTCTTAAGTTCATTGATTCAACTTCAGTTTCCTCTATTTTTAATCTGTGTTTGATGTCAACTTTTTCGAGATCCGTTAGTCTAGTTTCAACCTTGTTCAATGTTGACTCTAGTTTACTTACTGTCTCTTTGTGTTCCTTTAATTCATTCTCTCTAAGGGTCAGATTATTTCTCAATTCACTAATGAGTTTATTACTTTCTTCCCTGGCTATCTCGCCAGCTGCCGGTTCTGCCACCTTAACTTCTTTCGTTACATACGGCTCTTCCCAAAATAAGCTGGCTATTCCATATAATTCTTCCTGACAGTTACTCTCGTTACTTTTTAAAGCTCCCTGTTTAATTCTACGTTTTCTTCTTTTCTCTTCATCATTTTCTAACATTTTCTCCTGTCTCTTTTCGTATTGTCGCTGCTTCTTTTCATCTTTTTTCTGTCGCAGTCTCTGTCTTTCTTCGTTTTGTCTCAATGATTCTTTATCTTCTTGCTCCCACTTTAACCGTACCTCTTCAATTTTTTTTAACCACCAGCTATCTTCCCTTTCACCCTTTTCCTTCCCTTTATTAGCAGTCACTACATTAGTTAATTGACCCTGCTTTATCTTCTTTTCGTTCTTATGTGTGCTCCTTTCTAAAGTATCACTAGCATAATAATTTATTGTATCATTTGCTTCATCATATTCCACTCGTGTGACTTTCTCTACATCTCCGATTCCTTCAGTCTTCTCATCACAGTCATTCTGAACTTCTATTTCTTCCGATTTAATTTCACCCTTTGTCCCAGCTATTAAGGCGTCTATAACTGAATGATCATCTCTCTTCTCTGGCTCAGGAGTGTTTTCCTTGGTCTCTTTTCCTACCGCCCCCATCCTAATTTCATCTCTGACTTGTTCGGCATAATTCTTTTCAGGTTCTACCACTTTATTGTCTGTTTCTTTAACATTATTTTCAGGTTTTACAGGGTTCTTGTCCGTTTCTTTACCATTGTTGACATTTTCAACAACTTTCTTGTCCGACTGCGTAATCGTTTTCCCCCTTGCTAATTCTTTCCTGACTTTTTCCTTTCTTCCTTTCTTTTTGCTAGCGGCAGCAGTGTCTATCGAAATTTTCCTAGTAGTGGAATTCAAATCGCTTTTGGAAAAGTTTTTATTTTCAATTTCGGCTACCCCTTTTTGACATTTCAACTCCGGTTTCTCAGTCACGTGTTTGGTTCTCGATTTATATCTTTTCTTTGGTCCCGAAGTGGTTTGAGTAATTAGAACGTTATTATTTGTACCTATCTTGTCTTCCTCTTTAACTCCTATATACATTTCATCGGCCATTTCTAGTTCTCTTTGTCTCTCCATTTCTAACCTTCTTGACTCCTCCGCTCTTTTGAAAGCCCTTTCTTCTTTCCGTTTCTCTCTTTCCACATCTTCCTCCCTCTTCTTTCTATCTCTTTCCTCATCTTCCTCCCTCCTGCGCGCCTCTTACTCGCTCTTCCTTCTATCTCTTTCCTCATCTTCCTCCCTCCTGCGCGCCACTTGCTCGCTCTTCCTTCTATCTCTTTCCTCATCTTCCACCCTCTTGTACGCCTCTATAACCCATCTCTTTGCCTCCTCCCCTTCAAATCCCAGCTCCCGGGCACTTTGTCTCAGTTTTTCTACATTAGGCAATTCCATGTCGATGTTTCTATATTAGTAGTTACTCTACGGTCACAATTTCAAATTCGTCTACCGTCTTCCTATCGTTTTGTATTAGGGACCCAATATAACAATTACTATCTCAATAATACAATTTGGGGATTCATCATATACAAATATATAATATATAATATCTAAAACATACTAATTTAATATTAGAAATTAAGTTGTACTTGCCTGTACGATAGAAATTACCACACAAATAGTACCCATACATAAGAAAAACACATTATACCAGGGCAGTATCAATATCCATAGGCGAGAGAGTCACAAAGTCACCGCCTTCACTGTCACGTATTACTGAGGTTGTAACCTCGAAGTTGTCCAGGCTGTAGTCAGCTTCTGTGTTACTGTCTAAGTTAGTGTTCGTTATTCCTCCGATGCTCTTCCGGGTGTAGTCTGTATGGCCTCCCTTTCTGCGTCTGTCTGCAATTCCACTACTACGGCTGTCTACAACACCACTGCAACGGCTGTCTGTAACACCACTGTTACGGCTGTCTGTAACATCACTGCTACGGCTGTCTGTAACATCACTGCTACGGCTGTCTTCAACATCACTGCTACGGCTGTCTTCAACACCCCTGGTCTCGTCGTTACGAGGTGTAAGCCCTACGTTCTCATGATGATCTTGCTATCGGGATGGCTAGTACGGCCAGTTCGTTGATGTGTTTTTCGTCGTTTCTCCTTTAGTGACGTGCCTTGATGTGCTGCGTTGGCTCGAACCGATGGCTCGGTTTTTCGACGGGCCCCCACTGTGGCGGAGTCGTTGTCTAGGGGTTGAGGTCCCCCCTTAGCCACAGATATTTACCACGTAGACGGGTAAAAGACTTAGCAACGCTGGGTTGTTTTCTTTCAACATAAGTTTAATGACATCCAGAAGCTTTGAACATATTTATGGTACAGTACAATTGGCAGTTTACAGTTGATGGTCATACCATCCAGAGTCCTCGGCCCAGCTTGACCGGATTGGACCACGTTCACAAAACTCCACACTCTATCGTACGTCTTTCACCTGCCTGCTACTTGGCAACTTAACACTCTCCCCGCGACACACAATGTGACCCCTATTATACCCCCGTCTTGTCCGACCGGTTTTTGACTGGACCCTCGGTCAATCACCATGTCTCCCTTTGACCGTGGTCCTGTCAATTCATTACAACTTGCACGTACCTTGAGTTCACTTGCCCCCGTTCCACGAGGACAAGTGTTCACAGCCCCATTTATGCGTAGTCATCCCCACACCACAACATCTGACCGTAACAAATGCCACCAACAATGCCACCAACAATGCCACCAACAATGCCACCAACAACGAAAGCTGCAACATCCACTCCAAAGACTTACTTTTAAAAATAACCAATTACAGCCATCATGTAATAAACAACTTTTGAAACATCACACCCCCTCCCTTATATCTTTGAAAAAATTCTCCAAGACAAGCCTCCAAGACAAGCCTCCAAGACAAGCCTCCAAGACAAGCCTCCAAGACAAGCCTCCAAGACAAGCCTCCAAGACAAGCCTCCAAGACAAGCCTCCAAGACAAGCCTTCAAGACAAGCCTCCAAGACAAGCCTCCAAGACAAGCCTCCAAGACAAGCCTCCAAGACAAGCCTCCAAGACAAGCCTCCAAGACAAGCCTCCAAGACAAGCCGCCAAGACAAGCCTCCAAGACAAGCCTCCAAGACAAGCCTTCAAGACAAGCCTCCAAGACAAGCCTCCAAGACAAGCCTCCAAGACAAGCCGCCAAGACAAGCCTCCAAGACAAGCCTCCAAGACAAGCCTCCAAGACAAGCCTCCAAGACAAGCCTCCAAGACAAGCCTCCAAGACAAGCCGCCAAGACAAGCCTCCAAGACAAGCCTCCAAGACAAGCCTCCAAGACAAGCCTCCAAGACAAGCCTCCAAGACAAGCCTCCAAGACAAGCCTCCAAGACAAGCCTCCAAGACAAGCCTCCAAGACAAGCCTCCAAGACAAGCCTCCAAGACAAGCCTCCACAAACAACTCTAACTTAATTACTGGCAACAAAAACCTCTTAGAAAAAGTTAAAAACAACAACTACAACAAGATCGAGCCCTCAAACAAAAGATACTGAAACAAATAAAACTGATAAAAAATAATAACTTCAAACAGCAACTTACCAAATAGAAATTCTAGAACTACCCCCTCTAAAGCAGGGGTGGGCAAACATTTCAGGTCGAGGGTCGCATTAGTAAGAAATGAAACGTCAAATGGCTGCAACTAACCAAAACGTCAAGGGGCCGCAACTAACCAAAATTTAGCCTCAGTTCAAGTAAAAACATAAATCTTTAAAATAATTTTAAAAATATTTTTTGATATTATTTTTATAATTGTTAGTTCGATAGAACTCCGTAGTGGGCCACATGCGGTTTGCGGGCCTTAGTTTGCCCAACCCTGCTCTAAAGTAAATTAACAGACAAAAGAAGGTATAGTAAGTGCCGGAACGAATGTGATATCATTAACCGCTGTAACTATTTCATTTATTAAGAATGTTTCCGTCTCAATGTCCATAGATTTTAATGGCTCATGTGTCGCAAGAGGTCATATAATCTAGTTTTTCGTCATTGGCAAATCAGTTAATGAATCGATAAAGAAAACACTGTCATTACATACAACATTTAACTCATCTATTATAATTTAATGAATCAATAAAGCACACAGTCATTACATACAACATTTAACTCAACTATTATAATTAACTTAATACATTTTTAAATCATCGGGGGCCCCTGGCTTTAGCCCGTTCAGCCCCCCGCCCCTAATCCGCCATAGGTTAAATTTAAGAGTATAAACAAAAAGTTGAGCAAACATTTTGTTTTTAAGCTAAATGCAGATGGTAAAGTAGAAGATGGTGAAAAGGTTTACTGTGTTCACTGCTGTAAATAATTCGCTTTTAAGGGTTCAAATACATCGCTGAGGTACCACCTTCAGCACAAATATATTAGACAGGGGAAATAACTCAATTAAAAAATGTCAATTTTTTTTCTTCCCTTCAGATGTTCAGTTTAATGACGGCATAAATTAACATTTTTGTCTTTAATCGAAATTAACGATTAATTTATTAAATTAATCGTTGATTTTTCAAAAGTTAACGATTCATTTTAAATTAATCGTTACCAGCCCTACCGGGAAGGCAAGGGTGTAATCCCGGGGCCAAGGTTGTCCCTGAGTCCACCCAACTCCAAATGGGTAGCTGATAATAGTTACGGAAACAAAGGCGGCTGGGTAATGCGTGGATACCTCATAGCCGTGGCCTGTAAATGCTGCATCACTTGCCAACAGACTGGCATGGTCTGTAAAACAGACTGTGGACGCAATGCTCTTCTGTATAGAAGGAGCTTCTGTATAGATAAGACAAGACAACTGAAACAAGATGTAACTTCTTTGATAAAGCAAAACGATGCTATGCATTCTTTTCCATGTCCCCACATCTGCGGGAAGTTGTCTTTGCTGCTACAGCAAGGCATTAAACAGACTTGAAGAATCACGATGATGTTTTAGAGCTAATACCATGAGGCCATCTTAAGGTTATTTTTACAGCATTAGAAAAAGTGACAAAGGCAGACTAAAACTAAAACACATAAAGGGCTGGGAACTTTCCTAGTCACATTGGAATTTTATCCCCCCACCCTCTCGGAAGCCTGTATTTCATGAGATCAATGATACCCAGAATGATTAACTGAGTGACTTAACCTACTTCCTTGTGCTAAAAATAGAATACAATGAAAATGTTACTCACAGAGAAATTAATAGAATTGGAAGTTGACTATAATTTTATCTGACAATCTTAAGATGTAATGTAAATTATAGAGTGTAATAGTGGAACGTTCCAGACGTCGAACGAGAGAGTAACATTTGGCAATCAAATTGAAAATACAGGCTTGTCCTATGAAAACGTGTTCAGGAGAAAGTTGTGTTCTTCGTAAGATAAGATTAGAAATGCATGAGACGTTTCGTCAGTTATACAATTTGAAAAACAGAAAACCTATGCCACACTCTTACACCAGGGAACCTATACCACACTCTTACACCAGGGAACCTATACCACACTCTTACACCAGGGAACCTATACCACACTCTTACACCAGGGAACCTATACCACACTCTTACACCAGGGAACCTATACCACACTCTTACACCAGGGAACCTATACCACACTCTTACACCAGGGAACCTATACCACACTCTTACACCATGGAACCTATACCACACTCTTACACCAGGGAACCTATACAACACTCTTACACCAGGGAACCTATACCACAATCTTACACCAGGGAACCTATGTCACACTATTACACCAGGGAACCTATACCACACTCTTACACCAGGGAACCTATACCACACTCTTACACCAGGGAACCTATACCACACTCTTACACCAGGGAACCTATACCACACTCTTACACCAGGGAACCTATACCACACTCTTACACCAGGGAACCTATACCACACTCTTACACCAGGGAACCTATACCACACTCTTACACCAGGGAACCTATGCCACACTCTTACACCAGGGAACCTATGTCACACTCTTACACCAGGGAACCTATATCACACTCTTACACCAGGGAACCTTTGCCACACTCTTACACCAGGGAACCTATACCACACTCTTACACCAGGGAACCTATGTCACACTCTTACACCAGGGAACCTATACCACACTCTTACACCAGGGAACCTATAGCACACTCTTACATCAGGGAACCTATACCACACTCTTACACCAGGGAACCTATACCACACTCTTACACCAGGGAACATATGCAACACTCTTACACCAGGGAAACTATGTCACACTCTTACACCAGGGAACCTATACCACACTCTTACACCAGAGCACCTATGCCACACTCTTACACCAGGGAACCTATACCACACTCTTACACCAGGGAACCTATACCACACTCTTACACCAGGGAACCTATACCACACTCTTACACCAGGTAACCTATGCCACACTCTTACACCAGGGAACCTATACCACACACTTACACCAGGGAACCTATACCACACTCTTACACCAGGGAACCTATACTACACTCTTACACCAGGGAACCTATACCACACTCTTACACCAGGTAACCTATGCCACACTCTTACACCAGGAACCTATACCACACTCTTACACCAGGTAACCTATGCCACACTCTTACACCAGGTAACCTATGCCACACTCTTACACCAGGTAACCTATACCACACTCTTACACCAGGGAACCTATACCACACTCTTACACCAGGGAACCTATACCACACTCTTACACCAGGGAACCTATACCACACTCTTACACCAGGGAACCTATACCAAAATCTTACACCAGGGAACCTTCACCACACTCTTACACCAGGGAACCTATATCACACTCTTACACCAGGGAACCTTTGCCACACTCTTACACCAGGGAACCTATAACCACACTCTTACACCAGGGAACCTATGTCACACTCTTACACCAGGGAACCTATACCACACTCTTACACCAGGGAACCTATAGCACACTCTTACATCAGGGAACCTATACCACACTCTAACACCAGGGAACCTATACCACACTCTTACACCAGGGAACATATGCAACACTCTTACACCAGGGAAACTATGTCAAACATTACACCAGGGAACCTATACCACACTCTTACACCAGGGAACCTATACCACACTCTTACACCAGGGAACCTATACCACACTCTTACACCAGGGAACCTATACCACACTCTTACACCAGGTAATCTATGCCACACTCTTAAACCAGGTAACCTATACCACACTCTTACACCAGGGAACCTATACCACACTCTTACACCAGGGAACCTATACCACACTCTTACACCAGGGAACCTATACCACACTCTTACACCAGGGAACCTATGCCACACTCTTACACCAGGTAACCTATACCACACTCTTACACCAGGGAACCTATACCACACTCTTACACCAGGTAACCTATGCCACACTCTTACACCAGGTAACCTATACCACACTCTTACACCAGGGAACCTATACCACACTCTTACACCAGGGAACCTATACCACAATCTTACACCAGGGAACCTATACCACACTCTTACACCAGGGAACCTATACCACACTCTTACACCAGGTAACCTATGCCACACTCTTACACCAGGGAACCTATACCACACTCTTACACCAGTGAACCTATACCACACTCTTACACCAGGGAACCTATACCACACTCTTACACCAGGGAACCTATACCACACACTTACACCAGGTAACCTATGCCACACTCTTACACCAGGGAACCTATACCACACTCTTACGCCAGGTAACCTATGCCACACTCTTACACCAGGTAACCTATGCCACACTCTTACACCAGGTAACCTATACCACACTCTTACACCAGGGAACCTATACCACACTCTTACACCAGGGAACCTATACCACACTCTTACACCAGGGAACCTATACCACACTCTTACACCAGGGAACCTATACCACACTCTTACACCAGGGAAACTATACCACACTCTTACACCAGGGAACCTATACCACACTCTTACACCAGGGAACCTATACCGCACTCTTACACCAGGTAACCTATGCCACACTCTTACACCAGGGAACCTATGTCACACTCTTACACCAGGGAACCTATACCACACTCTTACACCAGGGAACCTATGTCACACTCTTACACCAGGGAACCTATACCACACTCTTACACCAGGGAACCTATACCACACTCTTACACCAGGGAACCTATACCACACTCTTACACCAGGGAACCTATACCACACTCTTACACCAGGTAACCTATGCCACACTCTTACACCAGGGAACCTATACCACACTCTTACACCAGGGAACCTATACCACACTCTTACACCAGGGTAACCTATGCCACACTCTTACACCAGGGAACCTATACCACACTCTTACACCAGGGTAACCTATGCCACACTCTTACACCAGGTAACCTATGCCACACTCTTACACCAGGTAACCTATACCACACTCTTACACCAGGGAACCTATACCACACTCTTACACCAGGGAACCTATACCACACTCTTACACCAGGGAACCTATACCACACTCTTACACCAGGGAACATATACCACACTCTTACACCAGGGAACCTATACCACACTCTTACACCAGGGAACCTATACCACACTCTTACACCAGGGAACCTATGTCACACTCTTACACCAGGGAACCTATACCACACTCTTACACCAGGGAACCTATACCACACTCTTACACCAGGGAACCTATACCACACTCTTACACCAGGGAACCTATACCACACTCTTACACCAGGGAACCTATACCACACTCTTACACCAGGGAACCTATACCACACTCTTACACCAGGGTAACCTATACCACACTCTTACACCAGGGAACCTATGTCACACTCTTACACCAGGGAACTTATACCACACTCTTACACCAGGGAACCTATACCACACTCTTACACCAGGGAACCTATACCACACTCTTACACCAGGTAACCTATGCCACACTCTTACACCAGGGAACCTATACCACACTCTTACACCAGGGAACCTATACCACACTCTTACACCAGGGAACCTATACCACACTCTTACACCAGGGAACCTATACCACACTCTTACACCAGGTAACCTATGCCACACTCTTACACCAGGGAACCTATACCACACTCTTACACCAGGTAACCTATGCCACACTCTTACACCAGGTAACCTATGCCACACTCTTACACCAGGTAACCTATACCACACTCTTACACCAGGGAACCTATACCACACTCTTACACCAGGGAACCTATACCACACTCTTACACCAGGTAACCTATGTCACACTCTTACACCAGGGAACTCTCTAGACGCTAATAGCCATTACTTCAAATTAGAGTACATGTCTTGCTTGAAATCACGGACAATGAAAGTGAATTAATGAATTTAAGCCTCCATGATTTATAACACTTTATTTCGATTTTTAGTTTAAAGTCCCTGTGCCCAATCTATATATACTAGTTTGTACTGCGGCGCCGTGGCGCCTGCGGCGCCCCCTTTTTTTATGGGCGCCTACGGCGCCCACCTTTTTCAAAAGCCCAACTAACTTGTCCTTGTATGATAAATACGTAATATTAAAATTTCTTAAATGTACACAAAGTATTTTATAATAGTTTTTTTTTAATTTTTATTTTTTATGTTAAAAGCCCAAGTAACTTATCCTTGTATGATAAATACGAAATATTCCTAAAATGTTAACAAAGTATGTATATAATATAGGTTTTACTGCGGCGCCCTTTTTTATTTAGGGCGCCTACGGCGCCCACTTTTTTCAAAAGCCCAACAAACTTGTCCTTGTATGATAGCTACGTAATATTAAACTACCTTAAATGTACACAAAAGTAATTTTAAATTGAGGTTGTAGGGCGCCTAAGGCGCCCACTTTTTTTTGTCAAAAGCCCAAGTAACTTATCCTTGTATGATAAACACGAAATATTCCTGAAAATTAAACAAAGCATTTATATAATAATTTTTACAGTGCTAATCACCACACAATTTTTAAACTAATTTTAGAAAGCAGCGCACCAAATTACTGCACCAAAAAATAACTATTTGAGTCAATCAGCACTGCTTACAACGCAAAATTTAAAAAAAGCAGAGTGATTTCCCTTAACGTTAGGCGGCAGTGATAATTGAGCGTAAATATATAATATACTAGTTTGTGCTGCGGCGCCGTGGCGCCTGAGGCGCCCAATTTTTTAATGGCGCCTACAGCGCCCACCTTTTTCAAAAGCCCAACTAACTTTTCCTTGTATGATAATTATGTAATATTAAACTTTCTTAAATGTACACAAAGTATTTTATAATAGTTTTGCAAAAGCCCAAGTAACTTATCCTTGTATAATAAATACAAAATATTCCTGAAATGTACACAAAGTATGTATATAAATTAATATAATATTTGTTCACAGTGCTAATCAACACACGATTTTTAAAGTAATTTTAGAAAGCTGCGCACCAAATTACTGCACCAAAAAATAAATATTTGAGTCAATCAGCACTGCTTACAACACAAAATTTTAAAAAAAGCAGAGTGATGTCCCTCAGCGTTAGGTATCAGCGATAATTGAGCGTAAATATATATATGATAATTCGACAGAAACTATAGCAAGCAAGATGCAGGCAAACGAGAGCAAGCAAGACGCAGTCTATATATAGAATACGTCAGAGCAAGCAAGACGCAGGCAAACACTCCATTCCCTTGTCTGCCCATCGTTGGTCTCGAGACATGCGCACTGCGGGAAGTTGTGCCCGTTCTTCCCATTTTCTTTGCGAAAATGGCCACCGCTTCGAATGTATTTTATGGAAACAACGCGTTTACGCCATTTACGCGGACGTTCAAAACGAGTTATTTTTGGTGCAGTATTTCTTCCAAGACTAAATTTTGAGTTATGCGCGTTGGGATTTATAGTCAAAAGCTCTGTTCTTACGAGTTATTTATTTTAACTATAATTTATAATGAATAGTATTTTTGACGTGATGCACATGTATGCCGGTCGAGACGGCTGTTGAAGGGGAGTTACAACATGTCACCGAACGGTGGCGGAACGTCCTTGGGCGGGCTTTGTTGCTCGTTAATAATAATTAAATAGAAGTACGTAACTGTTCACAATTTTGGATGAGGTTCTTGAACTGTGGAACCAGTTTAATGGTTGTGATTCGCATGACTGCATTCAAATTGCAAACAGTCAACATCGATCTGTTCTTAGACTTGTTTATTTTTATGCAAGAAAAAACTTGCTCACACATTATGTGGACCCAAATAGTGACAAAAATTTGGCAGCAACGTTTTTAAGAGTGGAAATGCTTCTGCTGGCAAACATCCATAAAACTCCAACAAAAGAACTGACTAGAACTTCTACTTCAGGTCACAAAGCCAGAAAGCCTCGGTATCTTCAAACCATTGCCGTTGCACCACCAGTGGCAACAGAAATGATTTTAGTCAAGGGTATAGCTTTAACATCGAAGAATCATTTTACACGCTTTTATTTAAGTCACACTGTTTTGTATGCTGTATGTTGTATCCGTCAAATCTTGTAACGTAAAATTAAGCCACTTCTGGTGGTCCTAGAGATATCAAAATTTTACCACAGATAGATCGTGGATGACAATGCATTTTATCAAAATTTCAGATCGATCGAATGTACTGTAATTAAATGAATGCTTTTTTAGAATCGCCCTAGAGGGATACATGCAATTAGAATGTGCTGATGTCAGAAGTGGATTGTAAAGAGTTGGTATTATAATTTTTAAAAAACGTAATTTGTCAGAAATTGGTGGTCGAATTGTTAGTGATAATGTAATAGATGCCAAGTCATCCGCTTCCGGTTCAAGATGGAGGAGATGTTTATCTCCTAGCTTGCTTCGGACGGTTGATCGGCGGCCTAACAATCCACCATCGTAAAACATTAACTGTTACTGAAACAGAATTATGATTTCCAATAAATCGACGCTTCGTTCCAACTTGTTTGAGTGCAAATCCACCTTTAGAATTGGCCATTGGAACGTAAGAACAATGTACCAAATAGGAACATGTGCCCAAGTGTGTAGCGAAATGAAAAACTACGACCTGGATATTCTTGGTATTAGTGAGTGTAGATGGACAAACGCAGGTAAACAACTCTTATTTAATGAAAATTTACACATAATCTACTCAGGAAGAAACGACGAACAACACTCGGAAGGTGTCGCAATCCTTATGACACACAGAGCTGAACGATCGCTCATCAGCTGGCAACCAGTCAATGAAAGGATAATAACAGCTAGATACCAATCAAAATATTTCAAACTATCTGTTATACAGTGCTATGCACCAACCAACGATAACACTGACGCCCAGAAAGATTCATTCTACAATCTGTTGACGGACACAATTAGTAAAATACCAAAACATGATATTATTGTTGTGATGGGAGATTTTAATGCCAAAGTAGGAGAGGACAACAAAGGTATTGAAAGATGCATAGGAAAACATGGCATCGGAGACTTAAATCAAAATGGAGAAAGACTAATAGAATTTTGTCAACTATCAAATCTTGTGATAGCAAGCATCTTATTTCCCCATAAAGATATCCATAAAACTACTTGGATCTCTCCGGATAATTGCACCAAAAACCAAATAGATCACTTCTGCATAAGTGCAAAATTTCGTTCATCAGTCCGAGACGTTAGAGCATACAGGGGAGCAGATATTGGCAGCGATCACAACCTCTGCATTGCCAAATTAAAAATGAGATTAAAACAACTGAAGAAACCAAAAAGAAAAAAGGAAAATAGAGTCCCAGCGACTGCAGTTAAAAGACATCCAGGCTGCTTACAATAGTGAAATAAACAACAGATACGCAGCCCGGCCAACCCTAACAGACAACAACAATGCTGAAAAGGACATCGAAACAAAATGGAACTTTCTTAAAAATACGATGAATATTGCAGCAACCAACGCAGCTGGCTTCAAACAGAGTAAGAAGAAAAAATGGATAAGCGAAAACTCCTGGATAAAAATCCAAAAAAGAAAACAAATGAAGCTAAACCTTTTATCAGCAAGAACGTCTTCCTCATACGTAAGCAGCAAACAACGTTACGCACTGCTGGACAAAGAGGTGAAAGCTGATGCACGAAAAGACAAAAACAATTTTATAAGCAATCTGTCCGCGGAAGCAGAAATAGCAGCAAAAACAGGTAACAGCAAAACTTTATTTCACATTATGAGACAGCTGTGCAACCATCCACCCACAAAAAGTACGCCTATCAAAGACACCAATGGCAAATTACTAGCATCAGATGAAGAACAAAAACAAAGGTGGGCAGAACATTTCAAAGAAATATTAAACAGACCACAGCCAACAATTACCCCAGTTATTGGTGAAGAAGAGAACATGTCTATTTTAACTGCATCACGTGAAAACTTCACAATTGAAGAACTAAAACAAGCCATCAGGAAGTTAAAAAACAATAAAGCAACTGGCGAAGATGAAATTTCAGGGGAAATGCTGAAGTCAGCAGATGAAAATGTTCTACAGCATTTATTGCTGTTATTCAATGATGTCTGGCAAAATGAATCCCCACCACAAATGGAAAAACGGTGCAATCTTTAAACTGCCAAAAAGGCGATTTATCAGACTGCAACAATTGGCGTGGAATAACTTTACTATCTGTACCAGGAAAACTTTTTTGCAGTATTCTACTAGAGAGAATACAAAAGTCAATAGACGAAAGGCTCAGAGAAGAGCAAGCAGGCTTCAGACCTCATCGGTCATGTATTGACCATATATTCACACTCCGAACTATCATCGAAGAATCTGTTGAATTTCAATCCCAGCTCATCATAAATTTTGTTGATTTCCAAAAAGCGTTCGACAGCATCCACCGACCTACGCTCTGGAAACTTCTTAACATCTATGGTTTCCCAACTAAATACGTGAACATTATAAAAGCTTTTTATGCAGATTCACTTTGCTGTGTGAAAACTGAAGCTGGAAATTCTGACTGGTTCCCAGTTGAAACAGGTGTGAAGCAAGGATGTGTCACGTCCCCAATGTTATTTGGAATAGCAATTGATTGGGTCATGCGAAAATGCACGGATGCCGGATTAGGCATCAAACGGACCGAAAACAATACTTTGGAAGACATTGACTTTGCAGATGACCTGGCTCTTATAAGCTCAACGCATCTGAACACCCAAGAAAAAACGGATCGTCTCCAGCACTTTTCAAACCAAATTGGTCTTCAAATCAACACAACCAAAACAAAAGTCATGGACCTCACCAACCAACCCAATGATATTATACTTAATGACCAAACCATAGAGAAAGTAACCAACTTCACTTACTTAGGAAGCAAAATGTCATATGATGGAGATGCAACAACAGAGATAACGACTCGAATTGCGTTGGCGTCAAGTGCTTTTAACAAACTTACAAATATTTGGAGATCAAAGACACTCAGCAAACATATAAAACTTAGGCTATCCAACTCTTGCGTAATCCCTGTACTAACATATGCATGTGAAAGCTGGAAATCCACTCAAGCTATAGAAAATAAATTAGTTGCCTTCGAGAACAAATGCCTCCGAAAAATTTTGAATATAAAATGGAGTGATTTTAAATCAAATGAAACAATAAGAGA
Source organism: Ampullaceana balthica (assembly GCA_944989445.1). Lineage (NCBI taxonomy): Eukaryota > Metazoa > Mollusca > Gastropoda > Lymnaeidae > Ampullaceana > Ampullaceana balthica. The sequence continues at coordinate 243,873 of CALYLW010000319.1, read as the reverse complement.
AGAAACCAACCAAGAATATGTGTCAACCTTTATAAGGAGAAGGCGTTGGAATTACATCGGTCATGTTCTTCGAATGGACGAGAGAAGACTACCACGGCAAGCCTTCCTATGGACCCAAAAGGCAAAAGAAAACAAGGAAGACCAAAAGAAACCCTACGTAGAACAATCAAAAGAGAAAGCTCAACCATGGGTCTAAGAAATAATCAAGACCTAATACAATTGGCGACGGATGGTCGTAAATGGAAATCAATGACTTCTGCCCTATGTGCCGTCTTCGACCCGAGAGGAACTAACTAACTAATAGAGCTGACCTGGAGGTTCGGGCTTCAATTTTCAGCTGGGGACTCTTTTTTTTATTACATAAATTTGTAATTAATAATCTATCTTTTTAATCACATTTAAGTTATTGACAAGGAAGTTTAAGTAATTAAATTGAATTGATGAGGTCGAAAAATCGGTATAAAAAATGTTGATGCTAAAAAGTAGAAAATAAAATCGACTGCACATAAAAGCGTGGGGCCCTGATCACAAATCGCTATCATGTACCAGGCTGCGAAACATAAATACAAATTTATATGAATATTAATAAACATTAAAAGTTTCACAAATTTGATCATATACATGCTACTATAATATTAATGAGAAAAATGTATCAATATGCAAAAGAGTAGTTGCAAAAAGAAATGAGTTGTGATGGGTGCCCCCACGCTTTTACGTGCAGTCACGGAATGAAAAGTTTTATTTTCTTCTTTTTAGTGCACTTTCTATACGTAAATAAAAGCGTGTCCTTTTTAAAAAAAGATTTTTTAAATATTTTATTTTTAATTCATTTAAATAACGCTTCACCTTTTCTATCTGTTTCAAAACATTTAGCAAATAGCTCTTGGCAAAATAATAAACCAAATATTTTGATTGGTTATAGCTTTTGAAATTACCATAATTCTAATTCTGTTTTTAGGTACAACAACATTGTATAAATCCTGACTGATAGCACCTAGCGGAAAGAGCATTCAAATACTGTTATTTTTTTATTTTGGTTCCACCGGTGACCCGTCAAAACGACCCCAGACAAATTGTTAACATTTTAAAAATTTTCGTTTTAAGCTGTTGTCAACTTTTTCACCCTTATTGTCAACAAACAACCGTGATTGGTACCATTTCGCGTAAAGGCTATTAAATTCACTCTTGTGATGTCATTATTATTGTTTCTTGTGAGTAAATCTGACACTGAATATGTTAATAAAAATACGAATATAATATTTGATTATACATTTTAATATTAGTCCATCTATTAGTCCGGAGCCGTTTTGTCGGGGCCGTTATGTCGGAGCCCATTTTTCGGGGCCGTTTTGTCTGGGGCCGTTTTGTTCGGGGCCGTTTTGTCGGTGAATCTTTATTTTAATTTAAATAGTAATAAAAATAGATCACAATTATATTATTTTATATTAAGCCTTGCGCGGACCCCCTAACATTATTCAAGGACCCCCAAATAAATTTTAATTTTCCACGGACCCCTGAATGGTACCAAGGACCCCTGGTGGTCGTATGGACCGCTTTGGGAACCACTGCTGTTGTGAATATTTAGAACAAAACCAATTCAGTAGGTATGGTTCTCTTTATTTATTTCCACATTACATCAATACTTCTTTCTCTGGTCGACTTTCACCTCGTCGTCTCAAATCCTACTCTCTGCGCTGTTTACTTATCTCCGTTCTAAGCTACGACAAAAGAGCGTCCCTAGTCCAAAATTAAGGTATCATTTTACTAGTCCCTAAAATTATTTGCTGCGTCTGTAGAAGTCCCCTGCCAAGTTATCCCCCCATCCATACTAAAAGCTGTTGCTCTTATCAGTGGCGTAGCTAGGGGGGGGCGGTGGGGGTGGTCCGCCCCGGCTGGCACACATTTTGGGGGCGGCATTTGTGGGCATTTGAAAAATAAAGTCGTTTCCGACAACTTCCCTTATTCTTTTGAAGGGGAAAACCAAGGTGAAACAAAAATATTCTTAGTTTCGAGTCTTAATTAACGGATTCACGCAACATTTGTTTGATTACATAGTGGTTGTTATAACTAACGCAAAACCATTCAAAAATTTAAAATCGCTCAAAAAAGGTATCGATTTGTTTTGGAAAATTAAGCGGTATTAGTCACAGATGACGCTTTTATAAGAAAACTGCTCACACACAAAAAACAACAAAAACAACAACACATGACCGCTGGGCCGAATAATATGGGCTATTAATATCGCCACGACAGTTTTTGCGTGGAATTTCGACATGCGCAGAATGATGCACTAAGTACCTACATGGCATGATGGTAAATCAAATTTATTTTGTTTTTATCGCATTGAAGTAGCACACGTAATTTGTGTTTTTTTAAAATTAAAATACGGTTATTAATTAATTTTTTTTCCACCTATCCAATTAAAGTAATGTGTAAATAATTTAAATTTGTTTATTTTATCTAAAATTATTAACATTTATGGCAAGAACATGAAAATAGTCAAATTTCTCCGTTAATAAACATCACAATAGCATAAATAATTTCCAAAAGACATCCTTTAAAATTTCAAGCATCTTGGAAAAATTGACATCTGAAGAAGTAACAAGTAAAACGAGATCAGATGTTGGAATTTTACTCAGTTCATGGCAATCTTTTGATTTCTATGTAATCTCAATTTATGGGAACCCACATTAAATTTTTTTTTAATGCAAACCCATTTCATCGAACAAAGAGATGTGCTAATACAGAACGCTGTCATAGAGAGTTGGAGATATCAACTGAACGCCGAGTTAGAAGGAGAAAAAATGTGAGTGGGATAAATTCAGATGACGTGGCTATATCTTTATAGCAAGAACTACAACGAGAAATGTTTTTATCCATAGATGAAATTATTAAAGAAAATAAAAGAACGCGTTGATGAGTTGCATGTTCTTGCAAGAAAATTTTCGTTTTTAATACCATGTAACCTACTAAATGAAGAATTTGAACATCAAATAAATGTCTTTATTGACATTGATAAAGAACAGTTCAATATTGAAACAAAAAGGATTATGGTTTTTATGGCCGTACATAGGACTTGTCTTAGCAATTATATTGCGGGGCCCTATGCGGCTTAGTATGCGAAAAGGAATGCGCGGGTCCCAGTTTGGGGAGGGATAAGGTATTAATAAGGATAATAAGTGAAAATTAAGATAGATGGGGGCTATGAAAGAGCGGGACTCACTGTGGCCAGATAGGTTGCAGTGGCCTAAGACCAGCCCTGGCTGTACGTACACTACAAGAAGAGGCATTATTTTAGAAAAATGGGGGGGGGGAAGGCCCCTTTGATCTATTAAAATATATTCAACAGTACAGATTGGAAAATTCTGTACCCAACATTATAATTTTGCAAAGAATGTTTTCCACCATTGCTATCAGTGTCGCTAGTTGTGAAAGGAGCTTCTCCAAACTGAAGTTGATAAAAACATTATCTTTGTTCTACAATGAGTGATTTAAGACTACAAAATCTTGCAATATTGTCCATAGAACAAGATATTATAAATAATTTAAATTTTGATAGCATTATACACGATTTTTCTACTATGAAAGTTATGTAAGTAAATTTAAAATATGTTTACATACTAATGTATTCAATTTCTTTGTTTATAAAAAAATCATATATTTATAAATAAAAAATAAAAGCATATTAATTGGTAATGTTTTTGGGGTGTAAATTTGGAATATGATTTGTCTCATTTGGAGGGGAGGGGGACCTGCGACATCAATAACTTTCTTGTGGCCTTTGAAAAAAAGTATATTGTATTTTTTATAAATGTTTATTTATAGGTATTTATATATTTATATCATCTTATGCGCCTCTTTTATTACTGCTTAAATAAATTAGGCATTCAATGGTAAAAATATTTTCCACATTTATTTCGTTTCAATTACAATTATTTATGAATGTTAATTAATTTATAAAAATGATATATTACATTTGACGTAAGGAGCGTCCATAAATGTTGTCACGCGATTTTGGCTGATTTTATACCCCCTCCCCCCTCGTCACACGTCGTCACAAAAATTTAGACCCCTTCTTCAATATGACGTCACAAAGCCCCCCCCCTCTGTTAAAAACCGTATTTTCTATTTGAAAACGTCAATGTTTCAAATCAATTCTTTGTAATTTAAATATGTTTTTAGTGTAAAACTGCACTCTAATATCGTAACAGGCTTGAAGTCATGTAAAACGTCATTAAATAAAGTGTCTGTAATCATATATTTAAGTGGAACTTTTATTTAAAGTTGGGCGTTTTGTTGTGACGTCAAATGTGTGACTGCTTCCCCCCCCCCACCATGTGCGTGACGTCATTTATGGACGGCCCATATAAGGGCGGCAAATTGGAGACCGCCCGGGCGGCAACAGTTCTAGCTACGCCACTGGCTCTTATGTGGTTTTTGTGGTTCCCTCTGGTTATTTCTCATTTACTAGCCGCGCCTAATTGATAACTGCTATCAGTGTCATGTGGTCTGATAGTCCCGGTGATTTCGGAAATCATGTACCATTAACTAACGCCAGCGTTTGCATCCCTTTATCTTGATTTATCTGCCCATTGTCTCTGTCGTGGTCGCCGTAGTCTCGTTCTCGTGATCTGTGATACAGTCACGTGACATTATCCAGCCTGTTTGAACTCTCTACCCCCTGGCAAGTACACCACATCATCAACTATTAAACTGGTACATTTATTTTTAATGTTAAAAGAAGTTGTGTTCTCATCCAATAAATCTATATCCAAACACTTAAGTCAGTAACTTTAGAAATCATTTGGCCAAAACTTCTATAATAATAATATTAAAACAATAATTATTTCGTTCACTTTGATGTTAACTGTTAGACGGATTTATGAGTTGAATAAAGTTGTTATGGAAATATTCGTTATTACGTAAAAATAAAATTCATGAATACTCTGTTGCCAAAAGTTGGGCGAAACAGTTTGTAAATCTTTGTAACGTTTTATGATTGATTCAAAAGATGAAAAATAAATAAAATGAATCTTCAGGACTAAGAGTTTTTTTTCCTTTAAAAAAAAAGAATTATGCTAATGTATTAATAGAATATTCTATATAAAAGAAAATTAATAACACTTAAAAACTTTGTGTCACAAATCACAAAATTAATAGGTAGAGAAATTCTACACACCAAATTAAAACTGGATGTAAAGATTTAAATAATAAATACTTTAATTTGTGCTAAATATTTGCAACCCACATTACAAATGGCAGACGAGCTCTCTAACATAACGAGTTAACTAATGCGTCTGTGCATCTACTACATCATTCTGGGTCACAGTGTTGTCTAGGTGTAAACTTTTCATCTACTACATCCATATTGGCCACAGTGTTGTCTAGGTGTAAACATTCCATCTACTACATCCATATTGGTCACAGTGTTGTCTAGGTGTAAACTTTCCATCTACTACATCATTCTTGGTGACAGTGTTGTCTAAGTGTAAACTTTCCTTCCACTACATCCATTTTGGTCACAGTGTTGTCTAGGTGTAAACTTTCCATCTACTACATCATTCTCTGTCACAGTGTTGTCTAGGTGTGAACTTTCCATCTACAATCTACTACATCATTCTTGGTCACAGTGTTGTCTAGGTGTAAACTTTCCTTCTACTACATCATTCTCTGTCACAGTGTTGTCTAGGTGTGAACTTTCCATCTACAATCTACTACATCATTCTTGGTCACAGTGTTGTCTAGGTGTAAACTTTCCTTCTACTACATCATTCTTGGTCACAGTGTTGTCTAGGTGTAAACTTTCCTTCTACTACATCATTCTTGGTCACAGTGTTGTCTAGGTGTAAACTTTCCTTCTACTACATCATTCTTGGTCACAGTGTTGTCTAGGTGTAAACTTTCCTTCTACTACATCATTCTTGGTCACAGTGTTGTCTAGGTGTAAACTTTCCATCTACAATCTACTACATCATTCTTGGTCACAGTGTTGTCTAGGTGTAAACTTTCCTTCTACTACATCATTCTTGGTCACAGTGTTGTCTAGGTGTAAACTTTCCTTCTACTACATCATTCTTGGTCACAGTGTTGTCTAGGTGTAAACTTTCCTTCCACTACATCATTCTTGGTCACAGTGTTGTCTAGGTGTAAACTTTCCATCTACTACATCAATCTTGGTGACAGTGTTGTCTAGGTCACAGTGTTGTCTAGTTCACAGTGTTGTCTAGGTCACAGTGTTGTCCAGGTCACAGTGTTGGCTAGGTCACAGTGTTGTCTAGGTCACAGTGTTGTCTAGGTGTAAACTTTCCTTCAATAATTGTTGTAATAGATTAACATCCTCCATTACAGAAGTTAAAATTTTAAGAAAGAAACACTAAATTTAAAAAAACAACAGAAAAAAGACACAAATTCTCCATTTCAGAATTATAAATGAAACCACACACATTTTTTTTATTGACATTAAAGAAAATTGAACTTAATATTTCATGCACCTTATCAATTATCACAAGCAGGAAAAAAAGGCGAATTCTCTGAAAATAATACAAATTCTAGAAATGACGTCAGAAACGTTACAAAAACGTATTAATGTATAAATAGGTTTACTATTACAATATTAGTATTAGGTAGAAAGAAGTGTACTGAACAATCATTGAAAATCTGAAAAAGACACAAAAATCAATGTTCGTTTAGGTATAAAATAATTTTTTGGTTGGACAGCGGCGTAGCGTGGGTATGTGCCGCTCGGGGCAAACCCCAAATTTGCCCCCCCCCTCAAAAAATATATGAAGAAAACAAAAACATGTCAAAAGCTATAAAGAAGATACATGTATAGTTTTTATTAGACATTAATAATAAGGAGACTATACATTTTTATGTTCGAAATAAAAAGAAAAGCTTTCATTTCTTGAATAAAATAGAAGTTTTCTGTTTTTCCTCAGGAACAACCTTTCATGAATCACTATTGTTAGCCATGCCCTGGTCAAGAGCCAAAATAGCTATAGATTAGTCAATCTTGGTGTATTAATCATTGATCAATATTAAGTTTTCAGTACATTAATTTAAGAGAAGCTACTTTAACACCTTGCATTACTTAAGACAGTTGTAAACAATGTTCGAATTAATTATATTATTTTAGGCAGGTTAACTTCGAGTCTGAATATCTTGAACTTGAACTTGAACTATCCTTTTACCCGTTGTTGTGTCGTTGGGGCACCATCGTGAATTGCTCACTATCTCTCGCCATTTGTCCCAGTCCTGTGCTGCCCTTTGAGAGTCGCTGAATGACAGGCCGGTCCACTCTTTGATGTCGTCCTCCCATCTTTTCTTTTGTCTGCCTCTTTTCCTTCTTCCCTGGACTGTGCCTTGCAATATAGTTTTTGCGAGACCTCCATTTCGTGTCACATGTCCGTACCATCGTAATTTCCTCTTTTTAATTGATGTGAGTAGGTCCTCGTAGGGGCCAATGACAGTACTTATTGTGTTGCGGACCGCTTCGTTTGTGATGTGCGCTGTGTAGGGGATGTTCAATATCTTTCTGAAACATCTCATCTCTAGCGCATTGATTCTTCTTTGGAGGTCTGCAGTAAGCGTCCAAGCCTCACAACCATACAAAAAGACCGACATCGCCAGAGAGAGCATTAGCCGGATCTTTGTTCTCAGGGAGAGCTTCTTACTTTGCCAGATGTGCTTTAATTTACTAAATGCTGCCATTGTTTGGGCTATTCTGGCAAGAATTTCTGGCTTTGAGCTTCGTCGGATATTATGGCCCCTAGATATTTTAAGGTGGAGACTTCTTCGAGTTTTTGCCCGTTTATCCGAAACTCACTTGTGAATTTACTATTTGCCATGACCTTGGTCTTTTATGCATTGATTTCCATGCCGTACGCCTTTGTTGTTTTCTCTAGCTTTGCGAGAAATTCTTTTAGTTCGTCCTCGCTACCAGCTAGGCCGTCAATGTCATCGGCGAAGCTTAGGTTGGTTATACTTCTCCCTCCGATGCTGACTGTTCCGACATGGTCTTCTAGCACATCTGGCATGATCCTTTCAAGGAAGAGGTTGAAGAGGATGGGGCAAAGTAGACATCCTTGTCTGACACCAACAGTAGTCTTGAACCAATCTCCCAGCTTGCTGTTGAAGAGTACTGCGCTGGTTGCTCTGTTGTAAAGTTTCTTGATCACCTCAATGAGGTTTGCATTTATGTTGAATTTGTGCATAGTTGCCCACAGTGCCGCATACCACATTCTGTCGAACGCTTTTTTAAAGTCTATAAAGACATGATAGAGGTCACTCTGGTGTTGGAGATGTTTTTCACAGAGAACTCGCAGGTTAAAGATTTGCTCCGTTGTGCTTCTTCCTGCTCTAAAGCCCGCCTGCTCTTCTGAAATGATTTGCTCTGCTTGTGGTTTCAGTCTGTTCAATATGATCATAAGCATGACTTTTTTTGGGGTGACTAATCAGGCTGATTGTACGGTAGTTCTGACACATCTGTAGATTACCCTTTTTTGGGAGCGTGATAACCAACGATTGCGTCCAGGGGGTTGGCCATTTTCCTGTCTGCCAGATCTTGTTGCACATGTTAGGATGTTTATTACGGGGTCATCTCCTGCTTGAATCAGTTCGCCCAGAATGTTGTCCACTCCAGCTGATTTCCCATTCTGAATATCTTAATAAACTTAAATAATACAACTGTTATGGAATTCAGAAATGCTTTTTTATCCCGTGAGGTAAAATATTCCTTGGTTCTTGTGAGATAATTTAAATTTGAAGGCAAAATTTCAAAGTCCAGTAGACAGGCTGGTGCACGAAAATCATTTCTGTTTTTCAAATTCTATATAACTGCCCAAACCTTTCATGAGTTTCTACAGCTACCTCATCTTATGAAGAATACAACCTTCCTCTCAACTGCTTTCTATACAACATGGGTACATATTCGCTTCGATCACCAACAAAATTGCTCTCTCTCTCGTTCTTTGAATGGAAGGTTCGATTCAAAGGATGAGATATCCATATACAATTTTCCCAATGTTTTCCGGTTGGCATGGCGGCCTCCAGCTTCTGACATTGTGCTTCATGTGCCACGGCAATTTCTGCTGGCACCGCGGTGGCCGTTTGAAAATCCCCTGGAAGCCTGGACAGAGCATCTGCCGGATTCTGTTTCCCCGGCCGGTATTTAACATCAAAGTTGAACTGTGCCAACTGTGCGGCCCAGCGTTGTTCCAAAGCACCCAGCGGTGCGGTACGAAAGTATACCAATGGGTTGTTATCAGTGTAAACAGTGAACGTGGCACCAATTAGATAGTGACGGAACTTTTCACTGATTGCCCATTTCATAGCAAGAAACTCCAATTTTAAACTACTGTAGGAGGCCTGATTCTTTTCAGTGGGTCGTAGACGTCGACTGGCGTAGGCGATTATGCGTCGTGCACCATCTTGTTCTTGTGATAGTATTCCACTTAGTCCCTCATGACTGGCATCCGTTTCTAGAATAAAGGGCTTCGTGAAATCAGCATATCCCAATATGGGTGCAGCCGTGAGAGCTAATTTAAGCCGATCAAACGCCTGTTGGTGTTTTTCTTTCCAGAGCTCAGCTATTTTAACCGTCTTCTTGTTAGACCCCTTACTGCCGAGGGTGACAAGATCATGAAGTGGTCCGGCTATTTCTGCAAATCCCTTTACAAATCGCCGGAAATAGCTGGCAAAGCCTACAAAACTGCGCAGCTCTGTTATAGTAGTTGGGGTGGGCCAGTTTCTCACCGCCTCCACCTTAGAAACATCACAGCCAATTCCCTTGGCTGATATGGTATGGCCTAGAAAGTTCACTTCACGCCTTAAAAACTGGCATTTGTCTGGGCGCAACTTTAAACCGGTCTCTATTATACGGCTCAGTAGATTATCAAGGTGTTGCAAGTGTTCCTCGAACGTCTTGGAGTAGACTAGTAGGTCATCCAGATAGACCAATAAAAATTGGAAGAGGAAGTCGGACATGGTGCGTTGCATCAGTCGTTGAAAGGTTGCCGGAGCCGAAGTGAGCCCCATGGGCATACGGGTATATTCGAATAAGCCCATAGGGGTGACAAAGGCGGTCTTGTGCTGGTCCCCTGGATGCATGGCTATCTGGTGGTAGCCGCTGGCTAAATCAAGAGTTGAGAAGAACTGGGCTCCAACTAAAGTGTCGAAGGATTCTTGAATGCGTGGTAACGGGTAGGCGTCGCCCATAGTTTTAAGATTTAGTTTCCGGTAGTCTACCGTGAGACGCAAGCTGCCGTCCCGTTTCCGCACGAGGACGATTGGGGCGGCAAATGGGCTATAACTCTCTGTGATCACCTTCTTTTCGATCAGCCCTTGAATATGTCGTTGAACCTCTTGAAGTTGGTTTGGGGGTATTCGACGATAAGACTGAGCGACGGGCTTGTTATCTTGAGTTCTGATGCGGTGAAACACAGCATCTGTGTAGCCCAGATCATTTTCGTCTTGGGCAAAAGCGGCGGCTCGACGACAGAGAAGTTCCTGAAGCTGCCGACGTTGATGGTCGGTGAGATGCTGCCCTTCTATGCCTACTGGTGGAACCTCACCCGGTCCAGCGGTTAACTTATTACACGAGACTAGGATCTCGTCAGCCATAACATTGAATTTCACAGCGTTATTGTTCTCTAATGTCTCCACCGGCTCCAATTGGGCGATTTGTGCTCGTTTAGCTATGAATACACCTTCACCGGTCATGTTAGCCACCCGCACGAAGGGACTAGCAGATGAGCCTACTAGTGTCGGGATGACTATCAGTCCAGGAGGAAGCGTTTCCTCACCCGGGGATGCCAGTAGTGGTTGAGAGGTCGTAATTTTTCCGATTCGGACGTTGGCTACTGAGAGGGCTGGAATGAAGCTCTTTTCCGCTACCCGTGCAGTCTTTGGTCCAGTAATTGTCCCACTACGGATCTCTCGCACCGTGGATTCTAGAAATTTTGGTACCTGGTTTGCGTGGGGAAGCCACCTTTTCAATACATTCATTCCCAGCAGCACAGGAACCTCTTGTTTTCGTACTTGTGTCACCAGGTCGTTTGGGGTCTTGACAACGAGGAACGGGACATCTTGTAGATGCTGCCCTAGTAGTTGCACATCGACACTCATGATTCCCAGATATGGCACCTCAGCTCCGTTGACGGCCCGTAGAGTTATGAAGCCGGTTTCAAGGGTGAGGTGGCCAAGATGTTGGGATGCCCATGTTTCTGTGATGGTGCTTACTTCGCTCCCCGTGTCAATAAGTGCCGCAACCTGGTGACCATTTAGGGTTACCTCCAGGGTTGGACACGTGCCAATGAGTCCCGTTGACGTCCCCGTTGCGTGTCTGTTGACCGCAACGGGGTTTAGAAGTTTCCCTGGTTCACAGGTTGTCTTCTTTGGGTGATCTGTTGTCTAGGCAGCTGCTGCTGAGGATGTTGTTGGGGTGCATTATTTTGGTTAGCAACGTACCTCTTTTTGGCCTGGCACTCGTCTTCTATGTGACCTCTTCGATTGCACCACATGCAGGTCAGGGTGCCCCGCGGAGATGGTCCCTGGGGTTGATTGGACTGTCTGCGTGCGGTCTGCAGATGTCGTCGTGGATCCAGACTAGGCTGTCTGGGAGCTGGTGGACAGTGGACACCGTAAAAGTCCATGTCCCCTCGCTGCTGGCGAATCGACTGGTGGAGACTGTCTGCCACAGCTGCGACCTGCTGGTCTATGTGGGCCATTAGTTGTTGTGTCATCTGTGCCAAGTCGGGGAGAGATACTGCGGAGAGCTGAGCAGCTGCGGCGACATCAGAGAAGTCCTCTCTCATCCAGCGTTGAGCCTCCTTCCGGACTTGCTCATAAGAGCTGCCAGCGTGCAATCTGGCATATGCTCGTATGTCACGACGTAGGGCAGCTGGCTGAAGGCCTTGGATGAAGGCATCTCGGAGCATGTCGTCCGCCAAGATGCCAGGTCGTGCAGAGTTCGCCAGTTGAAACAGACTTCTTAAAGCCGCTGAGTAATCTTCGACTGTCTCACCCAGGCCCTGTTGACGTCGGTAGAAGGCTGCTGTTAGAGTGCTTGCGTCTCTCTGCTCACCCCATGTCTGCACTATCAGACGTAACAGTTTCTCAGGGGTATTGATCTCGTCAGGTGCCCGGTCCAACACTTCCTGGCGGGCACGCCCCTCTAAGGCGCCTATGATCCAGGTAACCGCAGCGGCAGAGGGCATGGGCTGTAATTGTAGTAACAGTCGTGCCTCTTTCACGAAGGGTTCTGCCCCGCTGTCACCCGTGAACTTCGGTAGCTTTGGCAGACGACTAAACTGTAATTGTTCCTGTTCCATAGCTGAGAATTTCAAACAATTCACTACTTATCACAAACTATCCTCACTTTAGAACCCTGCTCGCAGCGCCAAAACTGTAGCCGTGTGTAGGCTTCTAATATACAGTATTTTATAGTCAACAATAAGGTGGAGGATTATAGTTATCAAGGTTTATTTGTTTTTATAATTCTGCAACCAAACACTTTTTACGTTGGGACCGGAACAACACACAACGCACCAATACGTCACTCAGTCACTACTTCCCAGTGCATCTCGGTGCGGTGCACATGGTGCGGCGCTATGTGGGTACTGTGGGTATGCACAGTATGTACACTATCACAGACCAGGGGCAGTGTGTTACTGGCCCACCGGCGTGTCCCTGCAGTAAAACATACTCTAGCAGATGGCCACAAGTAGCATATAGTTATATTAGCATTAGTACTATTAGCATTAGAACTATTAGCATTAGTACTATTAGCATTAGTACTATTAGCATTAGTACTATTAGCATTAGTACTATTAGCATTAGTACTATTAGCATTAGTACTATTAGCATTAGTACTATTAGCATTAGTACTAGTAGCATTAGTACTATTAGCATTAGTACTATTAGCATTAGCACTATTAGCATTAGTACTATTAGCATTAGTATTATTAGCATTAGTACTATTAGCATTAGTACACATAGGCCACGTATTAGTATAAGAAGAATTTATAGCCACTAAGGAGTTTGAAGTTTTGGCAGAAGAAACGTTCTATTAATTTCTAATAATTTCTATTAATTTCTATTAATTTCTATTAATTTCTATTAATTCTATTAATCTCTATTAATTTCTATTAATTTCTATAAATTTCTATTAATTCTATTAATTTCTATTAATTCTATTAATATGCTATTAATTTCTATTAATTTAATAATTCGTTTTTCTTGTATTTCGATAAAAAGGTACACTTTCTTGTACAATTTTCCTTGTTAGAAACTAAGTAACGACTAGGAATTTGACGCCCCTAGCAAAGTGCCGCCCGGGTCATTTGCCCCCTTTGCCCCTTCCCCTCGCTACGCCACTGAGGTTGGAGGATAAATGTGGGGAAAATTTTCATGGGAATATAGGTGACAGTACAAAGATCCTGTACTGGCCCACAAAGGATATTTCTATCTGTGTTTTTGTAAGTATTGTTATCATTGTTTATCATGTCTGTGATAACCCTACGTAAACACTTTCAACGCTCTTTTTTTTTAAAAGTAAGGGGCCGTCCATAAATGACGTCACGCACCTAGGGGGGGAGGGGGGGTTACACTTTTGTGACGAAGTGTGACGAGGGGGAGGGAGGTGGGTTGAAGAAATGTGACGTCACATCAAAAGGGTAAATTAAAATAAAACCTCCAATGAAATATTTGGTCACTTACAATTTATTTAATGATTTTTAAATTTTTTTTTAATCAGTCCTTCTCAAAGTACCGGTCGGTAGGCCATCAGACGCCGGTCGGCGTAAGTTATCAAGAAATGAAAATTAAATCTAATTATAACTCATGGGACACTCATGAGAATGTATGAAATTGTTACCCTGCCTTGTTTGATGTTGACATCAAAGCATTTGTGATGTCACCGCCGCTCCGTTTGGTTCTCTCACGGCAGTAGTCACTAGTCACGAACTTTTTTGCCCGTTACCCCAAAATATACAAGTTTCTGTGTGCGTTACCCACCCCCCCCTTCCCCCCAGACTCGAGGTCCTGCTCACATGACTCGGGGATTTGGGGGAGCGTCGTTAGCACACGAAAATTAAACTGGTGAGTTTTACAAGCATGACAGGTGTCTAAAAATGATCTGAATAGTATTAAGTAAACATATTTTCAGTCAAAACGACACGGAATATCAACTTTTAATTTTTTCTAATTTTTTTTTGGGGGGGGTGGGGAGGGGGGATCTATTTGATACAATTATAAACGTTTTAAGTTTGATATAAATGTCCGATTGGTTTTTGGTCAAACGCCAAGAGTTCCCTTTTTACCCCAAAAGAGATAATTTACCGCTTTACACTGACTGACCCCTCGGTTAAACCGCCCGATAGCGGTAGCCATGTATTTTTCATTAAAACTCGTGAGCTTCGGAGTAAAAGTTATGATAATATTGGATATTTTATTAATGTAATAGTATTTTTCAGTCTTCAACTTGCAGTATTACTGTATTTTGCGACGCACAAGATGACACCCTACTTTCCTGCACAAATGTGGGGTTCGTACAGTACTCGCCATATTCCTCTTCCAGCGCATACCAAATAATTTTTAGAAAACATTAGATTTGATATCAAGGTGGTAATTTTAGATCAAATGCCTTTGATGTGAATATACATAGCAGGAAAACTGTCATTATAAGATCGAAATCAATTTGAGGAATCGTCTTGTATCTATATATTCTTCGTTTATCAACAATGGAATGATCCTTGTAATATCAATAGTCACATAGTCAGTTCCTTACTGGGATACAGCGCTATATCTCTATATATATAAGCCGCATTTGTTGTCTGTCTGTTCCCTAATAACTCAAGATCCAGACAACCAAATAACGTGAAATTTGGTACACGTACACAAAATTATACCGGAAAGGTTATTAAACGGGTTTCGTTCCTTATATATAAGATACTGGGGCCCGGGGGCCCAAAATGTAGTTTTTCCCTATATGAGCTATATAAAATAAAAATTATTGAAAATTAAGACGTAAAATAATGACGCAAATTAATAAACATTTTGGTGTCGAGATTAACAAGAAGGCGATTATCGCCATAAAATAATTTTTTTGTTGTTGTTGCTTTGTTGTTGCTTTTGTTGTTGTTGTTTTGTTGTTGTTGCTTTGTTGTTGTTGCTGTTATTGTTGTAGTTGTTGTTTTGTTGTTGCTTTGTTATTGTTTTGTTGTTGATGTTTTTGTTGTTGTTTTGTTGTTGTTGTTGCTGTTGTTGTTTTTGTTGTTGTTGCTGTTGTTGTTGCTTTTGTGTTGTTTTTGTTGTTGTTGCTGTTGTTGCTTTTGTGTTGTTTTTGCTGTTGTTGTTGTTGTCCACATCCCTTGCCCTGCGACGTCAATGTCCTTCATGTTGTTGTTGCTTTGTTGTTGTTGCTGTTGTAGTTGTTGTTTTGTTGTTGTTGCTTTGTTAGTGTTGCTGTTGTTGTTGTAGTTGTTGTTTTGTTGTTGTTTTGTTGTTGATTTTGTTGTTTTTGTTGTTTTGTTTTTGTTGTTTTGTTGCTGTTGCTGTTTCTGTTGTTGTTTTCGTCGTTGTTGCTGTTGTTGTTTTTGTTGTTGTTGCTGTTGTTGTTAAACCCGGGAGAAGCCGGGTACTTGCCCCTAGTAAATTATAAATTTATCATTATTATTATTATTCTCGAGCTTAATCGCGAAGGTTAATCACATCAAATGGTTTTTGAAATTAACGCTGCATTGTTCGTTAGCTGTCTTGCTATGGCTTGGCAACAAGACAAATTTAAAAAAAATATATATCTAATATATAAAGCTCAGTTGGTGTTTGTATCTTTGTATGTTTGTATGTTTGTATGTTTCACTTTTCGACTTTCTGTTAGACAATCACGGAAAAACCAAATGACGGACGGGGACCAAATTTGGCAGGACGGTTCCTTTTACCCTGAAGGTGGTTTTAAGTTAGTTTTTGTAATTGTCCCTTTTGCCCGAATGCCGTAAATTAAATAATCAGAAAATGCAGAGACAAAGAATAAAAAATTTAACCTCATTTCTGTATTGAACAAATTTACGCGGACGTTCAAATGCCGTTCAAAGCGAGTTACTTTTGGTGACGTTTTTTTCCCCAATACTTTATTTTCAGCGCTGCGCATTCAAAATATATTATAATGTCTAATTACGGTGCGCACATTTTCGTGTACGCTTCATAATTTGAGCTGTGTAGTACAAAGAATTGTCATTTTCTTTACTGTTACTTTCTATATATTAGATAGACACGTAAACATATTTAATTACAACTGCCACACGATGCATTAGATTTAATTGTTTACACTTTTAAATTTAATTGCGAATTTGTTTTAATTATTTTCTGTTCCATAACTCGACATTTAATAAAAACCTATTTATGTAATAATTGTGTCAGTATTTTTTTCAAACTATTTAAACTTAGGCTACCGGACCTATTAACATAAGTAGATTAAACTAAATAAAGTGATCCTGAAAACGCTTATTATTTTGTATTGCGAATTGAATATGTTATGTTCATTCCTTTGATGATGGATTAACATAGGGGCATTTTTAAAATCGATTATTGTCATGGTTTCACATGCATTTTTAACATAAAATTGATTTGTTTTTTGTTTTTTTTAAAATTAGGAATATAGCCTAATTTCTTTATTTATCTTTATTATCTTTATCTCATAGACGCTGTTGCAAATATTGTATTAATTACAATTGTGTTACGATGAAGTGTCGTAAATATATAAGAGCTTTTTTAGTGACGTCAGTGGCAGAGATCTTTTGGAAAATGTCAACAAAGCAGTGGCCTTTCTTTAATGGATACATACAAACAAACATAAAAATATCAACTGAGCTTTATATATTACATATATGCGTTTAAATTATTTTAATTTTAATTATTTTCACGATGCATTGTATTAATATTTTACATGCAATGATTAAAAATTGGGATTTTAAAAAATTTAATTCATAACTCGACATTTAATTAAAAACCATAGATGTAGCGAGTTTATTTTATGTTGAAAGTTATGGCCTATGTCAAATAAACTTACACTTTACAACAATTTACTTAAGCTTTATATACACTATACATTATAAACTTTCGATACCGAATTTATTAACAAAACTTGACTAAATTTAATGAAGTGATCCTGAAAACGCTTAATTAATATGAATTGCGAATTGAATATGTTTTTGATGTTCATTCCTTTGTATTCAGAATAGCATAGGCCATTTCTAAAATTGCCTTTTAATCATTTTTAAGATGCACTTATTAATAGACGGTTGAATCTTGTTTTCAGATATAAAATCTGGTGTGTGTGTGTGTGTGTGTGTGTGTGTGTGCATTGAATATAATTTACAAAATATGATTCCTTATCCGAAATAGGGAACACAAAAAAAATGATTCCTTTTTGAAATTATATACATTGCTTATAAACCGTAAATATAAATCGTAAAATATAGAGACATACAAAATGTTAAATATTATTTCCCTGTGAATGCAATTATGAATGCGTCAAAAGGAGGAGTTATTTTGGTCCAGTACATTTACTTTATAACAAGACTTTATTTTATGTGGCTAGCTTTCTATATTGTCTAAATATGGTGTGCACATTTTTTTGATATCATTTTAATACGAACGTTTTTTTTTAAAATTATTTTAGAAAGTACATTTATAATTTTGTTTATTTGCGCTATGAGTCACTTAGCTTTTGCCTTTTAAAGGGATGGTGCCACGTGTTCTTTATCTCATAGACGTGGTTACAAATATTATATAACTTACAATTGTGATACGATGAAGTTTCGTAATTATATATTAAATTTTTGAGTGACGAGGGTGGTAGAGCTCTTTCGGAAAACCTGTAAGTTATGTTAATTTTGTACAAGTGGGAATGAAAATGTAAATTTAGTTATTATGGTCGGCAAGAATCATTATTTAATAAATCATATCTTTTAAATAGTAAGGTTATTTTAAAAGGCACTGCATTAAGTGAAAACAACTCACGCGGTAAAATGGCATATCTCTGCTTCTCATAAGATTTTAACTAAATAGATTAATCTTAAATTTATCTTGGCAAATAAAAATTGTAATAACCAGCAACTAATACTTGGATAAAGGGTCAGCACACTCCCGCTACAAAGTGCGGGTATTTTTCTAGTATTATATAAAACAAGCCGAAATCATCCTTAATGTTATTGGGCTTTAAGCCATGTAGGGGCTCATTTTGCTATCACCTCAGTACAGGGAAAATCACGTCAAAACGGGAAAAAGAATGCACCGGTAAAGGTGAAATGCATTTAAAAAATACCTGCCAGTCGTCTTATACGAACTAGTTTGAGAAGCACTAGCTTATAATTTATATAATGCCGTTTTACATAGCTTCACGCGTATTACGATATTACAATGTAGACATACACTAAATAAATAATTAAATGACCAAAAAAATGATTTGAAACATACTCATTTTCAAATAGAAAATAAGGTGTTTTTTTTAAAAATTATTATTTTGGGGTGTCAAAGCTTTGTGACGTATTTTTGGAGGGGGGGGGGTCTAACTTTTTTTGACGACGCGTGACGAGGGGGGGGGGAGGGGTGAAAAATCGGTCAAAATTGCGTGACGTCATTTATGGACGGCCCCTAACACATTAGACAAAAACTTTGGTTAAACATAATATGTAATTTTTAATTAGTTTCTTCATTGGCCTAAACAAAACCGTTTAAAGACATATCCCATAATGTCCATAAATGACCACATTTTTAATATATACAGCCACAATTGTCTATCCTTGCAGGTTGACATCTACATAATACTTCTTATTACAGCTCGAGTGGTCTACTCCTTACAACAGTCATCTAACTTGTCTTATAGTCAATGATTTTTATTGGAGAATTGGATAGTCGTCATTGAGAAAGAACGATTCAAACAATTGTTAAGGAAAATTTGAGCAATTTCAATGTTGTAAGTGTAGCACCAAATCTTACCACGAGATCTTTAATGACTGGTCTCATATTGGTTCCCACTGCGAGTGTAGATTGAGAATTTAAAAAAAAATCATTTCTTATTTCTCATTTGACCACGTCCTGATGTATTATGAACTCGCACATCGTATTGTTTACAAAGATGAGTTCTTGAAGAACAAGTTCCCGGTTTCGTTGGTTACCATAGCAACCCTAATCATTGAGCCAACCCTAATCATTGAGCCAACCCTAATTATTGAGCCAACCATAATCATTGAGCCAACCCTAATCATTGAGCCAACCCTAATCATTGAGACAACCCCAATCATTGAGCCAACCCTAATCATTGAGCCAACCCCAATCATTGAGCCAACCCTAATCATTGAGCCAACCCTAATCATTGAGCCAACCATAATCATTGTATCATTGAGCAAACCCTAATCATTGTATCATTGAGCCAACCCCAATCATTGAGCCAACCCCAATCATTGAGCCTAACCTAATCATTGAGCCAAACCTAACCATTGAGCCAACCCAATCATTGAGCCAACCCCAATCATTGTATAATTGAGCCTACCATATTCATTGAGCCAACCCTAACCATTGAGCCAACCATAATCATTGAGCCAACCATAATCATTGAGCCTACTCTATTCATTGAGCCAACCCTAACCATTGAGCCAACCCTAATCATTGAGCCAACCCCAATCGTTGACCCAACGTCAATCATTGAGCCAACCCTAATCATTGAGCCAACCCTAATCATTGTATCATTGAGCCAACCCTAATCATTGTATCATTGAGCCAACCCTAATCATTGAGCCAACCCTAATCATTGTATCATTGAGCCAACCCTAATCATTGTATCATTGAGCCAACCCTAATCATTGAGCCAACCCTAATCATTGAGCCAACCCCAATCATTGAGCCAACCCCAATCATTGTATCATTGAGCCTACCATATTCATTTAGCCAACCCTATTCATTGAGCCAACCATAATCATTGAGCCAACCCTTATCATTGTGCCAACCCCATCATTGAGCCAACCCTAATCATTGAGCCAAATATTGCTGGAGCATTTTTTAAAAGGAGAGTTTTCTTATTGCGAAGGGAAGTAAGAAAGAAAATATCAATATAATGACCGGAAACTGACTGATAGAATAAATAAAGGTAAAACAATGATTTTTAAAAACCACGTTTTTATAAGTGGACTAAAAAGAAGAAAAATAATTTAAAACTTATCAGTTCAAGTACTTCGATTTAATGACTAAAAACGCTTATGAGGTTTACCATGCGGTTCACTCATTCTCTCACATATAGATCTCTCTTTTGCCTTCTAAATTATACATCTTTAATTTTTATACCAAACACCCGCCCCACGTTTTTAGTCATATTAAATCGATATACTTGAACTTATAAGTTTTAAATTACTTTCGTCTTTTTAGTCCACTTATAAAAACATTGTTTTTATAAATCATTTTTTTACCTTTAATTATTTTATTCTTTATAGTCCACTAATAAAAACATGGTTTATAAAAATATTTTTTTTACCTGTATTTATTTTACCAAACACCTCATTAGCGCCCGCCCAACGTTTAATAACAAAGCGATGAGGTCACGGGGTGAACTCGCCACGTGCAATTAAACTACGGCTGGCGGGTACAGAGGCTTATATGAAGACAAACTAAGAAATGCATTAATTTAATTACGGTACATTCGATCGATCTGAAATTTTGATACAATGCATTGTCATCCAAGATCTATCAGTGGTAAAGTTTTGAGCTCTCTAGGACCATCAGAAGTGGTTTAATTTTACGTTTGTAAATTTGAAAAATTGCGGACAGACAGACACGAAAGCAAGTATATAATAAATAAAATAATGTAAAAAAATCTTTTTTTTAAAAAAGAAAACGCTTTTATTTGCATATAGAAAGTGCACTAAAAAGAAGAAAATAAAATTTTTCTATGAAAACAGGTGAAATCGGTGAAACTATCTACTGCACATAAAAGCGTCCGGTGCCCATCACAAATTTGTTTTTATGTTTCGCAGCCTTTCGGCGCCTATCAAAAATCATTTCTCATTGCAACTATTCTCTACATATAGATACATATTTCTAATTAATGTGATAGTAGCATTTATATGATCAAAGTTGTGAAACTTTTACTGTTTATTAATATTCATACAAATTTGTTTTTATGTTTCGCAGCCGTGTACACGATAGAGAGTTGTGATGAACGCCCCACGCTTTTATGTGCAGTAGATAGGTTCACCGATTTCACCTGTTTTCATAGAAAATTTTTATTTTCTTCTTTTTAGTGCACTTTCTATGTGTAAATAAAAACTTGTCCTTTTAAAAAAAGATTTTTTTTACATTATTTTATTTTCTACTTTTTAGTATCAACAATTTTTTAAAATTGATTTTTCGACCTTATCAATTCAATTTAATTAGTTAAACTTCACTGTCAATAACTTAAATGTGATAGTGGTAAAAAGAAAGATTATTCATTACAAATTTATGTATAATAACAAAAAAAAACATTTTCCCTAACTGAAAGTTGAACCTCGTACCCCCATGTCGGCAATCGATCACGCTTATATTTCGGCCAGCAAGACTTGATGTTGATAGTACTTTTTAAAGTTATAATAATTGTATCCCTCTAGGGCGAATTGAGGCATGGTTCATTGACGCGAGTGATAATATTTTATATAGACAAAAACTAAAAACTAAAAGTGCATTAATTTAATTACGGTACATTCGATCGATCTGAAATTTTGATACAATGCATTGTCATCCACGATCTATATGTGGTAAAATTTTGAGATCTCTAGGACCATCACAAGTGGTTTAATTTTACGTTACAAGATTTGAAGGAAGGAAGGATGGATGGATGGATATAACATACAAACAGTGTGACTTAAATAAGTAAAATAATAAAATGTAAAAAAATCTTTTTTTAAAAAGGACACGCTTTTATTTACAAACATTTACAGACTGAAACGCGCTGATCTCCCCTGCCCTTGATGTAAAAACTCGGGAATTTGGTAAACGAAGGCTGGAGTGAAACCAGTGAGCCGTGGAGGTCAACTCTAGCAGACGACTATACATTCTAAATTGTGATAAATAGAGACAAACTAAAAATTGATTAATTTAATTACGGTACATTCGATCGATCTGACATTTTGATACAATGCATTGTCATCCAAGATCTATCTGTGGTAAAATTTTGAGATCTCTAGGACCATCAGAAGTGGTTTAATTTTACGTTGCAAGATTTGAAGGAAGGAAGGATGGATGGATGGATACAACATACAAACAGTGTGACTTAAATAAAAGCGTGTAATAATAAAAGCGTGTAAAAAATTAAATATTTAAAAAATCTTTTTTTTAAAAAGGACACGCTTTTAACATAATCACTACTTTTAGTTATGTCTCATATATAAGGGATTTATAGTCAAAAACTTTGTTTTTACAGCTATTTTTTAAAACTTATAATAAAAACTTTTTAAAATTCACGTCTGAAGCCCACACATATTTTGTACCACTATTTTTTTTTATACCAAACACCTCATAAGCGCCCACCCAACGTTTTATACCAAGGTGTTGTGTTCACGTGGTGAACTCATGGATGTCAACAAAGCAGACGGGTACCGATGCTTATATATAGACTATAGATAAAATAAAAATAAGTAAAATGTAAAAAAAATCTTTTTTTAAAAAGGACACGCTTTTATTTACAAACATTTACAGACTGAAACGCGCTGGATTCCCCTGTCCTTGATGTAAACACGGGAATTTACGAGGGCTAGAGTGAAACCAGTGAGCCGTGGAGGTCAACCCTAGCAGACGACTATACATTCGAAATAGTGATAAATAGAGATAAACTAAAAATTGATTAATTTCATTACGGTACATTCGATCGATCTGAAATTTTGATACAATGCATTGTCATCCAAGATCTATCTGTGGTAAACCTTTTAGATCTCTAGGACCATCAGAAGTGGTATAATTTTACGTTTCAAGTTTTGAAGGAAGGATAGATGGATGGAAAGATGGATGGATACAACATACAAACATTGTGACTTAAATAAAAGCGTGTAAAAAGACAATTTTAGCTAGAAAAACACAGGATGCCCGACTTGAAACAATTAGGAGGACTTGCAACATGAGGCTATTTGTACTTGGACGGTTAAATCAAACGGTTAATTTTTTATTAACATTGTTTGAGTAAGTGTCTTTGTTTTGTAGTGTATATGTGTGAGTGTGTGTGTGTGTATGTATGTGTTTGTGTGTGTGTGTTCGTTCTGGTTTGGCTTAAATTGAAAGAATGATTTTATTATAATTATAAATACCGACACTACGTGCCTCGTGGACAGCTTATCTTTTGTAGAGATAACCACAAATTTTATCTCATAGCAATTGTGGTTTGAGATGACCAGAAACTAAAACAAATATCGCATATGTAATATCTATTCTTAGCCTTGACGTTACAACATCACGCGTAGAAAATAAAAGTGAAACATTTTAAAATGTAATTTATGAATTATTTTTTTAAAATTACCATTTTACTAGAAGTTAGCCAACTAATTAATATTCATTGTTAACTATTAAAATTTTACAAAAATGAAGTCTTGTTTATGTCAAAGATGCTTTATGACACATAAAGACATTAAACTAACGGAAATATCATATATAAAAATAAAACCTAAATTACAGATGTAGACATAAAAGTAATTAATACATACCTCAGAAAGTCACTTAGTTTCAGCGAAATGATAGTGACATAAAAATGTGAAATATTAAAATCCAAATTTAAAGAAAGAAATAAGTAAGATATATTTAAAGTCAAGGAACAAATAAAAAACAACAAATACTTTGAAACATATAGAGATCAAAACTACAAAGACAAGGTCTCGTTGGACTCAGTAGGACAGAATGTACAGCACATTTATAAGATGCCCAAAATTGATTGTCTTCGAAGTGGCATTTGAAAATACAGAAATCCTTAGTCTGATATCCACGTCTATACCCTCTCTTGTAATCAGACTGATATTTTAGGGCTTTGAGATAACTGGGGAGCCTTGTTTGTTTAACACTTTTCCCATTTTTTGTGTACTTTTGACATTATCGGAATATTAGCCTTTCGGAATTCTTCGGCTTTCGGAACTCTTGGCCTGTCGCGATTCCAGTTTATTGTACTTATAAGCCCGACGCACCACACTGTCATTTTTTGCCACATGATCCGACAACCTCCTCTGATAAAAAAGATTGACTTGGTGTAAAAGTCCTTTGAAAAAGTCAGTACAATGGCACACATATCATATCAGTTTTTATAGAGATACGATATAAGATTTTCAACCTGAAATGATAACCTTGATGTAACGGGTGAAAGGGGGGGGGGTTGTTTTTTTTGGTTACGATTAAAAACGATTATACAAATATTTAAATCAATAGTGCATGAATAACATAAAAAATTAGGTTAAGAGCTGTTGAAGGGATAATGAGTCGAAATAGTTTGAGACAAATCTGCTCTTAAAAGAAAAGTCTAATTACGTTGTTTTCAGCTGGATGTCAGACTTACATTTCTCATGAGGCGATTTATTTGTAGCTCAGTGGAAGATTATTTAAAAGACGGATATGTTGTATTTTATGTATAAAAAATTACATTGAATCAGGCACTATTTTTTAAAAATGAAATGAGAACATAACCATAATTTCAGACAAACACATCTCTATACAGTGATAGTTTGAAATGATTCTGGCAGTAGACATGATGCGGACATCACCTAAACGTGACTCTAGGAAACGTTCCATTCATTTGTTGACTGGATCTAATTGTATTGTGAGGAATATATTCTTATATTACTCTTATGTCGTGGTATCCAACGTTATTATTTTAATGACAAGTTTGACATTTAGAGAAGGTAAGTCTACAAGCAACATTTTAATATAGTTTCGTTCCAAATACTCCCCACTAGTTGGTGGAGTGTTGTGGTCTAGTTGAGTGTTTACATGTCATAGTCGATAGGTTCTGTGTTCAGCTTATTACAGTCAAATTATCATAGATGACAGAAACTGTATCTATGAGGTAGGGAGGTCAGATTTTATTTATTATATTTTTTAATTTTTGATTTCTAAATGGGGTCATGAGCTATTAACAATACTTATAATTATTCAATGTTATTTTTGAAAGGTAAATAGTTTTAAAAACCCTGTTAAATGTTTAAAGAATGATATTATTTCAAACTCAAAATTAAATGTTTGAAAATATTTAAAATTTATTCAACTCTTTAAATATAAACGATGAAATCGTAAGTGGTAATACTTTCAAATCTTTAAAGGGCATACAGTGGCGTAGCTAGAACTTTTGCCGCCCGAGGCGGTCTCCAATTTGCCGCCCTTTTTAGGGGCAGTACATAAATGACGTCACGCAACTGGGGGGGGGGTCATACATTTGTGACCATGTGTGACTAAGGGGTGTGTTTAAGAAATCTGACGTCAAGTCAAAACGTGCAACTTTAAATAAAATTTCCACTTAAATATTTGAATACTGACACTTTATTTAATGACGTTTATGTACAACTCGTGCTACGATATTAGACTCCAGCATTACACTAAACACATACTTAAGTGACAAAAATTCGATTTGAAACATTCTCATTTTCAAATAGGAATTACGGCTTTTAAGGTTGGGGGGGGGTGTCAAAGGTTTGTGACTTCATATTGAAGAAAGGGTCTACTTTTTTGTGATGAAGGGGGAAGGGATGACTGCCACTTTGTCGTTTATAGGATGGTTTTTATAAATTAATAAACATGAATAAATAATTTTAATTGAAACGAAGTAAAGGTGGGGAACATGTTTACCATTGCGTGCCATATTTTTGTAATCAGTAATAAAAGAGGCCGCATAAGATGATATACCTGTAAGTACACATTTATAAAAATACACGTTACCTTTTTTAAAGGCAACAGAAAGTTACTAAGGTCGCAGGTTCTTTTCCCATGAGACAAAATATATTCCAAATTTACACTAAAAAAACATTACCAAACAAAGAAATTGTATAAATTAGTTAGTATGTAAGCATATTTATACATTTACTTTCATAATAGAAAAATCGTCTATTATGCTATCAAAATTTAAATTATTTGTAATATCTTGTTCTATGGAAAATATTGCAAGATTGTGTTGTCTTAAATCGCTCATTGTGGAACGAAGATAATTTTTTATCAACTTCAGTTTGGAGAAGCTCCTTTCACAATTAGCAACACTGATAGTAATTCTTGAAAAAATTCATAGCAAAATTACTCGGTAGGGTACAGAATTTTCCAATCTATAGTGTTGAAATAATATTAATAGATCAAGGGGGCCTTTCGCCCCGTTTTTCTAACATAATGTCTCTTCTTGTAGTGTATGTTTTGTTTTTTTAAAGTCCCATAACCGATGGTCGTAGGGGGCCCTAATGTTTTCATTAGAACTTATTAGGGGCTTGGTAGACCTTGTTGGGCGCCCCATCTCCCTTCCAGGTCAGCGGAAGAATTTCTTAGCGTTAGTCATTCATAATTTTTATTGTGGCTTTATAGTGGGCTAGTTCTGTCGCCCCTCAGCTTGTGAGGCGAGTGCACTATTGACTTCGCTATCCAGCGAACGTAGTGTATGTACAGCCATAAAAACCTAACTCCTTTTTCTTTCAAAATGGAATGGTTCCTTATCAATGTCAACAAGTGATTTATTTGATGTTCAAATGATTCATTTAGTAGGTTGCATGGTATTATATACGAATATTTTCTTGCAAGGACATGCAAATGATCAAAGCATTCTTTTATAATTTCATCCATGGATAAAAACATTTCGTGTTGTACTTCTTTTTCTAAAGATAGAACCACGTCTTCTTAATTCCCCCCACTAATGTTTTTTTATCCTTCTTACTCCGGGTTCAGTTGATATCTTCAACTCTTCACAAATTGTTTGGCTGATATAACAGCTTTTTCTATTAGCACATCTCTTTGTTCCATGCAATGACGGGTTCCCATAAATTGAGATAACATAGAAAAGAAAAAGATTGCATTGAATTGAGTAAAATTCCAGCACATGATCTCCTTTTACTAGTTACTTCAGATGTCAATATTTCCAAAATGCATGGAATTTTTAAGTCTTTAAAAAAATTATTTATACCTAATGTGGTGTTTATAAACGGAGAAATTTGAATATTTTCATATTCTTGTCATAAATCTTAATAATTTTCCATAAAATAGACGAATACAAATTATATACATATTAATTTTTATTGGATATGTTTTAATATTTTTAATGAATAGCCGTATTTTAATGAAAAACACAAATTATTTGTGCTACTTTAATGCATAAAAACAAAATTAATGTTTAAAAATTACCATACATTAATTTTATGAAAACTGAAACAGTAATTTAAATTACTACTTGAAAGTTAAACACAATATTTGAACCACCATGTCTTATAGGTACTTGTTCGCGCATCATTCTGCGAATGTAGAAATTCCACGCAAAAACTGTCGTGACGATATTAATAGCACATATTATTCGGCCCAACGGGGATGTGTTTTTTGTGGTATCTCTATATATATAAGCCGCATTTGTTGTCTGTCTGTTCCCTAATAACTCAAGATCCAGACAACCAAATAACGTGAAATTTGGTACACGTACACAAAATTATACCGGAAAGGTTATTAAACAGGTTTCGTTCCTTATATATAAGATACTGGGGCCCGGGGGCCCAAAATGTAGTTTTTCCCTATATGAGCTATATAAAATAAAAATTATTGAAAATTAAGACGTAAAATAATGACGCAAATTAATAAACATTTTGGTGTCGAGATTAACAAGAAGGCGATTATCGCCATAAAATAATTTTTTTTGTTGTTGTTGCTTTGTTGTTGTTGCTTTTGTTGTTGTTTTGTTGTTGTTGCTTTGTTGTTGTTGCTGTTGTTGTTGTAGTTGTTGTTTTGTTGTTGTTTGTGTTGCTTTGTTATTGTTTTGTTGTTGATGTTTTTGTTGTTGTTTTGTTTTTGTTGTTGTTGCTGTTGTTGTTTTTGTTGTTGTTGCTGTTGCTGTTGTTGTTTTGTGTTGTTTTTGTTGTTGTTGCTGTTGTTGCTTTTGTGTTGTTTTTGCTGTTGTTGTTGTTGTCCACATCCCTTGCCCTGCGACGTCAATGTCCTTCATGTTGTTGTTGCTTTGTTGTTGTTGCTGTTGTAGTTGTTGTTTTGTTGTTGTTGCTTTGTTGTTGTTGCTGTTGTTGTTGTAGTTGTTGTTTTGTTGTTGTTTTTGTTGTTGTTTTGTTTTTGTTGTTTTGTTGCTGTTGCTGTTTCTGTTGTTGTTTTTGTCGTTGTTGCTGTTGTTGTTTTTGTTGTTGCTGTTGTTGTTAAACCCGGGAGAAGCCGGGTACTTGCCCCTAGTTTTTCATATAAAAGCGTCATCTGTGACCTATACCGCTTAATTTTCCAAAAAAATCGATACCTTTTTTTTAGCAATTACAAATTTTTGAACGGTTTTAAGTTAGTTATAACATCCACTCTGTAATCAAACAAATGTTGGGCGAATCCGTTATTTAAGACTCGAAAGTACGAGTATTTTTGTTTCACTTGGATTTTCCCCCTTCAAAAGAAAAAGGGCGGTTGTCGGTTGTGTGTACTTTTCAAATGCCCACAAATGCCGCCCCTAAATGTGCGCCGCCGGGATCGGACCGCCCCTCTACCTCCCCTTAGCTACGCCGCTGAGGGCATGCACAGCATACAAATTACTTAATTGTCTTAATTCATTTCAAAATCTTTGGCTGCATAAAGTGCTCATTTATGTCAGATGTTTTTACATTAAAAAGAATTTTTAAAATCAAACAGCGTAAACGCTAAGTGGCAGAAACAAAATTAAGTGCAATTTTTTATTCGTTAGTAATACAATATAACTTCAATGGAGGATTAGAGAAAATTTCTTTCTTAATGACTTTATTATTTGTTTACTTTTTGCAGTACGCAGTCCCCACCTCACGTAAAATATCGAGATTGAAATAAAGTTAAAAACTTCTCTCACGATCAGTGCGTACATAAATTAGAAATAGCTCCCGAAAGAAACGGAGCGGTCAAAGTTAAAATCTGTATATATTAAAATCAAAGTATGTATGTATGTATGTTTCCATGTATCTTATCTTCTTCTTATCTTATCTATACAGACGCTCCTTCTATGCAGAAGATAGTTGCGTCCACAGACCATGACAGATGATCTGTTGGCAAGTGATGCAGCAATCACAGGCCACGGCTTTGTGGGTTCCACGCATTACCCAGCCGCCTAACTACATGTAGTTAGGTACCCATTCGGAGCGGGGTGACTCAGGGACGCCCTTGGCCCCGGGAACAAACCCTTGCCTTCACACGGATTCGAACCCGTGACCATCGGTACGACAGTCCAGTGCGCTGCATGTCCTTTATAGCTGACTAAACCATTCATCTGATCGCCATAAAACTTTTGGAGACTTTTGAGTACGCTCCTGGGATGGTCACTGGCTACTTTTATTTGCAAAATTTAACACTCAAGGGGCGCCGAGGGCCCATAATATGATTTGTGTCTTATATGAGCTATATAAAAATTAGTTTAAGCATTAGCTATTAGGTAAATTCATGGATCTTTACCAAACTTTGTATATAACAACTTGGTAGCCAAGATTGAAATACTATAAGGTACTAATTTCCTAATGTCCATGTCTTCGGGGCTGGGCGCCAAAAATGTGTTTTTTCATAAACGTTTAATATTTAATTCCCAATTCAATTATTAAAGATCTTGAGAAATATAGATAAATATATACACTATAAAATTGATTGAAATAAACAGGTGTTTTGTACTTGACATCTTGCACTAATATGTCACTGGGGCCCTTAATGTCCCTTGAGGGACGCGGTGGTCGAGTAGCAGCGCGCTCGACTGGCGTACCGATGGTCACGGGTTCGAATCCATGTGAAGACCCGCAAAGGAGGAGAGTCTGTATAGATAAGATGTCGTTTTTTGGTGATATGAGCTATATAAAAATAAGTTTATGCGTTAGCTACTGAATAAATGAATGGAACCAAACTTTTCATATAAAAACTTGGTAGACCATATTAAAATAACAAAGGGCACTGCACTTCTAATGTCCAATTTTTCAGGGCCGGGGGCCCCAAATGTCTTTCGAATATGTTTGAGAAATTATTTGCCATTCTATTTTTAACGATCTTGAGAAATATATCCATGATGAAACTGAATTAAAATGAGCAGCATGTTGAAATTTACATGCTACATCGAATGGGCCGGGGGCCCCAATTGTCTTTTTTGTATACTCTAAGATATTATTTCCCACTCTATTATTAACGATCTTGAGAAATATATCCATTATGAAACTGAATTTAAATGAACAGGTTTTCAAAATGTTCATCTTGAACCGGAATGGACCCGGGGGCCCCTTAATGTATTTTTTTCCTAATATTAGCTATTAAAAATTAGTTTAAATGTTAGATAATGAGAAAATAACTCGATTTTTACCAAACTGGGTATATACAAACTTAAGAGCCTATATTAAATTACTATAGGGCACTGAACTCCTAATGTCCATTTCCTCGGGGCTGGGGGCCCTAAATGTGTTTTTACTAAACTTTTAATATTGTATTTATGGGGGGGGGAAGCTTTGTGACGTCATATTTAAGAGGAGAGGCTAACTTTTTGTGCCGAGGAAGAGGGGGTAAAAATCGGCCAAAATCGCGTGACGTCATTTATGGATGGCTCCTTATACTTCTTTGTTTATTATGGGAATGCAAATTTAGATGTAATGAATCAGCGATATAAAAATGTTGACATTGATATTCTACTATAGTACAGTTGGGTAAAAACAAATGAGCAAAGGGGTGAAATGAATTTATTAATTTTTTTGGCGGGGGGGGGGCTAAACAAAGCCTTTTAAAGTTAAAAGGAGGTTATCGATTGATGACATGGCGGGTTATTTCTAGTTCATAGCTAACAACTGTTGTAATTAACCAAACATTCGGGACTGGCCCCTGCTGAGTGGACCCATCCCCAGTGGCGTAGAGAGGGGGGGGCAGGGGGGGGCAAATTCCTAGTCGTTAATTAGTTTCTTAAAATAAAATTTTATAAGAAAGAGGAGTTTAAAAAAAATCGAAATGAAAGAAAAGCCAACTAAGAAATTAATAAAAGAAATAAAGGAACTATCCAAAAGCAATTGAACGTTTTAACTGCCAAAACTTCAAACTCCTTATTGGAAATAAATTCTTGGGATACTAATAAAAAAACAGAGGCTAAATTAGTATAAGAACGTGACACTGATGTTGTGATAAATTCATTGATTCTTAAAATTTGACAGCCACCACTGTTGTAAAATTGGGGGGGGGGTGCGGAAAATGTCTCGTTGTTAATTAGCTAATTGTTTTAACGTGAACATAAATTTTAATAAAAGAAAAGAAAAGATTTTTAAAAATTAAACGAAATGAAGAACTATATTAAAATACGAGAGCGCTTCTAATGCCAAAACTTCAAACTCCATTATAAATCTAAAGTCTTCTAGATACTAATGTTACTGAGCTGGAAAACATAGGGGCTGACGGTATCACAATAATGTGCTGGTATATATAATTGATTCAAGTTTGATTTTTGATTTTTGATTTTTAATCCAGGAAAACCAACACTTTATCAACATTTAAATCTCTAATAAAAATGCAGGACTAAACACAAACCATAGATAAGCGTAGGACGCAATAATCTTCTGCATAGAAGGAGCGTCTGTAAACAGATAAGATAAGATAACGTAAGTGAATTACAGGAAAAAAATTGCAGGCATATTTATATGGCTTATTTTAATTTTAATGTCTTTTGTTTTGTGGCATAAAAAATAATGGTAACTATTGCTTATCTAGTGGAATAAAATCTTGGCAAAAATAAATACAAAATTGGCGGCTTGCCCCCCCCCGCGCCCCTGTTGGGTCTAAAAGGGCGCCCCCCTAAAGACGCCCTCGATGAACACCAAAAAGGTGTCACAAGAGCAGAAAAAATGATTTCTAAACACGAAACTTGTAATCAACACCAAATTGCTTGCTAAATATTGTATATCAAGTGATGAAACGGTAATATCTGGTTTAAATCAATCACTCGCATCTGAATTATCGGCGACAATTGATAATGAAGTTAAGTCTGCACAATTATTTTCTTTAATTATTGAATCAACCATTGATATATCTAGAATTGATCAGATGTCAGTTTCTTTACATTCAGTTTTAAAACCAGGACATGTTGTGGAAAGATTTATAGGCTTTTATACTTTGGTAAACAGCGGCTGGATAGCGAATAGTGAGCTCGCCTCACAAGCTGAGGGGCGTGGCATCTAGCCCACGTTAAAGCCACAATAAAAATAAATAGAGGTAAAAAAAAGATTTTTAAAAACCACGTTTTTATAAGTGTACTAAAAAGAAGCAAATAATTTAAAACTTATAAATTCAAGTTCATGTACTTTGATCTAATATGACTAAAAACTTGGGGCGGGTTTTTGGTATAAAAGTTAAAGAGAGATCTATAAGTGAGAGAATGAGTGAAATGCATATGTAAAACCTCATAAGCGCCCTCATAAATAAAAAATGCTCCCGCATTTGCTGAGAAGATTTTAACGGAAATAAAAAAGTGAAACATTGATTTCACACTCTGTCGAGGACAGGCATACTCTGGAATTAAGAGTGGCCTTTAAACTCACATAAAGAAACTTTTACCCAATTGTAACTATGGTTGGTTATACTTATTTAATATGTAACTCTCTTGTAGGCGTTCTCACAATACATAATCTTGTATACAATAATCCACTAAAGAACTTGTTTCAGCAAAACAAATTTAATATGTATACTTTGTACAAGAATCATTTGAGGTTATACAACGTGGAATTCTCAAGCACATACATCACGTCCTTCCCTTACGGAAGTTATCTCACAACTGATCGCCCAACCTTCTCGGCCAATGGGAAAGCTCCTCTCTTCCCGAGCTTATTACTCACATGACCTCTCCATCATGCAATATAATCATGGTACACTCGTGACATTCACATGTGACACCAATTATTGTGCCCATGTTTTGAATTTGGTTACTATCGAAGCAATGTCTGTAAACAGTGGTATACAGTTGTTTTTTGGCGCAGATTTAAGGTTGTATGCAGGGCCGTCTTAACGCATAGGCCCGATGGGCATTTGCCCTGGGGCCCACGAGCATAGGGGCCCCATGGGAATATGTTTAGTTATATATATTATGTATATACGTCTTTTATTCCTGCGGGGGAGAGGCCCAACACTATTTCTTTGCACGTGGGCCCAACCTGGTGTAAAGACGGCTCTGGTTGTATGCATTCCTTACGTCTAGTTTACCACGTCTACATACTCTTAAAGAATACCAGAAATATCAATATGAATCAACAGTAGATACTCTGAAACGACTTTCTGATACAAACTGTGTACGCCGTAAGCATGCAGTTGTTGGATCATTCTCTGCTATTCTAGCCACACTTGATTCAGGGGAATCAACAGAATAGAAAGGAAGAAAGGAAGTGTCAGAGCAGAAGCTATGGGACTATCTGTTTTAATAACAAAATGTTCTTTTGTTTTTCTGATGCTATTTGTACAAAAGGTATCTTCATGTTATCAAACTACTTGCAACGCCTTTGCAAAACAGTTGATCAAAGTTGGAAAAAATAAGTTTGTTGATATGAGAAGCGATGACGCTTTTGAAATGCTGAATGTAGATGTCAAATCATTTATTAACGAAAATTGTTCCAAACTAGATGTTAAAACAGAATTTAAAGAAAAGCGAATTGCAAAAACGAAAAGCATGACAGGCGAACTTAACCGTGATGAAAGGGCTGATGATCCAACTACACGCTTTAAATCTGAAACGTTCGTCACTATCTTGGATTCACTTGTAACACAAATAGATGACCGATTTAATGAATTTTGGGGCACAGTTACTTATTTCTATTGTATTGATCCATCACAAATGTTGGAAGAAAATAAAGATTATTTTCAAAGTTTATGCAAAATTTACAAACACGACATTAACCTTGAAGAAGAAATCGTAGAATATAAGATTTGTATGCATTAATATAGCCGCCATATACTGTTCAGATACAACTTAAAAAGGTTCAGCCATTCTTGACTGAAAAACTAATGGCATCGGGTCTCGCTAATTTGTCAATATTCTATAAAATTTACATGACTCTTCCTGTTAGCAGTGCTACTGCTGAAAGATGTTTCAGTAGATTGAAACTCATCAAAAATTATTTTCGCTCAACAATGACAAAAGAAGGTCTGTCTGAATTGGCATTAATTTCAATTGAACGTGATCTAGCTGAGAACGTTGACTTTGAATCAACGATAAATCGTTTTGCTTAAATGAAATCACGTAGAAAGCAATTTATATAGGGCTCAGGGCTCTATCTTATCTTATCTGTTACAGACGCTCCTTCTATACAGAAGAATATTGCGTTATATGCTTATCCATGGTTTGTATTTAGTCCTGCATTCTTATTAGAGTTTTGAATGTTTATTTAAGGAACTTGCAATGATTGTTTGTGTAAAGTTCATAGATTTTCCCAAAGTTTGATGCTCAAACTTCCAGTGATAAAATTTTTTTTTAAAATTCTGAAGTAAATTGTTTAGTTTATTTATAAGTATAATATTATTGGCACTCTTTGTGTGTGTGTTAATAATCCTGACCAATCCACTCCACCATAGTCTCTGTGTTTTTCATTATTTGTAACATCAGAATACCTGGCCTTAAACTGAACTATTTTTCCAGATAAAATTCTCATTTCATTCTTTCAGATAGAAAACTATTACAAGAACTAAAAACAGTAGCTCTTAAAATTTTAGTAAAAATAAGTTGTTCTCTTTGAAACTAAGTACATAATTTACTGTCATCTTTTTATCCTACATATGATATATGAATATAACACGTATATGATAAATGATTTCTTTAATTACTTAGGCCTTTTATTAATTATTAACATTTTTTAAATACATTATATTTTGTTTTATTTGTGACCTATTACTCTCCTGAATATAAAGCAATTGTTTGTATATTGAAGAGATTCATTGCAATGGTTTGATGTAAACAAAAATAATATTAAATAATGTACTTTGAATTATCAACGCAGCATTTATTATTTAACACTTAGTTATTTGTTTGAGTTACTGTCACTGCTATTTATGGCAAGCTGAACAAACTGATGAGTCATCTTGCAGATAGTACAACACACTATTGGAGGCCTATAAAAAATTTAATAAAATTCTACCTCATTATCAAAACATTTTAGAAGTTTTATTTAGCCCAAAGACTAAAAAATTATTATGCTGAGTTTTCTATGTTAAAGTCTGCTAGGATATTCAGCAATTGAAAGTAAAAACAAAGGATTATGAGAAATTTAGATTTCGTCACAAATAACAGCTCCCAAATTAACTACCATGTTCATAAATTCAATTGATTAACCGTATCTACTTAAGACTAGATGTTTCTTTTTGTCTGCAGCAGTCTCTTAAGATGAAAACTGATTAAAGTTAAAGTAAAACTCACATTTAAAGTGAGCAGAAAAGTTTTTCAACATAAAATATAGCAATAAGAGTGAATCTCATATCAAATTTCTAATCTTCATTGCAGAACCAGCAATTTAGACAAATGAATTTTATTTCAGCACCTATAAATATTTGCACTAAGTGCATGAATAAAAAAAAACATTGCGGCGCCCCTTGAAATTCTCCTCGCCCCCCCCCCACGAAGACAAACCTAAATCCGCCACTGGGGGGGAGGGGTGGCGAATTCCTCGTTGTTACTTAGCTAATTGTTAAAACGTGAAAATAAATTGTAATATAAGAAAAGAAAAGCCAAGATAAGTACTCAATAAGTACTCAACATTACCAAAGTTTTTTGCAAATGAAAGGAATCAGAAAATTGGATAAAAAAAGAATTAACTATTAATAAAGACCCACATTTAGTTGTAAAAGAGAAAACAAAGTGGCAAGAAGTTCTTGTTAGAATATTTGAAATTATTAAATCCTGGCAAAATTGAATGTGACTTTTTGAGGTCACAGAGAGGGGAATACTGTTGCAAATAAAGGCAATATATTATGACTTTTTGAGGTCACAGAGAGGGGAATACTGTTGCAAATAAAGGCAATATATTATGACTTTTTGAGGTCACAGAGAGGGGAATACTGTTGCAAATAAAGGCAATATATTATGACTTTTTGAGGTCACAGAGAGGGGAATACTGTTGCAAATAAAGGCAATATATTATGACTTTTTGAGGTCACAGAGAGGGGAATACTGTTGCAAATAAAAGCAATATATTATGACTTTTTGAGGTCACAGAGAGGGGAATACTGTTGCAAAGAAAGGCAATATATTATGACTTTTTGAGGTCACAGAGAGGGGAATACTGTTGCAAATAAAGGCAATATATTATGATTTTTTGAGGTCACAGAGAGGGGAATACTGTTGCAATAATTTTCTTACTTGAACAATTCAAAGAACCAAACTCTTTTTTTTTAAATTTTTTTTTCTTTTTTGGAAATATTTTTGTTTCATGTTCCAAGAAAACAAAAGTGTATTAAGAGTGTCGGGACCCTGTTTTATTACTTTTTTAGCGTTTTCACGTTAAACGTATTTCAAAGTAAATATTTAAAACGAAAAGTTTTAATTTGATACATTTTTCGCCAGCCAAAATGTGAACAGAGACGAGCCTTATTTCGACCAGCGTTTGTATAGACATTGCGTAACATTTTCACGGGTACTCGGGTGCAATTTTACTACCCGGGTAATCGCACGGCAATGGGTACCCGGGTTCCCGTTGACAACCTTTTATTTAATGAGTTGCAGGCCATTAAAATATTAATGACGAGTCTTATGGCGATCATTGTTATTGTTTGCCGTAGATGGAACGCTTGCTAAACCTGATAGGTTCAGTTAACATCTAACCAGAAAACTATGTTCTGCCTCATCTCATGTCAAAGTATTTAACAGGGCAACACTTCTATCCTTTCTGCTACACTTCTATACTAACCTAATTCTTTTCTTCTTGTTAGACTAACCCAAGAGTGGTTAGAACGTATGATTGATGATGTAGATTAGAAGTAATAGAGAAAAGTAAAGACGCTTGGTATTATTAATAAAAGTTAAAACAGGGATCAGACGATGTTGTCTCAAAAATGAGTTTATAAAATTACTGAATTGTTACTTAATGTTTTCTACTTTTCAGTTCTTGCGACAACTTTAACAACCCCATTACCAACAGCAGATCCATCATGTACCAAGAATATGACAGGATTACCTTCTTGTAACTTTGACAGATCTGAATGTACATTCGTAAGTTACGCTGAGAATAACGTCAATCTGAAATGGACGAGAGTTCAAAATAATCCCATACCTCACGACTGGCAGCCACCAAACAAACCTTCAGGTAGGAGAGTTTCGTCTTCAAATTACAACTATCTCAAAGAAAAATTTTGTTTGTGTTTTTGTTTGTTTTTGGAAGACACGTGTGGTGATATTTATCTTTGAGTATGATGATTTTAAAACATTATAGGCAATAATACTTTTGATAAACGTCGTTGAATCACAACTTTTAATTTTGCACTCTCAAATTACCGCGTTTTGCAGCGGAGAATTACAGCTTCAACACGCGTATGAAGAACATATTAGCCTTTGTAATTAGATTAGAAATATGCCAATAATTATTTGTCCAGTATTTTTCTTACTTAGATATTATGCAGGCAATTTGATCTTCTTTTTGAAAGGACCACAAGTGAAAAATAATATAAATAAAAATAAAGGTGCTGCCCAATGATTTCAGAATTTAAAATTATAATGGTTAAATTTTAATATTTTTCAACTAAATTTTCAAATCTAAATTATCTCTATTGAAATTGTCATTACTTATGGCATGTTTTATTTATAACTTTTATCGAAATGAATTTCGAGATGTGTTTGCAATCAGATTCAATAGAGAAATGACGGGATTTAATAATACGTGTGATTTTATTTTTACAAAATATTCTTTAAATATGGTTGAAAATAGGTTAGTAGGTTAGGTAGATTTTTGTGCCGAAACCAATATCCCAATTCTGTTGAATTACGGACAGTACATTTTAAATAAATCAAAGGTTTAAATGTCGGTAGATTAATTATTTTCTGAATGAATGAGCCAATTTTTTTACAATAAAAGTTATTTTTAATTTACAAGATCCATATTTCTGCACATCAGCAGATATCTTCTATCATAAAACAATAAAATAACAATTCCTGAAAACTTGTGATGACGCGCTTTCTTCACAAGGCCTCGTCTAGGCTTGACCTAAAGACTGCCAAAAGCTAGTTGCGTAACAAGGAAGTTTTAATAAATTTAAATAAAATGAAGGAAATAGGTAACATAACTGTAGATGAGATAGGTATACATTCACTCCTAAAAAAATTAAAAATAAACAAAGCTACTGGCCCAGATGATTTGCCTGCAAGGTTATTAAAAGTACTAAGCAATGAACTGTCCCCAATCCTTGTAGTTCTCTTTCAAGCCTCTCTAAACCAGGGTAAAGTGCCCCAGGATTGGAAATTAGCTAACGTAACTCCACTCTTTAAGAAAGGGGATAAATCAGACCCTGGTAATTACAGGCCTGTATCACTTACTAGTATCACCTGTAAATTACTAGACACATAATATATAGTAGAATAGTTAACCACCTTGACAAATATAATGCCCTATGCCCACATCAACACGGCTTTAGAAAAAACAGATCATGTGAAACACAATTAATAGGTTTAATAAATGAACTATCAAAAGGCTTAGACAAAAATGATCAAATAGATACAATATTACTAGACTTCTCAAAAGCATTTGACAAAGTTCACCACCTTAGTTGACTTAAATAACTTAACTACTTTGGAATCTCAGGTTCCTTACATCACTGGATCCAAGACTTCCTTTTGGGCATGGAGCAAACTGTAATAATTAATGGATCTAAATCTGCACCAATAAAGGTTAACTCAGGAGTTCCACAAGGAACTGTGCTAGGTCCCTTACTCTTTTTAATTTATATAAATGATTTACCCAACAACATCTCAACAGGTACAAAAGTTAGGTTATTTGCTGATGATTGTATAATCTATAGAACAATTAAATCAGAACAAGATAGCAAAATTTTACAAAAAGACTTAGATGAATTGATAAAATGGGAAACTAACTGGAGTATGTCTTTCCACCCAGAAAAGTGTCAACTGTTAAGAGTAACAAAGAAAAAGAAACAAATAAATTCAAAATATTACATTCATGGAAAAGAACTGACCCAAACTAAAGATGCAAAATACTTAGGAGTCTTAATAAATGAGAAACTATCATGGAATTCCCCATGTCAATGAAGTTATTAAAAAATCAAACAAAACCTTAGGCTTTATAAAAAGAAACTTTAACAAATGTAATAGAGATATAAAACTAAAATGCTACCTCACTTTGGTGAGACCTGTACTAGAATATGCATCTTCTGTATGGGACCCATCCACCAGAGAAAACATTGATAAACTAGAACAAATTAAAAAAAGAGCTGCCAGATTCATTACTGGAGAATATTCAAAACTGACAAGAATAACACCATTAGTTCAATCATTAAACCTTGAAACACTAGAGGATAGAAGAACCAAGAGCAAAGTAGTAATCATACATAAAGCAATTAATTCTAATTTAGAAATACAACACAAAGATAACTTAATAAAACCCTCAGATAGACATAAGGATAAAAACACCTTTCTTATTCCGTATGCAAGAACAAACACATACAAGTTTTCGTTCTTCCCGTCCGGAATTCGGGCGTGGAATGGGTTGCCTGAAGAATCCAGGAAAACCAACACTTTATCAACATTTAAATCTCTAATAAAAATGCAGGACTAAACACAAACCACAGATAAGCGTAGGACGCAATAATCTTCTGTATAGTAGGAGCGTCTGTAAACAGATAAGATGAGATAAGATGTCAGTCAGCCAAACTACCGGGTCACGAACATTTCGAGTATTTATTGAAATAAAAACTCAACACTTGTTGCAGGGAAAAGTCGATGTAAGAAAACTTTTTTTACAATTCATAATCGACCACAATAAAGGCAGGTGAACCATTTTGATGTGAAATTCTCCCAATCAGTCATCCATGCAAATGTGCCTAAGTAGAACTAGCTAAGTTTCACTTCCAGGAAATCAAACCCACCGATAAGCACCATGTGGTCCTAAAGTAAATTTTTGGCTTTAAAACTTAGGGAGAATCAGTTGGAGCTATATGGAAAAAATAGTTTCAGATCATTCAGTCATAGAGATATTTCTAACAATACCACTTTGTAACAAATTAATTTTCTTGACTTGCTGAAATTTGCCCTGATTTAATCTGTCCATTTCTATAACTTACTAAATCAAATTGGATTAATGTTCTATTTGAAAACACTGCATACAAATTATGAATATTCGTTCTCGTTATTGACTGCAATGAAAAGATTTTTTTTTATATTCTGACCAGCAGTGAGCGAACTCAAACTTGCACATATGGGGCCGTCCATAAATGAAGTCACGCGACTTGGCCGATTTCCACCCCCTTCCTCGTTGTCACACGTCGTCACAAAAACTTAGACCACCCCTCCAATATGACTTTGCAAAGCTTTGTCGCCCCCCCCCCAACAAAGCCCTATTTTCTGTTTAAAAATGAGCATGTTTCAAATCACTTTTTTTCGTTTCAGTTTAAGTATGTATTTAGTGAAAGGCTTCACTCTAATATCGTTAAACGAGTGAAGCCTTATAAGACGTCATTAAGTAAATTCTAAGCAATCAAAAATTTAATTGGAATTTTTATTTAAA
This sequence comes from Ampullaceana balthica, assembly GCA_944989445.1. NCBI lineage: Eukaryota > Metazoa > Mollusca > Gastropoda > Lymnaeidae > Ampullaceana > Ampullaceana balthica. The sequence goes on along the minus strand of CALYLW010000319.1, from coordinate 202,987 downwards.
GTTCCGCGTTTTTATGTGGCGTAACATGTCTTAAACAACCACATCCTCCTCGTCATATATCTTCACAAATGTGTGGATCCCCCCCCCCAGGTGCGTGACGTCATTTACGGACGGCCCATTTAAAATATTGATGATTTAAATCTACATATTTAAAAACAAATAATTAAAAAAGTAGTTTTAAAAATAGCAACAAATAAATAGTGTTCTTGCTTTTAAAATACAATCTAATTAATAATTATTCAAAAAATTTGTTTAAAGTTTTTTAAATATAAAAATTTTGGAAATAAATATTACAATTTACAATAGGTACTGTTTTAAAGTTTTTAACATTAAAGATAATTCAAATATTTTAATATCTATTTTTTTGTTTAGGTTTCTACATGACTCTTGGTAAGAAGAATCCTGGCAATCCAGCACCACCGCCACACACCAGAGCTCTCATCAGTGCTGTCATCAGCCGTGACGTCAGAGCCATCTGTATAGAGTTTCACTACAGTACAATCAACACATCACATAACATCAGAGTCTGGAATCAAGCTGACCCAGGCTATACGTCACGTGGTACTGATGTACTACTGTGGGAAATGAAAGATGTGAACACAGCAACACAATGGCGCACTGCTTACGTCAGCACCTGTTTATGGGATAAATTTTATGTAAGTAGGAATTTTATTGCTTTATTTTTCTACTTATCAAGTGTCCTCAAACTATAGCCAGTGTAACCATATCTGACCCAATAAGGGCCCTTAATCCGATCCACTGGGCCGAAATAGAAGATCCTAGTATTAGTGACATAAATGACAACAAACATTGTTATATTCCTCCACGGTCTTATTTCTTTTAGAAAAATTAAATTGAATTTGTTGACTATTTCTGGAACTTCGTTAAACATATTTTTCTCTAATAAAAAAATGTGAGCAAAGTGCGTTTAATTTTAAAATATTTGTTCAAACGTAAAACTGGTTCATGGCAGTCTCCCTTTAATTTATAGCAATTATCTTGTCTTATCTATACAGACGCTCCTTCTTTATATAGAAGATTATTGCGTCCACAGACCATGCCGGTCTGTTGGAAAGTGAAGCAGCATTCACAGGCCACGGCTTTAAGGGTTCCACGCATTACCCAGCCACCTTTGTTTTCCTTAACTAGTGTTAGGTACCCATTCGAACCTTGGTGGACTTCGGGACACCCATGGCGCCGGTAACAGATCCATGCGTTCACATGTATTCGAACCCGTGAACATCGGTACTCCAGCCGAGCGCGCATGTCACTCGACTACAATTGCACATCAATCTTTAAGTTAACAGAAAATGTGTGTACATTTGTATTGTAAGTGTTGTTTCTGTGATTTAATGAATTCATGAAAATACTATGCTGATATTGACGTATATATACATTGTTTTTCTATCTGTTCTGTTTCAGATCGCTTTTGAAAGTGAATATATCGATACCTGGCCAGGTATAGGTATCGATACCTGGCCTGGTATAGGTATCGATTATATAAGTTTCACAAGATCAACCAGGGGAGACTGTTCAAATGTGACAACTGTCAAAACAACAACAACAACTTCAACTAAATTAACAACCCCAGCAACAACTTCAACTAAATTAACAACCCCAGCAACAACTTCAACTAAATTAACAACCCCAGCAACAACTTCAACTAAATTAACAACCCCAACAACAACTTCCACTACAACATCTCCATCTCCGGATCCATCATGTACCAAGAATATGACAGGATTACCCTCTTGTAACTTTGACAAATCTGAATGTACATTCGTAAGTTATGCTGAGAATAACGTCAATTTGAAATGGACGAGAGTTCAAAATAATCCCATACCTCACGACTGGCAGCCACCTAACAAACCTTCAGGTAGGAGAGTTCTTTTCTTCAGATCTCGTCTCGTCATATTGGCTAAATCAACGTTTATGTGTTGTAATGATATAATATATTAACATAGTAATAAATAATTATTTCCAGTTATATGAAAAACTGTCTTGTAATATGAGGTTTCTAGCCTACAATTTGTATCTTTGGCAAAGCCTTGTTCCTCAACTGATGACACATGGAGGGTGTATAATGATTACAAACTTTAGTGAAAAAAAATTAAATGCAAAATTATAATTAATTTTTTGCAAATGACTTTTTCGCATAAGATAAAAATGTAGGCCATTTCCACCCTGCTATTTGAAAATCAAAATTGTGGGGCGCATTTAATAATTAAAAGTAGTTAAGTCTTTATCCCTTAATATATGATCGTTCATTAAACAGAACATTTTAAAATCGTTGAACGTTTATTTAGCGATCGTTGGCACATCTGGATGATCACAGTAATGTGGCCATTTACTTGACACTGTAAAAGTCCTTGAATAGATTTAAGATATTTCATGAGCACGCAACGATTTTATTGTGAGCTTTAAAAACATACAAATTTATCCCAGTATTAAGAAAATATTCTTTGATTTCTTGCTTGTTATCATGCAAAACAACGTGTGTTAACAAGTTTTTTTTTATCTGCAGTTTTATTTTCGTAAGATAGATATAATGAACAAACACCATTGAAAAACTGTAGCCGGCGAATGTCATGTCGGCACTCATCAATTTAATTGTTACATAAGTATCTTAACTATGAATGTTTAGTATTGAATGTATATTTTTCTTCTTTTTAAATCTTTTATATTACTCGTGGTGTCTGCGGCTGCCCGCCCGCCCGACCGCCCACCATTGTCGCCAAAACTTTTGATCGATTTTTAACCCACTTGCTCGTAAGCTAGCGAGCTGAAATTTTGCAGCAAGTTTCGTACTAATAATAAAAACAATGTATCAAAATTTCAGATCGATCGCATGGACCGTAATTAAATTATTGATTTTTTAGATTATTTTATTTATTCCTATGTATCATGCTATTTTTTTAGATAGAGCGTCGCGGTGCGTATTATATTGAACAACCTTTCTGTCGCGCAATAAGGTGCGTATTTTATTGACAACACTTTTTATAAACATATTCCTGATCGGTGCGCATTATATTAAGCATGTTTTACGACACAACTGCAATTTTGTATTTCTGGATGGTCTTGCACTGCGTATTATAATGAACATTCTTTTAGTTACGTTTCGTACATAAAGGATTTATAGTCAAAAACTTGTTTTTTTTACGTTTTTTTAAAAAATTTATTAAAATGAAGCTCGGTGACCCCTGCCTAAGGCTGGGGTACAGCAATATTAAGCTAGATAAATTTTCATCGTATTATTGTCGATATTATTAGGATTTTAGTCATTTTAAGTAAAGCCACCCCCCTACAAAAGGTAAACCGGAAAAATATTATAAAAAAGAAATAATCCGATTTTTTAAATATTCCGACTTATTTTTTATGATATAGGTTTCTACATGACTTTGTTTAACGGCAATACGGGCAGTCTAATTCCTACGCCACATACCAGAGCTCTCATCAGTGCTGTCATTAGCCGTGACGTCAGAGCCATCTGTATAGAGTTTCACTACAGTACGACCAACACATCACATAACATCAGAGTCTGGAGTCAAGCTGACCCAGGCTATACGTCACGTGGTACTGATGTACTACTGTGGGAAATAAAAGATGTGAACACAGCAACACAATGGCGCACTGCTTACGTCAGCACCTGTTTATGGGATAAATTTTATGTAAGTAGACACGGCCACATTTTAATTTATTAAGTTGGGTCAATTTTTAACAAGCTAATATTCAGCTTACATATTATATGTGTTAGACCAGTGGTTCCCAAACTTTTTTGGTCTACCGCCCACTTTCCAGAAAAAATATTAATCAGCGCCCCCCCCCCTCCCCGGAATTTTTAAATTATTATTGTAACACAGGGTAGGGCATACCATGGACCGCGGGTCACATGCGGCCCTCAGGCATGTACACGTGGCGATCTTATGTCATGTTAGTTAATGTTTTTGCTTCCCCCCCCCCTATAATTTGTTGTGAGTTGCGCTCGGTGAGGTGTGGGGGGGGGGCTCGAATATGTTTTACTGGCTAGACGGCGCGAAAGCGTGAAAAGAAGAGTTTTAGGTTGACGTGTATGGAATGTGTGAAGAAGGTCGGATAGTAGGAGTTGATGGTGTGTTGTAGCAAGGAGTTGGGCGATTAAAGATTGTTTTCTGTTAGCAGTGTTGAATTATTTCATGTGTAATTGGAATTTATGAATCTTGGAGCAAGCGGTCTAGAGATAGTTAAAGAGGATGCTTGTGACATTCTGGGGGCCCAGTCCGGGATTACACAGAAAACACAGACATTGAGGAAACAACGAGAATGCCAGTCACAACTCTGGAGGAGATCATAGCACTGGTGGATGCCCTTCAACTCAGAGGTGAAGAAAGGAGAGAATTCATAGAGAGATAGAGAGAGGGGTACGACGAGTTAGAGATGCTGAGAGAGAGGCAAGGCTAGAAGCCTAGAGAATAGAAGCTGCCAATGGAGGAAATACAAATGGGATCGATAACAGGTCCAGGCAGCCTAAGCTTCCACCATTTATAGATGGGGTCGACCAGCTGGATGTATACCTAACATGGTTTGAAACTTTCGCTAGGACCAGCAAATGGCCAGAACGTGACTGGGCGTTGTCACTAAGTGCACTTCTGTCTGGTCGAGCCTTGGAGGTGTATTCTAGAATGCCTTACGAGGACGCGTTGAGATATGAAAAGGTGAAGGAAGTGTGTCACGTGTGAATCACGAGTAGGATGACGGAGAGGTCACGTGAGTGAAAGCGTGGGAAGAAATGGGGAAGAAGGTTCGAGAGTATTGATATTAGTGGAGTTGTCAGAGAGAAAAAGTAATGGCGGATTGTGTGGCTGATGTATCCACGTTGTCAAACCTCAAAGTTATATTCTTGTATATATTGTGCATATTAAAGTTATTTTTTTGACAACAGTATTTCAAGGATTTATTGCACGAAAGATTGTATTGTGAGAACGCCTACAGAACACATCTAAAAAGTTAACCATTTACATTGGTGTCAGAAAGTAAAAGTGATTACTGATTACCATTAGTCCTGAGTGAACAAAGTTTAGGAAGGAGGTCTTCGTGGAAGTGACAATTATTGTGTGTATTCAAAAGAGGGAAGTATTCATTTAAGGGAAAAATATTGTGAGCCATCGTAATTGTGAATATTCAAGTTCGTAAGCAGCAGTGAATAAACTTTTGTAATTCAATGAAATACATGTATACAAGACGTTTTCAAAATGGCGGCTTGACTTCCCACATTGCAGCTAGACGCACTGAATCTGGGTCACGCAGTCGACAGTGTGTACAAACCTACTGTCTGTTACACACAGTGAACGTATATACGTCAGCAAGCTCACACAGGCTATTACTAAGTGATTCCAAGAAATAACTATAAACAAACCTTGAACTTGGGAAGCTATGGACTATTAAGGTAAATGCATAAAATAAAAACAGGGTATTAGTAGGCCTGACAGGACGTAACACAACAGCGAACGTTTCGGCAAAGAGCCTTCTTCAACGGACAAATAGTACACAAATGAAACGAATAAAACGAAATAATAGAAAAAACACTTAGCTTCGGTGAAATCCAAGTAGTCCAGTAGAGATAAAGCAAGGAGAGAAAAGTAAGAGCTTAAATAGGAAAGGAAAGGGTGGGTGTGGCCAATCAATCAGCTTGTCAGTGCGAACACAACGTTGATCCCATGTGGTGTAAGAGTCCCATATTCATGGATTAGTCTATTCTCCAGACTGACCCGGCCGGGTGTGTTTGTACAAGAAACCAAGGCGGTGACAGACATGTCATCGACGCCCATGTGGTCCCGTCCATTGAAGTGTCGGGAGACAGGACACTGTTTGTCTTGTTTAATGGCACGTACATGTTCCGCGATACGGCAAGAGAGTAACCTCCCCGTTTCACCAATGTACTTCAAAGGACAGCGCTTACACACAATGGTGTAGACCACATTGCGGCTAGTACAAAGATAGCCATTCCTAATCTTGAATGTCCCCTTAGGGAAGACAATCTGGTCCGTCTGGGTAACAAAGGGACATGTCTTGCAGCGATTACGACCACATGGCTTAGTGCCCAGATGGGAGGACGGAATAAGCAGACGGCTACGAACCAATAGGTCTCGCAGATTTTTGTCCCTCCTGAATACAATGAGGGGTGGGGTGGAAAATATGTTGTTTGTCTCAGGGTCCGCGAGGAGAATGGTGCGGTTTTTCACAAATATTTCCTTTGCTCTGATGTTGTGGGGATGGTATGTGAGCACCAATTTGCTCCTTTCATTACTATCACTGGAGCGTGATACAAAAGCGTCGGCACGAGTGAAGTTTTTAACTCGCTGAAGTGCAGATTGAAGTATAGCTTCAGGGTAAGACCTTTGTCTAAAAAACTCCACCATTTCCAACGCCTTTTTTGGCCACACCCACCCTTTCCTTTCCTATTTAAGCTCTTACTTTTCTCTCCTTGCTTTATCTCTACTGGACTACTTGGATTTCACCGAAGCTAAGTGTTTTTTCTATTATTTCGTTTTATTCGTTTCATTTGTGTACTATTTGTCCGTTGAAGAAGGCTCTTTGCCGAAACGTTCGCTGTTGTGTTACGTCCTGTCAGGCCTACTAATACCCTGTTTTTATTTTATGCATTTACCTTTTTAAAAGCCTGATTGCAGTCTCACCCCCATTACTTTATGGACTATTAACTGTGTCAGTGTAAAATTTGAATCAAGGAACTTAAGGTATATCCATTCATTGTGTGGAAATTGTAGGTTTGCAATTTGGATTAATAGATTGAACTTAAGTGTCTAAAAACTACTCTAAAGTTCGGAAATAAAAAAATTAGACTAAGTGACTTATTTTATTCAAACCTTTGGACCATCGGATGTGTTTTGTCAATCTGAGGGAGCGTATATATATAGTTACTTAAGATCCCGTGTGAGGATACTTTGTTGCCTCATTTTGTCAAAATTAAATTTAATGGTTTACATGTGTCACTTGTTTGTACTGAACATATTTTGAATTCAAGATTTTCTCATTTGGAGGATTTATACCTTAATAAATAAATACTTACATTCCTTACTGAATTGCTTGACTCATATAATTCCATATAACTAAACATGGATTACTACAAAGAATTCCCTATGATTGCTAAAGAGATCGGATTAAGTGGAAAAGAAATGAAAGACTTTATTGAAGAGAAAGTCAAGGTAGCCAAAGAAGAAGAGACGCTAAAAATAGCTGAAGAAAAAGAGATGCGGAAAATAGCCAAAGAAGAAGAGAAGCAAAGAATAGCTGAAGAAAAAAAAAGCAAAATATTGCTGAAGAAAAAGAGAAACAAAAAAAAATTAATAATTGAGAGAGAAGAAAGAGCTGCAAGAAGAGAACTTGAACAACTTCAAATTGACAAGTTAAAACTACAAATTGAGCTACAGAGAAGAGGCCAAAATCCTGGTTATGACGCAACTAGAAAGTCAGCACCGAAGGATACTATCAAAGTTAGAAAATATGATAGCCAGAAAGAAAAAATTGGATGTTTATCTGGATTATTTTGAATCCATAATGGCCATGAAAGGTTATGATGAAGAAGATTGGCCAGCACAACTGATGACTCAACTAACTGGAGAAGCATTTGAAGCTTACAACAGTATAGCCAAAGAAGACAAAAGCATATATAAAAATGTCAAAAAGGCACTTTTATGTCATTTCGGGAGTCAGAAAATGATTATAGAAAAGAGTTTCGTGAAATGAGAATCAAGATGGACAAAGATCCACAGATCATAGAGCATGAAACACAAGTTAAATTAACAAAATGACTGGAACTTACAGCAATAGATACGAGCAATCCAAAAGCTATACTAGACATGGTGTTAATTGACAAGTTCTTAGAAAATTCAACACCAGCTCTATTCACATATTTAACTGATAAGAAAGCTCGTACTCAAGCAGAGCTAACAAATGCATTACACACATTCAAGGACTCTCATCCAAATGTGGAAATGGATAAGAGGCAAGATATCTTTGCAGCAATACAAATTGAAAACCATGAAAAAAGACAAGGAATGAGAAACCAGAGTCTGTCAAACCAAGGCAACAGACAAACTTCTTGCTAGTACTGTAACAAGCCAGGACATATGGCGAGGCAGTGTTACCACAATAAAGGACAACCAAATAGGGTGTCACCTAATGGCAGCCCTATAAGAAAGAAAACAGAAGAAAGATCAAGACAAGGTCATTTTGAAAGCAAAGGTAGAAGATCATGGAGAGGCAGATACAATCATAACTCCAGATACAGAGATTGTGATCAGCCTTGGAGAAGGAATGACTACCAAGATGTGGATGATAAAGGAAAAATGAAACAAGAAGAATCAAGATCTAGTAATACTGTGGCCACTATTAACAGTCATGGAGAGCTGAAATTCTACCCAGTTTACATCAATAATAGAAAATGTATGTGTCTTCATGATTCAGGATGCACAACGATTGTGGTCCACAGTAGGATGGTGTAAGAAAAAGAATATGATGGGCAAAAAGACACACTAATAATGACGGATGGCACAAAGAGAAAGTGTCCAACTGCTACTCTTACCATCAACTCATCCTTGTTTCAAGGTGAAGTTCGAGCGAAGGTTTTGAAAGATGCCATTTGTGATCTCATCATAGGGAATATTGAAGGTGTTGTTGACAATTCTGATGAAGTATTCAAGGCTTGGTGTGACAACAGCCATCAATTATGTGCTACTGTACAAACAAGATGCCATCACAAAAAGAAAAGAGAACATAGACATTGAAGTTGATGAGAAACTTGAAATAGGAAGCCAACTAATAGGAAGTCAACTAATAGGAAGTCAACTAATAGGAAGTCAACTAATAGGAAGTCAACTAATAGGAAGCCAACTAATAGGAAGCCAACTAATAGGAAGCCAACTAATAGGAAGCCAACTGATAGGAAGTCAACTAATAGGAAGTCAACTAATAGGAAGCCAACTAATAGGAAGCCAACTAATGTCCAAACAAGAGTTCAAACAACTACAAGAAGAAGACAACACAATCATGGAAATAAAAATGAAACTCATCAAATACAATAAAACAGTCCACAACAAAAATTTCAAGTTTGATAAAGGCATATTGATAAACATTGCACAAACAGGTACATGCAAAAGAGTGGTTCTTCCTAAATGGTTACAGGAAACCATGATTAAAATGACACATGACAGTCCTTTAGGTGGACACATGGGCGCCAAGAAAACAATTGCTACAATAGCAGAAAACTTTTACTGGCCTAAAATGACTAGGCAGATAATAGAATACATCAAGAAATGTACATTGTGTCTACGACATAATCCCTAAGATGGAAAGCACACAGCGCCAATACAGTCACCTGACAAGGCAAAATTCTTATTCGAGAAAATTTCCATAGACCTAATAGGACCATTCAAAAAGATGTCAAAGAAAAAAATATGTATGCTGTTACCATAGTGGACATAGCCGCCACCAGATGGGGTGAAGCTATTCCACTGAAAAGAATAGATGCAGAAAGTATATGCACTGAATTACTCAATGTTTTCAGCAGATATGGTTTTCTTCAAACCCTTCTTTCAGACAATGGCAGCCGATTCAAGGGACAGATGACACAAGCTATTATGAAAATTTTAAATATTACACAGGTGCACAGCACAATTTACCATCCACAATCAAATGGAGTAATTGAAAGACTAAACAAAACCATCAAGAATATGCTATTAAAAGTTAAAATAGACCATGAAGACAGATGGCATGAATATTTACCTTTAGTACTATTTGCATACAACAGCAGCAAGCATGAAAGCACAGGTTTGAGTCCTTTTGAGTTAATGTTTGGTCAAAACCCTGCAAGTCCTTTGAAAAATTTCAAAGAAAGACTGATAAGCAAACAAGATGCCATACAGGACAGATATCAGCTGATGTCAGAAACTAGAGATAAAATACTCTACAGTATTGAAACAGCAAAACAAAGACTAATCAAGCAAAGTACAAGACATAGAGAAATCAAAAATAAACACAGACATCTAAGAACATTTGAGCCTGAACAACAAGTCTTAGTATGGTTACCAAACGCAAAGAATGAAATCACATGGGAAGGTCCATACAACATTGAAGAGAAACTTAGTGATGTCACATACGGTGTCAATATAAAAGGAAATGTGAAAAAATTACACATTGATAAACTAAGAGCATATGGTGACAATAAAGAAGAAAAACAAACAGTAAATATCATCAGCAAAGAAAATGATGAAAATGACAGCAGAATGAAAAAGAACAGCCCTGACAGTGAAAGAATATCATCTGACATACCAGATAATATGAAACACAGAGTGATGAAAATTTTTCAAAAATACAAAGGTGTCATCACAAAAGAAACAGGAAACACAAAAACTGGGACTCATAAGATTTACTATTAGAACAGGAACCTTTCAAGACTAAAGTATACCCCTATTCCAATGGCATATAGAGACACAGTAAAACAAGAAATTGATTACCTACTCAAAGAAAACAAAATAAGAAAAGCAGTTGAAGCTAACTATACCTCACCAACTGTCATAGTAAAAAAGAAGAATGGAAAGATTCGACTATGCTGTGATTACAGACAATTGAATAATATTACAAAATTGGACCATGAACCTATTGGAGACCCAAGAGACATTATAGACAGAATTGGTAATTCCAGAATATTCACTACATTTGACTTAAACAGAGGTTTTTGGCAGATAAATATGGATCCTGATTCTGTCAAATATACTGCATTCATAGCCATGGATGAAGTGTATGAATGGTTAGTGATGCCATTTGGATTAGTCAACAGTACAGCCACTTTTAGCAGATTTATGAAAGTGATGTTACAAGGCATTCCAAATGTGGTACATTATGTAGACGACATATGTATCCACACTAAAGATTGGGAAACACATATCCATACACTTGAAGCTGTACTGGATAGACTCAAGAAACATAATGTGACAATCTCACCAGAAAAGATCAACATTGGAAAGAAATATATTGATTTTCTGGGATACAGAATAGGAGGTGGTGCAGTCACTCCTACTGCAGAGAATGAAAACAAGATCTTTAACCTGTCAGTCCCAAAATCTAAGAAACAAGTGCAAGCCCTGCTGGGACTATGTAACTTTTACAGACCTTTGATTGAAAATTATGCAGAAATTGTTCACCCACTAACAGAAGTTACAAAAAACACAGATATTCGAAAATTTCAGTTTTCAGGAGATTGACCTCAACGCATTGGAGAACATTCAGGAAGCATTTAGGAAGAAACCCATCTTGGTTACACCTCAATGGGACAAACCTTTCATTGTTTCTACTGATGCATCGTCCATTGCATTAGGAGCGTGCCTCATGCAAGAACATGATGGTATCCTCCATCCTATACAGTATCTGAGCAGAAATTTAACCAAAACAGAGTGTAACTACAGCACCATAGAGAGAGAATGTTTAGCCATAGTGTGGGCTCTACAAAAACTTCAAAAATACCTTCTAGGTAGAACATTCACTCTTCTAACAGACCACAAACCACTTGTGGCATTCAACAAGAAGAAAATCAGCAACGCAAAAGTAAATCGTTGGGCTATGCTATTAGCCGACTACAAATTTGACATTAAACCTGTTAAAGGAAAGGACAATGTGGTTGCAGACATATTAAGTAGAATGACAATAAATAAAGACATTCTGTGAATTCCTAAATGATAAAACCAGAGACTGTATTAATATAAGTATTTTTATCCGCTGAACAATAAACAAGGAGCAGTGTTTGAATTCCACTGGACAATATATCTAATTTAAATTTTATAAATATTAATTATTAAAAGTATTTTGAATTACACAAAATTACTGATGTGTTTAAATTTCAGTTTCATTTTTTTCAGTACAGGTAGACTGTTGAAGTCCTACAGATTTTTTCCTCTTGATTTTCATGTCTAGATATTGTGTATAAAGTAATGATTGTCCAATGGGGATGAATATTTGAATGTAGATTAATTTGATTATATTAAGACTAAAAATGTTGTGTTTCATAAACATTTTTTTAAGGATGGGGGTGAATGTCACGTGTGAATCACGAGTTGGATGACGGAGAGGTCACGTGAGTGAAAGCGCGGGAAGAAATGGGGAAGAAGGTTCGAGAGTATTGATATTATTGGAGTTGTCAGAGAGAAAAAGTAATGGCGGATTGTGTGGCTGATGTCTCCACGTTGTGAAACCTCAAAGTTATATTTGTGTATATATTGTGCAGATTAAAGTTATTTTGTTGACAGTATTTCAAGGATTTATTGCACGAAAGATTGTATTGTGAGAACGCCTACAGAACACATATAAAAAATAAACCATTTACAAAGTGCTTCTAAAGAGGTACAATCTTACCGAGGAGGGCTACAGAAACCTATTTAGAAAGAGAAACGCCACCTAGTTTTACAGGAAGAATCAAGGGCTATTTTCTGAAATGGATTGACTTGTCACACATCGACAAAACATTTGACGGTCTTAAAGACCTAATAGTGAAAGAACAATTCATGGACGTGTGTCCCGAAGATTTGGCGATTCGTCTAAGGGAGTGAAGTATTAACAGCCTGGAAGAAGTTGACAAAGTGGCTGATTTATTTCTGGAGGCAAGGAATAGAAGCTTCAATCACGGCCCTGGTGAAACACAAAATGGGGCGCGAGAACGGCGGAGAACGGAGCTCAGGTGTTACAAATGTGACGGGATTGGTCACATTGCCCGTAATTGTGCTACTGAGGAACAGGAAGGGAACACTCCTAGACGTCTACAGCTGATCGCATTTCAGTGATGGAGAATGATGTTTTATCCCGTGCTGTATACGTTCCGGTTAAAGTGTGTGGTGATAAAATGGAATTTCTGATGGATATAGGAGCGGCGGTAACTGTTATTTCAAGAAAACGATTTTTCGAGATCCCGCGTAAGCAACGCCCCAAAATTCACAAACGGGACCCTGTGAACCTGCAGACCGAATTTGGAGCACCAGTCAAGCTATGTGGCGTGAGTCAGTTAAAATTAAAGATTGGTAACAAGGTTTATCCTTGGACTGTGTGCGTTGCTGAGATAGCCGAGGACGGATACCTTGGTCTTGACTTTTTGTGTAAGTTAAATTTTTCCTTCTCAATAAACCAAGGCCTGACATTGGGTAACAACAAAGTTCAAGTGGTGCATAAAGGAAAAGGATTTAGTTGTGAGCCTTATAAAATGAACTCCAGTGCTTGTGGGTCCAATGTTGCTAATGGGGCGAAAAATATCCAGTCAGCATTGTCTACCCGCGGGGGAGTTCACGAAGTGAGAATGAACAATAGACAGAGTTTAAGTCTGAGCCAAGTGCCTGGAGCTACTCCCCACCAGGGTAATCATATGGTGCCAGTACCCAGCCCCTCACCGGTATCCAGGATAACGAAGATGAATAGTACGTCCATTAAGGGGTGTATATTCAAACGACTTGTTAGAGTCGAGACAGGGGTGACAATGCGATAGGAGAGTGAGAAAGGTGACGTCACAAGAGCAGCCACCCACGCGTTCAAAGTCGGCGACAAATCTCAATTGTCCTACTCCGTCAATCAAGCTTGTCGGGGGAAAAAAATCGTCGTCATAATCAGTTCGTTATTAGCAGGAAATTCAATGACAATTTGTTTGAAATCAAAGGAGAAGGACAGACAATGAAAATCATTCATCTTGGACATGTCAAATGAACACTGAAATTACACCAACAATTAGGTAATAGTTGTGGTTCGAAATGAAATTTTTTTATATTTCGTTTTCAAATGCTTTGTACATGATTTTGCCAATATCTGAAATGTTATCATTGTTTAGGACTACTTGAGGGTAGATGACAATGGAATGTTTCAAGTTAGAAAAGTGAATTCTAGTATAAGTAAATTTGGTCAATCGAGATAGTGGAAATTTGCGGCCCTCGGAAAATTTCTGGAAAGAGGGGCATATGTCACGAATAACCAATTCCCCGATATAACTTGTTGTGAGCTGCGCTCGGTGGGGGGCGGGGGAGGGTTTCGCGGTAGTGTTGCTGGCTAGACGGCGCGAAAGCGTGAAAAGAAGAGTTTTAGGTTGACGTGTATGGAATGTGTGTAGAAGGTCGGATAGTAGGAGTTGATGTTGTGTTGTAGCAAGGAGTTGGGCAGTTGGGCGATTAAAGATTGGTTTTTGTTAGCAGTGTTGAATTATTTCTTGTGTAATTGGAATTTATAAATCTTGGAGCAAGCGGTCCAGAGATAGTTAAAGAGGACGCTTATGACGATGGGGAGGGGGGTTAAAGAAATGTCACGTCACATCAACAAAAACACGCGAATCTTTAAATAAAATTTCCACTTAACTAATTTATTGCATGTAGTTTATTTAATGACGTTTTCAATGGCTTCACGCGTGTTATCTGTCAAAGTTCTGACAAACTACAAGGTATTTTGATACAAATTTTCCCTCTGAACATAAAACAAAAATCATAAAACACACAAAAAGATGTTGGTTCTTTGAATGAATCAATGACAGGAAGTTGACAAGTATTTGAAATACGCCGACATTATTTACAGCATATATTCATTCTAAGGCCGACATGTTTTTAGACAAAATCTAGGGGGAAAGATTGGGGGAGGGGGGTCGGCTTACGAGCGGATCATAGGTGATTTCTGCATATAAATTGAATATCGGTGTTGTTACTGTAGATCATCAAGGTCCTTTTCTACAATCTGCAAGATTCGACTGCTCTACCAGAAGCTATAAATAATATTAAACATCTGCACTTACCTTATTTACTAATTTTATTTATTTTTGTGAATGTTTTATTAATAAATTGTTTTACAAATTTTGTTTTCAAAAACGAATTTTAATGTACGCACTTTCGCCACTTTTTACACACACCAAAAAAAATTATTAAAAAATAAAAACCGGTTACTCGGTAACTCTTGCCTAACAAAGAGCACAAAGACAAAGATAGGTAGTACAAAGTAAACAATCATAATGACCGATTTAGTTTGTAGTTTTAAAAAAATGTGTACCATTTTGTTTACACTTTCCTATTATTTTTTGGAGTCGGCTTACGAGCGGGTTACACACTTTTTAAATCCCTTATATTAACTTCGCGGCCGTCTCTGTCGTCATCTAATTATCTCATGGGCGGGCTGGCGGAAAAACAAAAGTCGAAAATGACCCACTTTCCGTTATTCGATCGAGCTGAAATTTGGCACACTGACCCGTCTAACCTAACAATGCATCGTATCAAAATTTCAGATCTATCGAACGTACCGTAATTAAATTAATGCATTTTTAGTTTATCCTTATATGAGGTATGTAATTCAAATTCACGGTTTGTTATTGTTTTTTTCCCACGTGAAAGTTTGAGTTGACGCATTGAGGCGACCCATCGAAGCGACGGGGTGCTTTTGTTTACATTTTACGTGTCACGCTGAGCTCGGTCAAGCGAATCGGTGACCAGACTTTTCCCCTCTCCCCCTCACCCCTCCAGGGTTATGAAGCAAACTTGAGTTAAGACAGATTTAGTCTGTAAATGTTTGAAAATAATCAATACTGTTAGTTATGTCTCATATATAAGGGATTTATAGTCAAAACTTTGTTTTTACGGGTTTGTTTTTTAAATCCCTTATATTAACTTCGAAATCTTGTCTGTCCTCATCTCTGTCGTTCGCGGGAGGGCGGAAAAACAAAAGTAAAAAATGACACATTTTCCGTGATGCCATCGACCTTAAATTTTACACATAGACTCGTATCACCTAACAATGCCTTGTATCAAAATTTTATATCGATCGTACGTACCGTAATTAAATGAATACATTTAAGTTTATCTCTATATAACTATATGTAGCGGCGTGCTTTTGTTTACATTTTACGTGTCACTCTAAGTTCAGTCCAGCGATCGGTGACCAGACCTATTCCCTCCCTCCCCCCCCCTTTCCCGTTTTTACAGCAAATGGGAGGTAAGGCAGTTTCAGTCTGTAAATGTTTGTTGCGTTTGAACAGGATCAATACTTTTAGTTGCTCTCATATATAAGGGATTTATAGTGAAAAACTTTGTTTTTACGGTGTTGTTTAATTATACTATTCTCTTCTAAAAGATAGAGGTCGGCTTATGAACGAACGGGCTATAGAACGAGCATATACGGTATATACGGGCTATAGAACGAGTATATACGGGCTATAGAACGAGTATATACGGTATATACGGGCTATAGAAAGAGTATATACGGTGTATACGGGCTATAGAACGAGTATATACGGGCTATAGAACGAGTATATACGGTATATACGGGCTATAGAACGAGTAAATACGGTGTATATATATATATATATATGGCGACTGCTGAATGCCTTGGTAAAAAGAATGCTTTTTCATTAATTGAAAAAGCTGAGACTCTCAGCCCAATGTCTTGATTCATTTGTCCGCATCCATGTCATCATCGTATTCTGAACATCTTGGTTGGCACGATCGACGGAACCTTGGCTTTGACTCTGCCTCGGTATTCCTTTTACCAGTTTAAGCTCAGGCAGCATGTTCTGTTAAGCTCATTTACAACTTGGTTTTCAAATTCTTTCCCATTATCTGATTGAAGCACATGTGGAGCCTCTATGGTGGTGAAGATACAAGTAGCTGTTAAGCAACTTCTTCTGCTGTTTTGCTTTTAAGAGGTCGCAATAATACAAACTTGGTTAAATGATCTTGATAATTGAGTGTAAACTTGTACTCGCCGTCATTGCTACTTTGCATGTCTATCAGATCCACATGGCATCTCGAGTTTAATTCTTTAAATAACAAAGGTTTAGATACAAGACCTCTCTTAGGACTATATAATTTGATCATGCATGGCTTGCATAAGCAAAGAGAGAATGTAATGACTTTTTGGATGAAATTTTTGTACTTAGTTTGTAGCTTCTTTTCCATTTGTGTGTGACCTCCATGTCCTATTTTCAAGTGAGTATCTTGCAGTATGTCAAACAGTTCTTCTGAATGCAGAGAGTACAATAAAAACGCTATTGTCTCCTGTAACTGGCACAATAAGTATTTCTTTACTGCAAACTTCAAGAACATCATATTTTTTAGACGACGATAGTTAACACTTTCTTTTTTCTCCTTTGCTTTAGCCTATTTATCATTCATGATAATCATTCGCTACTAAGCGCAATAACCAAAACACCCCTGGAGTACTAAGCAAAGGGAGATTACTCTCAAAAACATGCACCCCCATGTTAAATAAAAATATTTTTAAACACCTAAATGAAATTTTAAAATAACAAAACACACACCAAAAAAAAACAGAAAATTGAATGAGCTTTTAAAAAATGTATAGGTTGATGCACTTTAATTCACACATATATTTGAAATAAATCTTGAAAAGTGTTTTTTGAAAATTTACATCGCAGTTTTGGTATGCGACCTCCGTTGTTTGTCACCTTTTTGTCCTTTTATTGTCTCATGAAACTTTGAGAAACATCTTATCCACTGACCAATACAATTATGTAATTGGTTACTTGAGCCTAAGCATGATGTCAATGTAGAGAAATTTATATATGTCCTCATTAGTAACCTCCTTCCACTGGGTGTCTTTCTTACCCTAGGCTGTTTGCTGCGGTTCAGCGTATCTGTTTGTTTCAGCAATCAACAACTCAATCATGGCAGATTTCATGGAAAGCTTGTACTTGTAGCAGTCTATGAGACTGCTGTCAATTGTGAGAAAACGATTTCTCCTGTAATTTACTTAAATTTTATCAAATGTCAAAGCATCCTTTAATAAAAAAAAATATTTTATTTAAAAATTCATTTTGACAACGTTCGTTAGCGTGTTTAGCCTCTATCTGTAAACACGCTAACGAACGCTGTCAAAATGAATTTTTAAATAAAATTTATTTTTTTTGACATTTAGAAACATGTACTATCCTGAAACTTGTACTTTATGAAGTCAATGACGCCCGAAATTATTTACAAACGTAGAGTGTAAAAATGATTTGCAGAGGCTACTCACAGAAACTAATGCAATATTAAAGGATGCTTTGACATTTGATAAAATTGTATGTGGAGACCATGGCATCTTAATAGAACTTTCCAGTCAAAGGACTAGAGAGCACATTTTTGGCAATCAAGGCGAATATGCATCCGTGTTATGTAGAACAGTTGAAAAGAAAGGTGTATAATTCATAAGAAGAGTTTATAGACGAAATTAAGGGGAGATTTCGGCAGTTACAAAAAACAGATATGATATTTCAAACACCAGATAATCTACTGTACTTTGATGAAATGGTACCTTCAAATTTAAGTAATCAAACTCTAAGTATCTCACATGACATTGTCGAGTAAGGATTATTTTACCTCTAGGGCTAAAAAAGGGAAATAATGAATTCAAGCCCATTTCATTTATTCAAGTTTATAAAGTAATTTAGGCTCGAATTTACCCTGCCTAATATAATATCATTAATTCGAAAATTGCTTACAACTGTCACAAGTAATGCTAGCTGCCAGGGAAACTTCTCTAAAATCATGTAAATGAAAATTATGTATGATCATTAACGAATACACCAAGAATGACTAATGACTATAGCTATTTGGCAATTGAGCATAGCATGGCTAACAATAGTGGTATGATTATACATCACAGATTGTGTAATGATGAAAAACAGAAAACTTCATTTTTATTCAAGAAATGAAAGCTTTTTCTATATTATTTTTTAGAATAAAAATGAATTGTGTCCTTATTTTGTTTCCTAATACAAATTATCCTTTCTCTCTAGCACCAATCTGCACTGCACGGGGGTGGGGAGGGGGAGGCAACCCAGGGTTCTGTCCCGTGGCACATACCCACGCTACGTCACTGAAATGGTGACATGGTTTTAGCTTTAACTATGGAGAAAACAAACTATATATTGAAATTACATCGTTTAAAAATCAATTAAATTAATCCTTGAGCTATCCGCGTATTCCGTCCACGAAACTCTTGATACATGTGACGTAAGAATGCAATCAGGTTTGGTAGAAGAAAAGGCTTGGTTATGGAACAAGTTATACACGAGCCTGACAAAACACGTCTTGTAAGGACCACGCACACTTTCTTCTAGAACACATTTTTCGCTATACGATGCCACTTCTTTTAATGGGTCACGTGTCGAAGGTAAGACCGTCTGATGGAGTCGGCCACCGAGAGAAACTTTTGACATTCTTTTTTTAATTGCATGTTTATCATTAGAAAAAAGTTGTTTGTCTCGGGGGAAAACATTCGTTGGCGAACAAACATAAACAAAGAAATAAACTAGTAAATGAACACATCAACCAGTGAGTCAGAGAGTGAAAGAGACAGTGTAAGAGAGAGAGAGAGAGAGGGGGATAGAGAAAGAGAGGAAGAAAGAGATAGAGAGAGGGAGAGAGAGAGAAGGGAAGAAAGAGATAGATATATAACTATACGCCCTGCGGTGTAG
Organism: Ampullaceana balthica; assembly: GCA_944989445.1. Taxonomy (NCBI): domain Eukaryota; kingdom Metazoa; phylum Mollusca; class Gastropoda; family Lymnaeidae; genus Ampullaceana; species Ampullaceana balthica. The sequence continues at coordinate 183,519 of CALYLW010000319.1, read as the reverse complement.
CATACGCCGCAGACTTGCTCATGGAGAGTGCAAAGAAAGTGGAGAAAGAAGGACACTAACTACGGCATGACGAAATCAAAACAACGCGAGTGAACGTTGGTTTGGGGGGGGGAGGAACTTCCGACTCATTGTTGATTTCGAGACATTCGCACTGTGGTTATCTACCTGCCCACCACCCTTTACCACATTATTTTGCCAACCATAAACTGTGACTGGCCAACCCTAGCGAGGGTCAGCCATGTTGGCAATAAAGGGTAAAAGAACGGGCACAAAAAGACATTTTCAAAAATTTTATAAAAAAATGTTTTCGCTGGGGCATGAACCCAGGACCTTCCCCGTATAAGGCGGACGTGATAACCAGTAGACTACAAATCTCACGTTACTCTTCGAAGGAACAATGCAAGTGAAACGCAAGGACCATTGTTGGTCTCGACACATTTGTCGACCCCAACGATGGTCATTCGTCATGCTCATTTGCACATACTCGCTTTGGTGAAGGGGGCGGGAGGAGGGTTAGAGAGTCGGCGTGCGTGCGTGGTGTCCCGCATGGTTGGGCGACGTAGAGAATTATAAATACAGATAATTTATAATTGTTTGCGAAATAATAGAAAAATTGTATCTAAAATTACATTACCAGTAGCTTAAAAATTAAAATCAGTTGATTTTTGTATCCCCTCCCCCATATTTCTAATCGAAAATTTGTAGCCATAAATTACTTTACCATTCCCAGATTGCGTTTGAAGGTGAATTGACCGGCGCAAACGGTGGAATTGGCATTGATTATATTGGTATAACAAGATCAACTAGAGGAGACTGTTTGAGAACAATGACTACACACACATTACAAACTAACCCAATAACAAAAACAACTACCAACCCAAAACCAACTACCATGCCAACAACGACAACAAAACCAACTACAACACCAACAAAAACAACAAAACCAACTACCACGCCAACAACAACAAAACCAACTACCACACCAACAACAACAACAACAAAACCAACTACCACACCAACAACAACAACAACAACAAAACCAACTACCACGCCAACAACAACAAAACCAACTACCACACCAACAACAACAACAAAACCAACTACCACGCCAACAACAACAAAACCAACTACCACACCAACAACAACAACAAAACCAACTACAACACCAACTACAACAACAAAACCAACTACCACGCCAACAACTACAACAACAAAACCAACTAAAACGCCAGCAACAACAACAACAAAACCACCTACCACACCAACAACAACAACAAAACCAACTACAACACCAACAAAAACAACAAAACCAACTACCACGCCAACAACAACAAAACCAACTACCACACCACCAACAACAACACCTACTACCACGCCAACAACAACACCAACTACCACGCCAACAACAACAACAACAAAACCAACTACCACTCCAACAACAACAACAACTACCACGCAAACAACAACAACAACTACCACGCCAAGAACAACAACAAAACCAACTACCACGCCAACAACAACAACAAAACCAACTACCACACCAACAACAACAACAAAACCAACTACCACGCCAAGAATAACAACAAAACCAACTACCACGCCAAGAATAACAACAAAACCAACTACCACACCACCAACAACAACAACAAAACCAACTACCACGCCAAGAATAACAACAAAACCAACTACCACGCCAAGAATAACAACAAAACCAACTACCACGCCAAGAACAACAACAACAAAACCAACTACCACGCCAACAACAACAACAAAACCAACTACCACACCAACAACAACAAAACCAACTACAACACCACCAACAACAACAAAACCAACTACCACACCACCAACAACAACAACAAAACCAACTACCACGCCAAGAATAACAACAAAACCAACTACCACGCCAAGAATAACAACAAAACCAACTACCACGCCAAGAACAACAACAACAAAACCAACTACCACGCCAACAACAACAACAAAACCAACTACCACACCAACAACAACAAAACCAACTACCACGCCAACAACAACAACAAAACCAACTACCACATCAACAACAACAACACCTACTACCACGCCAACAACAAAACCAATTACCACGCCAACAACAACAACAAAACCAACTACCACGCCAAAAACAACAACAACAAAACCAACTACCACGCCAACAACAACAACAAAACCAACTACCACTCCAACAACAACATCAACTACCACACCAACAACAACAACAACGTCAACTACCATGCCAACAACAACAACTACCACACCAACAACAACAACAAAACCAACTACCACGCCAACAACAAAAACAAAACCAACTACCACGCCAACAACAACACCAACTACCACGCCAACAACAACAACACCAACTACCACGCCAACAACAACATCAACTACCACACCACCAACAACAACATCAACTACCACGCCAACAACAACATCAACTACCACACCAACAACAATAACACCAACTACCACGCCAACAACTACAACACCAACTACCACGCCAACAACAACAACAACAACACCAACTACCACGCCAACAACAACAACACCAACTACCACACCAACGACAACAACACCAACTACCACACCAACGACAACAACACCAACTACCACTCCAACAACATCAACTACCACGCCAACAACAGCAACAACACCAACTACCACACCAACGACAACAACATCAACTGCCACTTCAACAACAACAACAACAACATCAACTACCACGCCAACACCAACACCAACTAACTCACCAACGACAACAACAACAATACCGACTACCACGTCAACAACAATAACAACAAGAACAACTACCACGCAAACAACAACAACACCAACTACCGCGCCAACAGCAACTACTACTATGCCAACAACAAAAACCACCACCACTCAAAGAACAACAATATTTTCCAATTCAACAACTATCACCCCAAAGCCAACAGCAAAAACTACCAACACCTCTACAACCCTCACCACTCCAACATCAAAAACCTCACCAACATTTAATAGAACTTCATCGCTAACTACGATTCTATCCACAAGCGAAAAAGTACTAACGACAACATCGACCATCAGCCTGTTAACATTAGGAACAGCGACGTTAAAACCATCTGATGACGTCACAACTCAGTCACCAGCAACCACCCCAAAGTCCACCACCGCCCACATGGCCACACCAACGCCCCCTAGTCATATAACCACACAATCCAAGCCAGCCACACCTACAACTTCCCACAAGACAACCCACGTGACTCAGCGGATGACCCAGGGGAGAGCACACAGTGACGCCAACACAGGGATGAAAAGCACAACCAAAACAGCGCTCATAGCTGTCTTCTCTTGTATTGGTGGCCTTCTGGTCGTGGTTGTGCTCATTGTCAGTCTGCGCCGTCGTAAGGGCCACGCCTATGATCACTCTACTTATCTGACAGATGAGGCCGTGTTTGATCGGACACGTGTGCATCCGGGGTCATACCCCATGACTCGTGTACACAAAAATTGAGTCCACAAAGGACAAAATTATCTCTCATCGAATCACCTAATCGATAACCATATTGTGAAATGACTTCGTTGATCTATTCAATTGTAAACAAATAAATACTATGTTAATATTTTGAGTGTTTTGTTTTTAAACGTCACTTTCGATCAATTTTTATTCGCTGTTATTAGTCTATTATTAATTTCAAAAATACAAAAGGTAAGTACAATTTCAAACGTGAATGTATAATTATGACATTAATTGTGTAAATATAAGATTGATTAAAATTTCAATTGATCAAAGTCTGAAGATGGACCAATGACGTCATCAGTGAAATGTCTTCAAAGGTCATAAAGCCATGACAAGAAGATCTATCTAGTTGATGTACAGTCGTTCAGACCAGGGCTGTCTTATTCATTAAGTACAGTAACCACTGTGGACTTACGAACTTTTCAAGAGGCCTTCCAAAATTTCAAGAGGCCTACGAAATCCAGAAAATGAGTTATTGCTAACATAAATTGAGCACTCAACTTGTACAAATTATCAGAAATTTTAAAGGGGAAAATTTGCGCAATACTACAGCGTAGCAAAGCAACATATGAAGATCTCCTAGAAGATTTCTACAATAATTATAGATTTCTACAAAAATTATAGATTTCTACAATATTTATAGATTTCTACAATAATTATAGATTTCTACAATATATAATATAAAAGCCCAAGTCACTCATTGGATGTGGAACGCTGATGATGTACAACAGTCTATAGCAGTTTTAAAAAATCGTGTGGTGATTAGCGCTGTAAAAATATTTAATATGACGTCATTGGTTGATCTTATATTTTAAAATACAAGGTGTGCATCAAAAGGTGTGCAAATTAATTACAAATTAAAGACGCGCTGTAAAAAATATATTATATGACGTCATTGCTTTAGCTTATATCTTAATTTTGGAAAAAGGGAACGATGTAAAAATAGGATTTGATGATTTATAATTATAAAATACTTTGTGTACATTTCAGGAAGTTTAATATTTCGTATTTATCAAACAAGGATAAGTTACTTGGGGTTTTGACAAAAAAAGTGGCGTACTTTATGGACGGCCCCTATAAAAATACTTTGTGAACATTTCAGCAAGTTTAATTTTTGCTTATGAATAAGGTGGGCGCCGTAGGCGCCCTAAAAGAAGTGGGCGCCAAAGGCGCCACGGCGCCCCGGAACAATCTAGTAATTATAGATTTTACTACAAACAAAATTGCCACGGAGAATAGTCTAGTTTGTCTCATCGTTGACTAGAAATAAGTTTTCATCAACTTTTATTTGGAAAAACGAACAAATAATTTTTAGACTTTGTTTTAAAAGTTGCAAGGTATTTTCGGCAAGTATTAAATAAATTTCGAAAGCTTTTCACCAGCTATAATCATATCAACAAGAGTTGTTGTTCGTGGTTTGTTTGTTTTTTTTTGTATTTTGTTGTAAATCTTTCCAAATCACCAGTTTAACACTGTCTCAAAAAAAAATTTTCATGAAAAGATGCTAGTGGTTGACATTCAAATATAACATCAAACATATCAAATATATATGTCCCATCCTTATAATTGGCATAACAATCTCTAGCAGCTTAAGATCGTGCTAACCACATAGCCGTTATACTGTGCTGACCACATAACTGCTGATAGTCATTGTACTGTGCATATAGCTGCTGATAGTCATTGTACTGTGCTGACCACATAGCTGCTGATAGTCATTGTACTGTGCTGACCACATAGCTGCTGATAGTCATTGTACTGTGCTGACCACATAGCTGCTGATAGTCATTGTACTTTGCTGACCACATAGCTGCTGATAGTCATTGTACTGTGCTGACCACATAGCTGCTGATAGTCATTGTACTGTGCTGACCACATAGCTGCTGATAGTCATTGTACTTTGTGACCACATAACTGCTGATAGTCATTGTACTGTGCTGACCACATAGCTGCTGATAGTCATTGTACTGTGCTGACCATATAGCTGCAGATAGTCATTGTACTGTGCTGACCACATAGCTGCTGATAGTCATTGTACTGTGCTGACCATATAGCTGCAGATAGTCATTGTACTGTGCTGACCATAAAGCTGCTGATAGTCATTGTACTGTGCTTACCACATAGCTGCTGATAGTCATTGTACTGTGCTGACCACATAGCTGCTGATAGTCATTGTACTGTGCTGACCATATAGCTGCAGATAGTCATTGTACTTTGCTGACCATAAAGCTGCAGATAACAATCTCTAGCAGCTTAAGATCGTGCTAACCACATAGCCGTTATACTGTGCTGACCAGATAACTGCTGATAGTCATTGTACTGTGCATATAGCTGCTGATAGTCATTGTACTGTGCTGACCACATAGCTGCTGATAGTCATTGTACTGTGCTGACCACATAGCTGCTGATAGTCATTGTACTGTGCTGACCACATAGCTGCTGATAGTCATTGTACTTTGCTGACCACATAGCTGCTGATAGTCATTGTACTGTGCTGACCACATAGCTGCTGATAGTCATTGTACTGTGCTGACCATATAGCTGCAGATAGTCATTGTACTGTGCTGACCACATAGCTGCTGATAGTCATTGTACTGTGCTGACCATATAGCTGCAGATAGTCATTGTACTGTGCTGACAATAAAGCTGCTGATAGTCATTGTACTGTGCTTACCACATAGCTGCTGATAGTCATTGAAATGTGCTGACCACATAGCTGCTGATAGTCATTGTACTGTGCTGACCATATAGCTGCAGATAGTCATTGTACTGTGCTGACCATAAAGCTGCAGATAGTCATTGTACTGTGCTGACCATAAAGCTGCTGATAGTCATTGTACTGTGCTTACCACATAGCTGCTGATAGTCATTGTACTGTGCTTACCACATAGCTGCTGATAGTCATTGTACTGTGCTTACCACATAGCTGCTGATAGTCATTGTACTGTGCTTACCACATAGCTGCTGATAGTCATTGTACTGTGCTTACCACATAGCTGCTGATAGCCGTTATACTGTTTAGTTGTCCATGTCATCTGTAAAGTTAACCATGGATGTGACGAAGCTAAGACTGATAAAAACGTTTAGACTTACTGAATAAGAGCAAACTGGTAGACTGGTTGACTGGTTGACTGGTTGACTGGTTGACTAGTAGACTGGTAGACTGGTAGACTGGTTGACTGGTTGACTTGTAGACTGGTAGACTAGTTGACTGGTAGACTGGTAGACTGGTAGACTAGTTGACTGGTAGACTGGTAGACTGGTAGACTAGTTGACTGGTAGACTGGTAGACTGGTAGACTAGTTGACTGGTAGACTGGTAGACTGGTAGACTAGTTGACTGGTAGACTGGTAGACTGGTAGACTGGTAGACTGGTTGACTGGTTGACTGGTTGACTGGTAGACTGGTAGACTGGTTGACTGGTAGACTGGTAGACTGGTAGACTGGTAGACTGGTAGACTGGTTGACTAGTTGACTGGTTGACTGGTAGACTGGTAGACTGGTAGACTGGTTGACTGGTTGACTAGTTGACTGGTAGACTGGTAGACTGGTTGACTAGTTGACTGGTAGACTGGTAGACTGGTTGACTGGTAGACTGGTAGACTAGTTGACTGGTAGACTGGTAGACTGGTAGACTAGTTGACTGGTAGACTGGTAGACTGGTAGACTGGTAGACTGGTTGACTGGTTGACTGGTTGACTGGTAGACTGGTAGACTGGTTGACTGGTAGACTGGTAGACTGGTAGACTGGTAGACTGGTAGACTGGTTGACTAGTTGACTGGTTGACTGGTAGACTGGTAGACTGGTAGACTGGTTGACTGGTTGACTAGTTGACTGGTAGACTGGTAGACTGGTTGACTAGTTGACTGGTAGACTGGTAGACTGGTTGACTGGTAGACTGGTTGACTGGTAGACTGGTAGACTGGTAGACTGGTAGACTGGTAGACTGGTTGACTGGTAGACTGGTAGACTGGTAGCCTGGTAGACTCGTTGACTGGTAGACTGGTAGACTGGTAGACTGGTTGACTGGTTGACTGGTAGACTGGTAGACTGGCAGACTGGTAGACTGGTAGACTGGTTGACTGGTAGACTGGTTGACTGGTAGACTGGTAGACTGGTAGACTGGTTGACTGGTTGACTAGTAGACTGGTAGACTGGTAGACTGGTTGACTGGTAGACTGGTAGACTGGTTGACTGGTTGACTGGTAGACTGGTAGACTGGTTGACTGGTAGACTGGTAGACTGGTTGACTGGTAGACTGGTAGACTGGTTGACTGGTAGACTGGTAGACTGGTTTTGTTGACTGGTAGACTGGTAGACTGGTTGACTGGTTGACTGGTAGACTGGTTGACTGGTAGACTGGTTGACTGGTAGACTGGTAGACTGGTAGATTGGTTGACTGGTAGACTGGTTGAATGGTTGACTGGTTGACTGGTAGACTGGTAGATTGGTAGACTGGTAGACTGGTTGTTGTTCGTCCGTCGATTCGACGAAGACCACTCTAGTCATCCGAAGGTTGCTGGGACTGGCTTTGTTTGTGCGTGCGCAGATGGCTGATGAGGCCGATCCTTGCACGGAAGGTTCGGGAACAGAAGGGACAAGGGACGAGTGGGACATCTCCAGGAGGGTTGACAGCACGGGCCTTTCGGGCTTGCCTCTTCTTTTCTGCGGAGGTGATCCTGTTTGCCTCGCATGACCTGGCACCTTCGTGGATGGAAGAACGCCAGGTGGAACGGTCCATTGCTGCAAGTTGCCACGTGTCTGGGTTTATGGCAAACGCTTTCAGTGAGACTTTCAGTGTGTCTTTGTAGCGTTTATTTTGCCCACCGTGGGACCGCTGGCCATGCTGGAGCTCGCCATAGAAGAGTCTCTTTGGCAGTCTCTCGTCTGGCATTCGGACCACGTGCCCTGCCCAACGAAGCTGGGACTGCATCAGGAGTGTGAATATGCTGGAGAGACCTGCCTCAACACCTCTAATGGATTAAGCGTGACTAGCTTGTTGGTCCACCATGTATAGTATTAGCGATATAGAAGAAATAATTAATTGCCGTAATTAATTAATTCCAGTCACTGTGGCAGCAAAATCTTAGCCTTGACCTCTGCACATCTTTGAGTCAAATCGGTCACTTTCTTAAAGATTTGTAAGAATATCTGAACTCATGTCGTTATCTTTTCACTCATATTAAATAGGAAAATCCCCCCCCCCAAAAAAAAACACACAACTAACAATTCTCTTACTTTAACTTTTCCATTTTATATGTTAAAATTTAAAATATTTCATCACTTCTGATATCTGTCATGTGTAATACCTAATAATTTCGAAATACCTCACTGCTGATATATCCATAAAAGAATCTCCGTCATATGATGTTTCAGACTAATTATACATTCAGTTTTGGTTTCAGGTGAAAGATACGATGCTGATGCTTTTGCTTTAAATTTTTGCCACACTTTAGTCTCATCATGGGCTCTATTAGAACTGTGTCCTAAATAAATAGATTCTGAACATACTTAAGAAAGTTCCATCTATTCAATCAAAATTCTACTTTGTTATAGCCAAGAAATTTCAGGTTCAGCAAAGAAATAGTGTCATGTCTAGCGACGTGTCCAACATATCCCCCACTGTATCGTATCCATTTCCACCAAAACAATACGTGTGGAATCAATAGGTTTGTGTGGTCTAAGCCCTGCTGCCAATATTTTCAATGTTTCCAGGCATCGGCCGTGCTCGTCCTATTTCATATGATTCGATGATTTATTGGCCCGTTTCAAAAACAGGAATAACTCTGCGAAAGTAGTAAAATTTCTAAATGACGAGTGCATTAATCAGCTATGCAGTATTGTCTCGTCCTGCGACATTGTCTTGTAACACATCGTTTGTCTTCTGGCGCAGATCTCATTAAATTTATTGTCTGGCATGTGGTGGTAGAGTAGTACTAAGTTCATCGCTGGGCATGTCAATTTATTGGCGAGAGATGGCGTAGCTCAGCCCCCCAACCCGATCGCCCATGGGTCAGAAAGTGGCTGAAGGACCACCCCAGAGAGATGTGGCTCCAGGGCTGGGCATCAGGAGACACGGCCAATTTACCAGTCCATACCACGTCCGAGCAAAGTGACCCCTGGTGAAGACTACCACGTATTGATCAGACACTCATCACCCAGATGAGAACTGATCATTGTTCTGCACGGAGCTACCTCCTTAGGGTTGACAGAAGACAGGATCTTGGTTGCTGAATATGTGGCAATGCCGAGGAGACGGTTGGGCACCGAGTGCCGACGTTGGTCGGGGTGCACAACTTAGTTTCCACAACTATGGAGAGATATCTTTATGTTGGCACCGAGGGCCAACGTTGGTCGGGGTGCACAACTTAGTTTCCACAACTATGGAGAGATATCTTTATGTTGGCACCGAGGGCCAACGTTGGTCGGGGTGCACAACTTAGTTTCCACAACTATGGAGAGATATCTTTATGTTGGCACCGAGGGCCAACGTTGGTCGGGGTGCACAACTTAGTTTCCACAACTATGGAGAGATATCTTTATGTTGGCACCGAGGGCCAACGTTGGTCGGGGTGCACAACTTAGTTTCCACAACTATGGAGAGATATCTTTATGTTGGCACCGAGGGCCAACGTTGGTCGGGGTGCACAACTTAGTTTCCACAACTATGGAGAGATATCTTTATGTTGGCACCGAGGGCCAACGTTGGTCGGGGTGCACAACTTAGTTTCCACAACTATGGAGAGATATCTTTATGTTGGCACCGAGGGCCAACGTTGGTTGAGGTGCACAGGCTTAGTTTCCACAACTATGGAGAGATATCTTTATGGGGAAGCTTGATGAGGCTTACCAGTAAATCAACGAGCTGAGTCTTTAGATGGAAGCTTGACCTTAGAAGAGAATATCATATTGTCTGAAAACTGGGCGTTCATGGTGGTTACCGTTGTCTATGTTACAAGCAATATAATTAACTTCAAGAGGGACAAATAATTTAATAATCTTCTTTATAGGTCACTACATAAAGCGTCTATTTCATAAAAGTTAAGCAAGATGTAGTAAATATGACATTTTTAAATCCCTTATATTAACTTCGCGGCCGTCTCATCATCTCATCATCTCATGGGCGGGCTGAAAAACAAAAGTCGAAAATGACCCACTTCCCGTGTTCCGAACAAGCTGAAATTTGGCACACATCTGACCTAACAATACATCGTATCAAAATTTCAGATCGATCGAACGTACCGTAATTAAATTAATGCATTTTTAGTTTATCCTTATATGAGGTATGTAATTCAAATTCACGGTTTGTTATTGTTTTTTTCTTCCACTTCCACGTGAGTTTGAGTTGACGCCGACCGTCGTGCCGACACCCCCCTCACGTCCCACCCCTATTTATTAAAGACAAGGGACATCACTCGGTGTCAGTCTGTCAATGTTTGTAGCGTTTGAAAATAATCAATACTGTTAGTTATGTCTCATATATAAGGGATTTATAGTCAAAAACATTGTTTTTACGGGTTTGTTTTTTCAATTTGTCGTCCACTCTGCGAGACGGTGTCAAACAATGCGGTCCGCACCCACGTACCTTTGTCAGTGCTTATCTTCTCTTCTTATCTTATCTATACAGACGCTCCTTCTATGCAGAAGATAATTGCGTTCACAGACCATGACAGATGATCTGTTGGCAAGTGGTGCAGCGTTCACAGGCCACGGCTTGGTACTCATTCGGAGCTTGCCTTCAGATGGATTCGAACCCGTGACCATCGGTACGCCAGTCGAGAGCTGCCACTCGACCACCGTGCATATGAAATTCACCATTACTATAAAATATTTATATACGTTTAATATGTGCGATGTGAGATAATTGCTCGAATTACGTTGGCTCTTTAAACGACTACACCTTTAAAAACTTATCAGATAAAAGCGTTGATAAATCATAGAATGTAATGATGGTATAGCTATCAGTCAGTAATCTGTGTCCATTTAATGTCCTAGATGTGTTTTAGCTTCCCACTGTTGTATCTTTCTAAAGTTATCTTTATTCAATTCATTATCTGCTATGCCTTCTATTATCTGAGTCTTCCAAGTAACAGTAACATGCACACACAAAAATCTTAAAAAAAATCTTTGATGCAACGTTCTTAGTACAGCACGTTATGCATCGTATTATACGGATTTATTCAGTTTTCAGGTTGAAATGTTGAACTAAAAACCATCAAATTGATTGTGTCAACCACAAGAATGGCGTATTGTTGTAGATTAAACAAGAACAAGAGCGGTTTGTGTTTGATGGATAAGGAAACTTACTGGCGAGGATATGTTGTTAGTGTTTATTTTATTCTATTTCTTATGAATGTTTCACCAGGTAAGTAAACCATACGATTCCACGGCTTATTATAATTGGTCCACGCCTTATTATAAATCCTTATTATGGCTGGCCAACACCTTATTATAACTGGCCAACACCTTATTATAACGGGCCAACACCTTATTATAACTGGCCAACACCTTATTATAACTGGCCCACACCTTATTATAACTGGCCCACACCTTATTATAACTGGCCCACACCTTATTATAACTGGCCCACACCTTATTATAACTGGCCCACACCTTATTATAACCGGCCCACACCTTATTATAACGGCACACCTTAAAACCACACCTTATTATAACCGGCCCACACCTTATTATAACTGGCACACACCTTATTATAACTGGCACACACCTTATTATAACTGGCCCACACCTTATTATAACTGGCCCACACCTTATTATAACTGGCCCACACCTTATTATAACTGGCCCACACCTTATTATAACTGGCCCACACCTTATTATAACTGGCCCACACCTTATTATAACTGGCCCACACTTATTATAACCGGCCCACACCTTATTATAACCGGCCCACACCTTATTATAACTGGCCCACACCTTATTATAACTGGCCCACACCTTATTATAACTGGCCCACACCTTATTATAACTGGCCCACACCTTATTATAACTGGCCCACACCTTATTATAACTGGCCCACACCTTATTATAACTGGCCCACACCTTATTATAACTGGCCCACACCTTATTATAACTGGCCCACACCTTATTATAACTGGCCCACACCTTATTATAACCGGCCCACACCTTATTATAACTGGCCCACACCTTATTATAACTGGCCCACACCTTATTATAACTGGCCCACACCTTATTATAACTGGCCCACACCTTATTATAACTGGCCCAACACCTTATTATAACTGGCCCACACCTTATTATAACTGGCCCACACCTTATTATAACTGCCCACACCTTATTATAACTGGCCCACACCTAATTATAACTGGCCAACACCTTATTATAACTGGCCCACACCTTATTATAACTGGCCCACACCTTATTATAACTTGGCCCACACATTATTATAACCGGCCCACACCTTATTATAACCGGCCCACACCTTATTATAACCGGTCCACACCTTATTATAACTGGCACACACCTTATTATAACTGGCCCACACCTTATTATAACTGGCCCACACCTTATTATAACTGGCCCACACCTTATTATAACTGGCCCACACCTTATTATAACTTGCCCACACCTTATTATAACTGGCCCACACCTTATTATAACTGGCCCACACCTTATTTATGGGCCCCCGGCGCCCCATTAGTGTTAATTTTTGCAAAACAAAGTTGCCAGTGACCATCCCATGAGCGTACTCCAAAGTCTCCAAAAGTTTCATGGCGATCGGATGAATGGTTTAGTCAGCTATAAAGGATATACATACATACATACTTTCATTTATATATATACTAGTAGACCCGTCTTGCGTTGCAACGATCTCAGTAATACAAAAGACCAGTAAAAACAAAGTTTTTGACTATAAATCCTTTATATGAGACAGAACTGAAATTATTGATTATGTTCCAACGCGACAAACATTTACAGACTAAATCGGAGTGAATTAAACCTGGCTAAAACACGAGATGTTGTCACCAATGGCTGGCGTGAAGTCAAGTCACCCGTAAAATGTAAACAATAGCGACTCCTACATATAGTTTTATATAGATAAACTAAAAATGAATTAATTTAATTACGGTACGTTCGATTGATCTGAAATTTTGCTACGGTGCATTGTTAGGTGCCATGGGTCTGTGCGCCAAATTTCAGCTCGATGGCTTTACGGGATATGGGTCATTTTTTAAATTTGTTTTTCTGCCTGCCCGACGACGAACGACAGAGAGAGACGGCGGTGAAGTTAATATAAGGGATTTAAAAATGAATAAATTTAAAGAAACAAATGAGTGGTTTGTTTTAAAAACTATTATGCAAGAAACTTTCGCGGTGTGAAAAAAAGTCCAAGTTTCATAGCAAAAGGATAAATAAATTAATAATTAAAAAGCATACCAAAAAAAAGAAACGATATTAAGGGCCCAGCCACCAAAATAAGTGATAACTTAATTTTTTTTCTTGCCATTGTACTCAAGCTATATTTCTCAATATCGTGTAAAATTGAACGTGGAATACAATTAATAATGTTCAGAAAAAAACACATTTGGGGCCCCCTTCTCCGAGGGAATGGACATTAGGAGTTCAGTGCCCTATAGTATTTAATATATTCTCTAAAGTTTTTATATACTAAGTTTGGTCAAAATCCAGTTATTTTCGCATTATCTACCCCTTAAACTAATTTTTTATATAGCCAATACAGGGAAAATAAACGAAATTAAGGGGCCCCAGGGCCCATCCGGTGCAAGATTTTAATTTCAAAAACCTGTTCATATTAATTTTGTTTTATCATGGATATATATTTCTCAAGATCGTTATAACGTGAGTGGGAAAAATATCTTAAACATATACGACATTTGGGGCCATATTAAGGGCCCCGGCCCCGAAGAAATTGACGTTAGAATTTCAGTGCCCTTAAGTATTTTAATATGGGATACCAAGTTTTTGAATACAAAGTTTATTTAAGATCCATTTATTTACTTAGTACCTAACAAATAAATTAAATTTTATATAGCTCATATAAGCAAAAAAAAATGACAAAGGGCCCCAGGGCCCACCCATTCTGTGCAAGACATAAAGATCAAAACAACTGTTCATTTCAATATGGATAATAATGGATGCATTTATCATTACTTTTCAATATCTTTAATAAATAAATGGGGAATACATTCTTAAAAGTTGAAGAAAAATGGAATTTTGGGCCCCCAGGCCCGAATGAATGGTCATAAGGAGTTTATATAAGCAAAACATGACATTATGGGCCTCCGGTGCCCCATGAGTGTTAATTTCGAAAAAAATAGCCATTTACCATCACGGGAGCATAATAAACAGTCTCGAAAAGGTTCATGACGACCAGGTGAATGGTTTAATCAGCTAGAAAAGGACATGCACACACACACAGAGACATACGTTGATTTCTTTATATATATATATATATATATATATATAGATATAGTAAAATAAAACGACATAAAGGGAGCCCGGGCCTATTCGGTCCGAGATGTCAATTTCAAAAACCTTTTCATTTTAAATCAGTTTCATCAGAGATATATTTATCAAGATCGTTAAAAAGTGAATGGCAAAAATATCTTAAACATATATGAAGAAAGTCATTTGGGGCCCCCGGCCCCGAAGAAATTGACCTAAAAATGTCAGAAACCAAGTATTTTAATATGGCTTACAAAGTTTTTGTATACAACGTTTGGTTAAGATCCAATCATTTACTCAGTAGCTAACGCATTACAATTTTTTTTATAAAACTTGTATAAGCAAAAAACGACATTAAGGGCCCCAGGGCCTAATTATTACGAGAAATAAAGTGCGAAACATGTGTTCATTTGAATAAATTTCAAAATACATACATTTATTTATATTTCTCAATATTGTTAAAAATTGAATGGACGATAAAATATTAAACATTTACTAAAAAAGACAGTTTGGGCCCCCTGCCCAGAGGGAATGAAAATTAAGAGTTCAGTGCCCTATCGTAATAAAATATAGACCCTTGAGTTTTTATATACTAAAAAGGGTCTAGATATATATATTTTCTCAGTATTTTACGCTATTACTAATTTTTATAAAGCAAATATAAGAAAATAATGACATTTAGGGGGCCCTTGGGCGCTCTCGTATAAAGATGTTAATTTCAAAAACCTGTTCATTTTAATTCCGTTTCCTCAAAAATATATCCCCCAAGGTCGTGAAAAATTGAATGTGGAAAAATATCTTAAACATATACGAAGAAAATACATTTGGGGCCCCCGGCCCCGAAGGAATGGACATTTGAAGTTCTGTGCCCTATAGTATTTTAATTTGGGCTACCAAGTTTTTGTATTCAAATTTTGGTTAAGATCCATTCATTTACTCAGTAGCTAACGCAAAAAGTAATTTTTATATAGCTTATATTAGCAAAAAAGACATTAAGGGCCCCAGAGCCCATTCAGTGCAAGATATAAAGTTCAAAACACCTGTTCATTTCAATTTGTATAATAATGAATACAATGTGTCATTATTTATTAAGATTGTTAATAACTGAATAGCGAATAAAATCTTAAACGTTTAAGAAATGGGACTTTTTTGGCCCCCAGCCCCAAAAGGAATGACTATTAGTTCAGTGCCCTATAGTATTTTAATATTGACTACCAAGTTGTTATATACAAAGTTTGGTTAATATCCAACAATTTACACAGTAGCTAGCGCTTAAAACTAATTTTTATATAGCTCATATAAGCTACAAATGACATTATGGGCCCCCGGTGTCCCATGAGTGCTAAATTTAGAAAAAAAGTAGCCAGTTACCATTCCAGGTGGGTACTCAACAGTCTCCAAAAATTTCATGACGATCGGATTAATGGTTTAGTCAGCTATAAAGGACATGCACACACACACACACAGACATACTTTGATTTATATATATATATAGATTTAGATATAAGGAAAACATACATTAAGGGGCCCCCGGACCCATTCGCTTCAAGATGTACATTTTGAAAACCTGTTCATTTAAATTCAGTTTCATCATGGATATATTTCTCAAGATCGTTGAAAACTGAGTGGGAAATAATATCTTAGAGCATATAAAAAAAGACATTTGGGGCCCCCGGCCCATTCGATGTAAGATATACATTTCAAAATGCTGTTCATTTTAATTCAGTTTCTTCATGGATATATTTCTCAAGATAGTTAAAAATAGAATGGAAAATAATATATTAATCATATAGGAAAAAATACATTTGGGGCCCCCGGCCCTGAACAATTTGATATTAGAAGAGCAGTGCCCTTTGTTACTTTAATACGGGCTACCAAGTTATTATATACAAAGTTTGGTTAAGATCCATTCATTTACTCAGTAGCTAACGGAAAAACTAATTTTTTATACAGCTCATTTAAGCAAAAAATGACATTAAAGGCCCAGGGCCCATTTAGTGCAAGTGGTCAATTTCAAAACACCTGTTTATTTAAATCAATTTCATAGTGGATGTATATCTTGACATATAAGACGCATTTGTTGTCTGTCTGTCTGTCTGTTCCCTAATAACTCAAGATCCAGACAACCAACAACGTGAAATTTGATACACATACACACAATGACATGAGAAAGGTTCTTAAACAGGTTTCGTTCCATATATATATATACTAGCAAAATACACCCGCTTCGCTGCGGAAATTAGTATTTCAGTTACGTTGAGAGTCCGCGAAATACAAATTCAAAACACCAATTGATTTCAATCTGGATCATGATGGATATAATACATATATTAACTTCACCGTCTTGTCTGTCTGTCTGTCCTAGTCCCGCAGAAAAACAAAAACGAAAAGTAAAAAATGACACACTTCCTGCGATCCTATCGAGCTGATATTTTAATTTTTTTTGTCTGCTACCATGGCGGGAGGGTACTCAACAACTTCCCAAAGTTTCATGCTCCTACCTACACGGGAAGTTATATATTTAATGATGAGTCTGTTTTATATAGCTCATATCAGAAAAAAAACTACATTTTGGCCACCGGCCTCCTTAGTGAATGATAATTTTACATTTGTTTTGATTGTGACCATTGCGGAAGTGTACTTAACAACTCTCCAAAGTTTCATGCTGCTACCAACACGAGACATTGGAGAATCAGTGATGAGTCAGTTTTTTATATAAGAAAATAACTACAGTAGGGACCCCGGCCCCAATTAAGTGATAATTTATATAATTTTTTAACCTGTTACCATCGCAGAATGTTACTTAACAACTACTCAAACTTTCATGCTTCTTCATACACAGGAAATAGGAGAATTAGTAATTTTCAGTTTTTATATAGATCATATAAGGAAAAAACTACATTTGGGCCCCTGGGCCCCAGTAATTGAAAATTTAAATATTTTTTCGCCCGTTACCATCGCGGAAGTGTACTCAACAACTTCCCAAAGTTTCATGCTTCTGCCTACTCGGGAAATGGGAGAATTAGTGATATTCAAATTTTATATAGGCCATATAAGGACAAAATATGTTTTTGGGCCCCCGGCCCCACATGAGCGGGAATTTTAAAATTCTTTTTTGCAATTATTGTTGCGAGAGGGTACTTGACAACTTTCCAAAGTTTCATGCTTCTACCTACACGGGAAGCTGTAAAATTAGTGATGATTCAGATTTAAATATAAGAAAAAAATACATTTGGGCCCCCGGCCCCCAGTAGTGATAATTTAAATATTGTTTTTACCTGTTACCATTGTGGAAGTGTACTTAACAACTACCCCAAGTTTCATGTTTCTACATACACGGGAAATAGGAGAATTAGTGATTTTTAGTTTTTATATAGCTCATATAAGGAAAAAACTTAATTTGGGCCCCCGGCCCCCAGGAAGTGATAATTTAAATATTTTTTCGCCCGTTACCATTACGGGTTTGTACTTAACAACTTCCCAAAATTTCATGCTTCTGCCTACTCGGGAAATAGGAGAATTGTTGATTTTCAAATATTATATAGGCCATATAAGAAAAAAAAACGTTTTTGGGCCCCCGGCCCCACATGAGTGTGATTTTTAAAATTCTTTTACGCCATTTGTCGTTGAGAGAGGCTACTTGACAACTTCCCAAGGTTTCATGCTTCTACCTACACGGGAAATCCGTGAATTAGTGATGAGTCAGTTTTAATATAAGAAAAAACTACATTTGGGCCCCCGGCCCCCAGTAAGTAATAATTTAAATATTGTTTTTACCTGTTACCATCGTGGAAGTGTACTTAACAACTACCCCAAGTTTCATGCTTCTACCTACACGGGAAATAGGAGAATTAGTGATTTTTAGTTTTTATATAGCTCATATAAGGAAAAAACTTAATTTGGGCCCCCGGCCCCCAGGAAGTGAGAATTTAAATATATTTTCACCCGTTACCATCGCGGGATTGTACTCAACAATTTCCCAAAGTTTCATGCTTCTGCCTACACGGGAAATAGGAGAATTGGTGATTTTCAAATTTTATATAGGCCATATAAGGAAAAAAGCGTTTTTGGGCCCCGGGCCCCAAACAGTGTGAATTTTAAAATTCTTATTCGCCAATTATCGTTGAGAGAGTGTACTCAGCAAGTTCCCAAAGTTTCATGCTAATACCTACACGGGAAGTTGGAGAAATAGTGATGAGTCAGTTTTTTATATTAGAAAAAAACTACATTTGGGCCCCCGGACCCCATTAAGTGTTATTTTAAATATTTTTTTCGCTTGTTACCATCGCGGAAGTGTGCTTATCAACTACCCAGTGTTTCATGCTTCTACCTACACGGGAAATAGGAGAATTGGTGATTTTTAGTTTTTATATAGCTCATATTAGGAAAAAACTTCATTTGGGCCCCCGGCCCCCAGGAAGTGATATTTTAAATATTTTTTCTCCCGTTACCATCGCGGGGTTGTAGTCAACAATTTCCCAAAGTTTCATGCTTCTGCCTACTCGGGAAATAGGAGAATTGGTGATTTTCAAATTTTATATAGGCCATATAAGAAAAAAAACGTTTTTGGGCCCCCGGCCCCCATGAGTGTTATTTTTAAAATTCTTTTACTCCAATTTTCGTCGCGAGAGGCTACTCGACAACTTCCCAAAGTTTCATGCTTCTACCTACACGGGAAGTTGGAGAATTAGTGATGAATCAGTGAGTGTGAGTGAGTGAGGGCTTTGCCTTTTATTAGTATAGACTAGCAAAATACCCGCGCTTTGCTGCGGTAAATTAGGATTTCAGTAAGCATTGAGAACCCGCGTAACACAAATCAAAACAAATTGATTTCAAAATGGATCATGATGGATATAATACATATATTAACTTCACCGTCTTGTCTGTCTGTCTGTTGTAGTCCCGCAGAAAAACAAAAACGAAAAGTAAAAAAATGACACACTTCCCGTGATCCTATCGAGCTGATAATTTAATTTTTTTCCGTCTGCTACCATTGCGGGAGGGTACTCAACAACCGCCCAAAGTTTCATGCTTCCACCTACACGGGAAATAGGAGAATTAGTGATTTTCAGTTTTTATATAGCTCATATAAGAAAAAAAATTACATTTCGGCCCCCGGCCCCCGTTATGTGATAATTTATATAATTGTTCCACCTGTTACCATCGCGGAATGTTATCCAACAACTACCCAAAGTTTCATGCTTCTACCTTCTCGGGAAATAGGAGAATAAGGGATTTTTAATTTTTATAAAGCCAGAATAAGGAAAAAAAAACGTTTTTGGGCCCCCGGCCCCCATGAGTGTGAATTTCAAAATTCTTTTTCACCTGTTACCATTGCGGAAGTGTACTTAACAACTCTCCAAAGTTTCATGCTGCTACCAACACGAGAAATTGGAGAATTAGTGATGAGTCAGTTTTTTTATATAAGAAGAAAACTACATTTTGGCCCCCGGCCCCCAGTAAGTGATAATCTAGATAGTTTTTTAACCTGTTACCATCGCAGAATGTTACTTAACAACTACTCAAAGTTTCATGCTACTTCCTACACAGGAATTAGGAGAATTAGTGATTTTCAGTTTTTATATAACTCATATAAGGAAAAAACTACATTTTGGCCCCTGGGCCCCAGTAAGTGAAATTTTGAATATTTTTTCGCCTATTACCATCGCGGAGGTGTACTCAACAACTTCCCAAAGTTTCATGCTTCTACCTACGCGGGTAAATCCGAGATTAGTGATGAGTCTGTTTTAATATAAGAAGAAAATACATTTGGGCCCCCGGCCCCCATTAAGTGATAATTTAAATATTGTTTTTACCTGTTACCATCGTGGAAGTGTACTTAACAACTCCCCCAAGTTTCATGCTTCTACCTACACGGGAAATGGGAGAATTAGTGATTTTCAGTGAGAATTAGTGATTTTCAGTTTTTATTTAACTCATATAAGGAAAAAACTACATTTTGGCCCCCGGGCCCCCAGTAAGTGAAATTTTGAATATTTTTTCGCCTATTACCATCGCGGAGGTGTACTCAACAACTTCCCAAAGTTTCATGCTTCTACCTACGCGGTAAATCCGAGATTAGTGATGAGTCTGTTTTAATATAAGAAGAAAACTACATTTGGGCCCCCGGCCCCCATTAAGTGATAATTTAAATATTGTTTTTACCTGTTACCATCGTGGAAGTGTACTTAACAACTACCCCCAAGTTTCATGCTTCTACCTACACGGGAAATAGGAGAATTTGTGATTTTTAGTTTTTATATAGCTCATATAAGGAAAAAACTTAATTTGGGCCCCCGGCCCCCAGGAAGTGATAATTTAATTTTTTTCCTCCCGTCGCTATCGCTGGTTTTTACTCAACAACTTCCCAAAGTTTCATGCTTTTGCCTACTCGAGAAATGAGAAAATTAGTGATTTCATATTCTATATAGTCCATATAAGGAAAAAAAGCGTTTTTGGGCCCCGGGCCCCCAACAGTGTGAATTTTAAAATTCTTATTCGCCAATTATCGTTGAGAGAGTGTACTCAGCAAGTTCCCAAAGTTTCATGCTAATACCTACACGGGAAGTTGGAGAATTAGTGATGAGTCAGTTTTTTTATATAAGAAAAAAACTACATTTGGGCCCCCGGACCCCATTAAGTGTTATTTTAAATATTTTTTTCGCTTGTTACCATCGCGGAAGTGTGCTTATCAACTACCCAGTGTTTCATGCTTCTACCTACACGGGAAATAGGAGAATTAGTGATTTTTAGTTTTTATAAAGCTCATATAAGGAAAAAACTTAATTTGGGCCCCCGGCCCCCCAGGAAGTGATAATTTAAATATTTTTTCTCCCGTTACCATCGCGGGATTGTACTCAACAACTTCCCAAAGTTTCATGCTTCTGCCTACTCGGGAAATAGGAGAATTGGTGATTTTCAAATTTTATATAGGCCATATAAGGAAAAAAAACGTTTTTGGGCCCCCGGCCCCCATGAGTGTTATTTTTAAAATTCTTTTACTCCAATTTTCGTCGCGAGAGGCTACTCGACAACTTCCCAAAGTTTCATGCTTCTACCTACACGGGAAGTTGGAGAATTAGTGATGAATCAGTGAGTCAGTGAGTGTGTGAGGGCTTTGCCTTTTATTAGTATAGACTAGCAAAATACCCGCGCTTTGCTGCGGTAAATTAGGATTTCAGTAAGCATTGAGAACCCGCGTAACACAAATTGATTTCAAAATGGATCATGATGGATATAATACATATATTAACTTCACCGTCTTGTCTGTCTGTCTGTTGTAGTCCCGCAAAAAAACAAAAACGAAAAGTAAAAAAATGACACACTTCCCGTGATCCTATCGAGCTGATAATTTAATTTTTTTCCGTCTGCTACCATTGCGGGAGGGTACTCAACAACCGCCCAAAGTTTCATGCTTCCACCTACACGGGAAATGGGAGAATTAGTGATTTTCAGTTTTTATATAGCTCATATAAGAAAAAAAATTACATTTCTGCCCCCGGCCCCCGTTATGTGATAATTTATATAATTGTTCCACCTGTTACCATCGCGGAATGTTATCCAACAACTACCCAAAGTTTCATGCTTCTACCTTCTCGGGAAATAGGAGAATAAGGGATTTTTAATTTTTATAAAGCCAGAATAAGGAAAAAAAACGTTTTTGGGCCCCCGGCCCCCATGAGTGTGAATTTCAAAATTCTTTTTCACCTGTTACCATTGCGGAAGTGTACTGGTAACTCTCCAAAGTTTCATGCTGCTACCAACACGAGAAATTGGAGAATTAGTGATGAGTCAGTTTTTTTATATAAGAAGAAAACTACATTTTGGCCCCCGGCCCCCAGTAAGTGATAATCTAGATAGTTTTTTAACCTGTTACCATCGCAGAATGTTACTTAACAACTACTCAAAGTTTCATGCTACTTCCTACACAGGAATTAGGAGAATTAGTGATTTTCAGTTTTTATATAACTCATATAAGGAAAAAACTACATTTTGGCCCCTGGGCCCCAGTAAGTGAAATTTTGAATATTTTTTCGCCTATTACCATCGCGGAGGTGTACTCAACAACTTCCCAAAGTTTCATGCTTCTACCTACGCGGGTAAATCCGAGATTAGTGATGAGTCTGTTTTATATAAGAAGAAAATACATTTGGGCCCCCGGCCCCCATTAAGTGATAATTTAAATATTGTTTTTACCTGTTACATCGTGGAAGTGTACTTAACAACTCCCCAAGTTTCATGCTTCTACCTACACGGGAAATGGAGAATTAGTGATTTTGATAGTCAGTTTTTATAACTCATATAAGGAAAAAACTACATTTTGGCCCCCGGCCCCCATAAGTGAAATTTTAGAATATTTTTTTCGCCTATTACCATCGCGGAGAGTGTACTCAACAACTTCCCAAAGTTTCATGCTTCTACCTACGCGGTAAATCCGAGATTAGTGATGAGTCTGTTTTAATATAAGAAGAAACTACATTTGGGCCCCCGGCCCCCATTAAGTGATAATTTAAATATTGTTTTTACCTGTTACCATCGTGGAAGTGTACTTAACAACTCCCCAAGTTTCATGCTTCTACCTACACGGGAAATAGGAGAATTTGTGATTTTTAGTTTTTATATAGCTCATATAAGGAAAAAACTTAATTTGGGCCCCCGGCCCCCAGGAAGTGATAATTTAATTTTTTTTCTCCCGTCGCTATCGCTGGTTTTTACTCAACAACTTCCCAAAGTTTCATGCTTTTGCCTACTCGAGAAATGAGAAAATTAGTGATTTCATATTCTATATAGTCCATATAAGGAAAAAAAGCGTTTTTGGGCCCCGGGCCCCCAACAGTGTGAATTTTAAAATTCTTATTCGCCAATTATCGTTGAGAGAGTGTACTCAGCAAGTTCCCAAAGTTTCATGCTAATACCTACACGGGAAGTTGGAGAATTAGTGATGAGTCAGTTTTTTATATAAGAAAAAAACTACATTTGGGCCCCCGGACCCCATTAAGTGTTATTTTAAATATTTTTTTCGCTTGTTACCATCGCGGAAGTGTGCTTATCAACTACCCAGTGTTTCATGCTTCTACCTACACGGGAAATAGGAGAATTAGTGATTTTTAGTTTTTATAAAGCTCATATAAGGAAAAAACTTAATTTGGGCCCCCGGCCCCCCAGGAAGTGATAATTTAAATATTTTTTCTCCCGTTACCATCGCGGGATTGTACTCAACAACTTCCCAAAGTTTCATGCTTCTGCCTACTCGGGAAATAGGAGAATTGGTGATTTTCAAATTTTATATAGGCCATATAAGGAAAAAAAACGTTTTTGGGCCCCCGGCCCCCATGAGTGTTATTTTTAAAATTCTTTTACTCCAATTTTCGTCGCGAGAGGCTACTCGACAACTTCCCAAAGTTTCATGCTTCTACCTACACGGGAAGTTGGAGAATTAGTGATGAATCGAGTCAGTGAGTGAGTGAGGGCTTTGCCTTTTATTAGTATAGACTAGCAAAATCCCCGCGCTCCGCTGCGGAAATTAGGATTTCAGTTACCGTTGACAACCCGCGTAACACAAATTCAAAACACCAATTGATTTCAATCTGGATCATGATGAATATAATGCATATTTTAACTTCACCGTCTTGTCTGTCGTAGTCCCGCAGAAAAACAAAAACGAAAAGTAAAAAATTACACACTTCCCGTGATCCTATCGAGCTGATAATTTAATTTTTTTTTCGTCTGCTATCATTGCGGGAGGGTACTCAACAACTTCCCAAAGTTTCGTGCTCCTAACTACACGGGAAGTTAGATATTTAATGATGAGTCAGTTATATGTAGCTCATATAAGAAAAAAACTACATTTGGGGCCCCTGGCCCCCTAGTGAATAATAATTTTATATTTGGTTGTGATTGTTATCATCGCGGGAGGGTACGCAACAACTTTTCAAAGTTTTCATGCTTCTACCTACACGGGAAGATGAGGAATTAGTGTTTATTCAGTTTTATATAGCCCATATACGGAGAAAAAAAAACGGTTTTGGGGCCCCGGCCACCCATGAGTGAAATTTTAAAATTTTCTTTTCGTCATTTATCGTCATAAGAGTGTACTAATCAAGTTCCCAAAGTTTTAGCTTCTACATTCACGGGAAGTTGTAGAATTAGTGTTGAGTCAGTTTTTAATATTAGAAAACATTAAATTTGGGCCCCCGATCCCCAGTAAGTGATAATTTATATACTTTTTTTTACCTGTTACCATTGCGGAATGTTACTTAATAACTGCCCAAAGTTTCCTGCTTCCACCTTTACGGGAAATAGAAGAATTAGTGATTTTTAGTTTTTATATAGCTCATTTTAGGAAAAAAACTACATTTAGGCCCCCGGCCCCCACTATGTAATAATTTAAATATTGTTTTAGTTTGTTACCACTACTCAGAGTTTCTTGCTTCTACCTACACGGGATCATAAGAATTTGTGATTTTCAGTTTTAATATAGCTCCCATAAAGAAAAAACTTTATTTGGGCCCCCGGACCCCAGTATTTAAAAATTTTAATATTTTAGCCTGTTGATATCGCCGAAGTGTACACAACATCTTATATGAGAATTTGTGATTTTCAGTTTTTATATAGCTCATGTAATGAAAAAACTTCATTTGGGCCCCCGGCCCCTAGGAAGTGATAATTTATTTATCTTTTCGCCTGTTACCATTGCGGGTTTGTACTCAACAACTTCCCAAAGTTTCATGCTTCTGCCTACTCGGGAAATAGGAGAATTTGTGATTTTCATATTTTATATAGGCCATTTTAGGAAAAAAACTTTTTTGGGCCCCCGGCCCCCATGAGTGTAAATTTTAAAATTCTTTTACGCCAATTTTCGTTGCGTGAGGCTACTGAACAACTTCCCAAAGTTTCATGCTTCTACCTACACTGGAAGTTGGAGAATTAGTGATGAGTCAGTTTTTTTATATAAGAAAAAAACTACATTTGGGCCCCCGGCCCCCAATAAGTGATAATTTAAATATTTTTTTCGCTTGTTACCATCGCGGAAGTGTACTTATCAACCACCCAGTGTTTCATGGTTCTACCTACATGGGAAATATGAGAATTTGTGATTTTCAGTTTTTATATAGCTCATATTAGGAAAAAACGTTATTTGGGCCCCCGGTCCCCAGGAAGTGATAATTTAAATGTTTTTTCTCCCGTTACCATCGCGGGATTGTACTCAACAACTTCCCAAAGTTTCATGCTCCTGCCTACTCGGGAAATAGGAGAATTGGTGATTTTCAAATTTTATATAGGCCATATAAGGAAAAAAAACGTTTTTGGGCCCCCGGCCCCCATGAGTGTTATTTTTAAAATTCTTTTGCTCCAATTTTCGTCGCGAGAGGCTACTCGACAACTTCCCAAAGTTTCATGCTTCTACCTACACGGGAAGTTGGAGAATTAGTGATGAATCAGTGAGTCAGTGAGTGAGTGAGGGCTTTGCCTTTTATTAGTATAGATAAGATACTGGGGGCCGGGGACCCAAAATGTAGTTTTTTCCTTATATGAGCTTAATAAAAAAATAATTTTTAAAAAATCATCCTATTTCCCGTGTAGGTAGAAGCATGAAACTTTCGGTGGTTGTTAAGTATCATTTGGCGATGGTAACAGGTAAAAAAATTATATAAATTATCACTTACTGGGGGCCGGGGGCCTTAATGTAGTTTTTTCCCCTGATTTTTAAAGCTGACTCAACACTAATTCTTCAACTTCCCGTGAAGGTAGAAGCATGAAACTTTGTAAACTTGCTGAATACACTTTTGTGACGATAATTGGCTAAAAAAAATATTAAATTTTCATTCATGGGTGGCCGGGGGCCCAAAACCGTTTTTTCCTTATATGGGCTTTATAAAACTGAATCAACACTAATTCCCCATCTTTCTCTGTAGGTAGAAACATGAACTTTGGAAAGTTGTTGAGTATCCTCCCGCGATGGTAGCAGTCGAAAGAAAATATCACTAACTGCGGGGGCCAAAATGTTATACATATAAAGCGCATTTGTTGTATGTTCCCTAATTACTCAAGATCCAGACAACCAAATAACGTGAAATTTGATACACATACACACAATTACATGGGAAAAGTTCTTAAACAGGTTTCGTTCCATATGTATATACTAGGGGCAAGTACCCGGCATTTTCCCGGGTTTAACAACAACAGCAACAACAACAAAAACAGCAACAAAACAACAAAAACAAACAACAAAAACAAAACAACAACAAACAACAACTACAACAACAAAAAAGCAACAACAACAAAACAACAACAACAACAACAACAGCAACAACAACAAAACAACAAAAACAATACAACAACAAAACAACAAAATCAACAACAAAACAACAACAAAACAACTACAACAACAACAGCAACAACAACAAAGCAACAACAACTACAACAGCAACAACAACAAAGTAACAACAACATGAAGGACATTGTAGTCGCAGGGCAAGGGATGTGGACAACAACAACAACAGTAAAAACAAAAACAAAAACAACAACAGCAACAACAACAAAAACAAAACAACAACAAAAACATCAACAACAAAACAACAACAAAACAACAACAAAACAACAACTACAACAACAACAGCAACAACAACA
Source organism: Ampullaceana balthica (assembly GCA_944989445.1). Taxonomy (NCBI): domain Eukaryota; kingdom Metazoa; phylum Mollusca; class Gastropoda; family Lymnaeidae; genus Ampullaceana; species Ampullaceana balthica. Next base: position 155,923 of record CALYLW010000319.1, on the reverse strand, counting down.
AAACAACAACAACAAAGCAACAACAACAAAACAACAACTACAACAACAAAAGCAACAACAACAAAGCAACAACAACAAAAAAATTATTTTATGGCGATAATCGCCTTCTTGTTAATCTCGACAACAAAATGTTTATTATTTTGCGTCATTATTTTACGTCTTAATTTTCAATAATTTTAATTTTATATAGCTCATATAAGGAAAAATTACATTTTGGGCCCCCGGCCCCCAGTATCTTATATATATGGAACGAAACCTGTTTAATAACCTTTCCGGTATAATTTTGTGTACGTGTACCAAATTTCACGTTATTTGGTTGTCTGGATCTTGAGTTATTAGGGAACAGACAGACAACCAGACAGACAACAAATGCGTCTTATATGTATAAAGATATAAGATACTGGGGGCCCAAAATGTAGTTTTTTTCTTATATGAGCTTTATAAAAATAAAAAAAATATCCTATTTCCGTGTAGGCAGAAGCATGAAACTTTCAGTGGTTTTTAAGTATCATTTAGCAATGGTAACAGTTAAAGAAATTATATAAATAATCACTCAGTCTCTTGGGATAGCTGGTATAGACTTGCAGACACCATGCTTTTCTCATGGACAGTTGTGTGTGGCCTGCTCCAGAGTTGGACAAAGAAGAAAATCTTTTTGTACACACTCCAAATGGAACTGCCAAAAATATTGTCCATCATATTGCTTTAAGTTAAATGTACCCTTTTATTGCATGCAAATTAACAGTTTTGTGCGCTTCAAAAGAAAACCTTATTTTAAACCCGGGCAAGCCGGGTACTTGTCCCTAGTTTATCTATATTTCTTAAGATCTTTAATAATTGAATTGGGAATAAAATCTTAAACGTTTATGAAAAAATACATTTTGGGCCCCCAGCCCGGAAGAAATGGACATTAGGAAATTAGTGCCCTATAGTATTTCAATATTGGCTACCAAGTTGTTACATACAAAGTTTGGTTAAGATCCATCAATTTACCTAATAGCTAACGCTTAAACTAATTTTTATATAGCTCATATAAGAAAAAAAAGCATATTATGACCCCCGGCGCCCCATGAGTGTTAAATTTTGCAAAACAAGTTGCCAGTGACCATCCCAGGAGCGTACTCGTAAGTCTCCAAAAGTTTCATGGTGATCGGATGAATGGTTTAGTCAGCTATAAAGGACATACATACATACATACTTTCATTTATATAATAAACAATATAATTTGCAATTGTCACGCAAGTCAGTAGTGTCTGTCAGTCAGTCCTGACGCTACTAATTTTAGAAAGCAGGGAAAACCAAATTACTGCACCAATGCATAAAAAGGTGTGCAAATTAAAGATACGCTGTAAAAAAAAATTATATGACGTCATTGTTTTCGCTGATATTTTAATTTTGGAAAAGGGAACAATGTAAAAAAGAGGATTTGATAATGGTTAATTATAAAATAAAAAAACTAAGGGGGCGCCGTAGGCGCCCTACAACCCCTATTATAAAATACTTTGTGTACATTTAAGAAAATTTAATATTTCGTATTTATCAAACAAGGACAAGTTAGTTGGGCTTTTGAAAAAGGTCGGCGCCGTAGGTGCCCTAAAAAAAGTTCATTTGTTATAAAATAAATAGATTTCAGCTGAAAACTTCCATCATTTTTGACGGGTTTGCGCTAGTATATATATATATATATATATATATATATATATATATATATATTAATATATATATATATATAGATAGATACAGATATACACACAAAAGAATATCCTTTGTCAAAGTTCTACAACGCCTGCAAAGAGGTCTGCGAATCAACATGAAAAAGACAAACATCATTGCCCAAAACACACGTTCTCGTCCTACCATCAACATCGACAATGAAAGCTTGGAGGTTGTGAACAGCTTCGCCTACTTGGGGTCCAAGGTTTCCAAATCACTGTCCATCGAGGACAAAATAAACAGTAGAATTGGCAAAGCAGCTGCCAAAATGGCTAAACTAAATAAACGGATTTGGCTAAACATCAAGCTAACGGAGAAAACCAAACTGTGACTATCGAGAGTGCGTCATCAGTACGCTGCAATACGGGAGCGAGACATGGACCAATTATACATACCAAGATCGCAAGCTTAATAGCTTCCACTTGAGGTGCCCGCGTCGCATCCTTGGCATTAAATAGCAGGAAAAAGTGCCAATAGTGAGGTCCTGATGCGTGACAATATCCGAAGCATTTTCTCAATCCTTAGTGTTTGACGCCTGAGATGGCTAGGACATATAAAAAGAATGAGCCCGTGTCGAATCCCCAAGGACCTCCTATATTGAGAACTGGCATCGGGAAAGAGGAAGACAGGTCGCCTACGTCTCCGATTTAAAGATGTCTGCCAGAGGGACATGAAAGCAGCCAGAGCGCTCAAAATCGACCGGGAGTGTAACTCCTCCGGTCTCCTCGCTACGCTACCTCTTTGATTTCCCAATTCAAGCGAGATAACATTTTGTGCCAGAACGTCACATTTCGCACCTCCAGTCCCACGGACGACCAGTCATGGGTCAGAAGCCGGCTTCCTTTTCATGTTCCTGTCTTATCTCAAGACCCTCTTACCACCCTAGATCTAAAGGCCAGCGCTCAGCTCTGTGCTATTGGCGGTCAGTCTTTGATCTCAGCTCCTGGCGGTCAATGCAAGTTAACCTAAATTCCTTACTATATATATATATATATATATATATATATATATATATATATGTGTGTGTGTGTGTGTGTGTTTGTATACGCATGTTTGCGTGTGTGCGTGTGTTCGTGCGCGCATGCATTTTAGTCCTAAATACTTAAACCATTTTAATATGGACAAGGTAAAACAAGATATGCAAAAAGTATTTTTTGTTATTTACGTAAATGTCAATTAAACATACCAAAATATATCCGCGTGTGTCGGAAATTGTAAATGTATGCTAAATTTTCTATAATATGTTATCCTGTTTGTTTTTTTTAATCTTCAATCTAAATGACGAGGAAACATGGATAATAATGTCCGACAGTTTGAGAAAATGTGTTATGAGTGCATTTTTGAAGTCATTTACATGAATACACTTGTTTTATCAATGTCACTTCTTCGTGGATTTCAAATTAATATGTATATTCAAATAAAACCCGACAAAGACATGACTATACATATTATACAAAGGATACTACTAGTATTACTAATACTAGTTGTAAAATAGTTGATCAATAAATTAACAAGTATACCAGTAATGTAAGCTGAATAGTAGTACTACTAGTAGTAATGTCGGTAATAATAAATAGTATTCCTATATAATAAAAGGCAAAGTTCTGTCCGTTCCGTCCCGTCATCAATAGCGATCGGTCCCTCAAATACATATGACTCCTACAGCCAATCACTGGCGGAGAAAAACTAGGTCTCATTTACATATTGAGCGACGTTCAAAACGAGTTATTTTTGGTGCAGTTTTTTCCCCCAAGAGTTTATTTTGAGCGTTGCGCTTTGGGATTTGTAAAAGAAAACTTTGTATTTACGGTTTATCCTATATAATAAAAGTAAAGTTTCTGTCCGTTCTGTCCCGTCATCTATAGCGATTGGTCCCTCAAACTCATACAGCCAATCACTAGCGGAGAAAAATTAAACAAATAAAAATAATTTAAATATTACGCGGAGGTTCAAAACGAGCTATTTTTGGTGCAGTTTTTTGGGTCATAATTCAGTATGTTGTTCCCATCTTGAAGTGATGTCTGTCGCTTACTCCAATGATAATTCTGTTAAATGCTTTTTCCTTGATGGTCCGAGGGGTAGTGGCAAGAGTTTAAAGTGTTGTTTGTTGTTGTTTTGTTGTTTTTGTTTTGTTGTTGTTGTTTTGTTGTTGTTGTTATTGTTGTTGTTGTTTTGTTTTTGTTGTTTTGTTGTTGTTTTTTGTTGTTGTTTTGTTGTTGTTGTTGTTGTTTTGTGGTTGTTGTTATTGTTGCTGTTGTTGTTGTAGTTGTTGTTTTGTTGCTGTTGCTTTGTTGTTGTTGCAGTTAGTGTTGTAGTTGTTTTTTTGTTATTGTTGTTTTGTTGTTGTTGTTTTGTTTTTGTTGCTGTTGTTGCTGTTGTTGTTTTTGTTGTTTTTGCTGTTTTTGTTTTTGTTGTCCACATCCCTTGCCGGCAATGTCCTTCAAACGCTTCTGCGTAACAACTACCATAACACAGCGTCCATGAACTTCACATGTCACCCTACACTTATTCCCGTCCTTGCGCGGGCTTTGTTACTAGTAATACATAATCCTATATAATAAAAGGCAAAGTTCTGTCCCGTCATCTATAGCGATTGGTCTCTCAAACACATGACTCCTACAGCCAATCATATCAAGTTTACGCGGACGTTCAAAACGATTTATTTTTGGTGCAGTATTTCTTCCAAGACTTTATTTTGAGTTATGCGCATTGGGATTTATAGTCAAAAACTCTGTTTTTACGAGTTATTTTTTTCTAACTATAATGACTAGTATTTTTGACGTGATGCACATGTATGCCGGTCGAGACGGCTGTTGAAGGGGAGTTACAACATGCCACCGAACGGCGGCGGAACGTCCTTGGACGGGCTTGGTTGCACGTAGTAAATAATAGAACATATTAGTTTTTATTTTGGCTCAATTAATTGTTGGATCTACCGCACCCTAGAATCTGAAGCGGAATTCATAACTAATAACTATATATTTATGTATGCTATATAATATTTTACTGTTTAAATAATAAAATAGTTTGTGTGACTCGCGTTCATTTTTATTTCCCATAGATTTGGTGGAGACAGTCAGTCACACAACGACTGTAGCACCAACACAAGATTCCCACTGCGGGCATCAAGTAATAGCATTTAGTGACTTTGATCAGCAGGACTCTACTTTCAGAAGCTACCAATATGGGTCAGCAAATATTCAATGGGTCAGAAGAAACACAACAAGCCACGGACCCATACCCAAAGACTGGCAGCCGCCATCTTCACACATCACTTCCGGTAAGTTCTCATCTGAAGGATAAATGAAAGTTTTACGTTGAGAAACGCTTTGACATTATGTTCTTCAATAAATAAAATACTCTTCCATGGCAGATGCTTTATTTTCCGACCAAGACTTTGAAAGATAATTTGACAAAATGTAAAAAGGAAAGTAAGTTGATGATGAAGATACTCATATTTTTACCAATATTTTCTAATCAATCTTGTGAGAAAAATTCAGAAATGATTTTAGTAGAAAATTGTTGCACATGTGAGTATATTGGGTGAACGAGAGTATGATATGAGCATAACATGATTGGTCAGTACTCATGCATCTACGGGATCACTAAATACTCTATGAGCATAACATGATTGGTCAGTACTCATGCATCTACGGGAGCACTAAATAAAGGCTTAATTAACGTTTAAGTTTTAAAGAAACGCACATACATTATTTAAACCGCTTAAAAAGAAATTGAACGAGTTTTCATCAAGTCGTGGAACTACATCGTTCAATATGACCATAATTCAAGGATTAATAAAGAGCAGGGTGGTATATTTAAATTAAATGTAAAAAAAACAGAAAAGATTTAAGGTAGTTTAATTTATTATGGTCTCTTTAGATTAAATCATTCGACATGGTCTTGTCTATTTGGGTGAAATCACCTATAAACGCAGAGTTATTTTTCAAAATTGATGAATTTAAAATATTTAAAATATGTTCATATCTTTCGTTTCAACATAAAAATTTAACTCGAAAAATCATATATTTAGACCTCCTTATTAAGTTTGCAAAACGCTTAACAAAAAAATACAGTTGCCTTTTCCCGTAAAAAAATTATTCGTTTCCCAAAACTTTGAGAATATAAAGATGAGTCAAGGGTTAATCTTTACCATGGGATATATTTATTTTCAACAGAACATGTTTGGGTACTGACAGTTTGTTCGGGGGAAAAATAACGAAAAACTAAATAAATTATTTTAATAGCTATGGCCAGTCAAAGTAATAAACTCTCTAAAATAGAGCTAAAAATGTCGTCAGAAAAGATCTCCAGGCAATAGTCAACCACTGGAGCGATAAAGTCAAAAGTGAAAAAACTTGGGCAGCATTGAGTGATATTTTCCCGGTCAACATGGGATGACAATAAATGACAAGCTTGGATTAGACAGCTAGAATAATATACACTAGACGCCCCGCGGTGTAGTATACGCCGCAGACTTGCTCATGGAGAGTGCAAAGAAAGTGGAGAAAGAACGGACACAAACTACAGCACGAAGACATCAAAACAACGCGAGTGAACGCGAGTGAACGTCGGTTCAGGGGTGGGGGGGGGAACTGAAAACACATTGTTGGTTTCGAGACATTTGCAGGCGAAATTCGGTACACCCCTAACTTTTATGAAGTCAGCTATAAAAGGATAATAGGTTTAATAATCGGAGTTACATAATCGATAATCGGGTTTCCACAACAACAAAAAAAAACAACAAAAAAAACATGCAATTAAAAACCCTGAATATGACTAACCCTTGATAGGGTCGGCCAATCAAAGCTTATGTTTAAGGGATGGTAGTATTAAATTGGAGGCGGGTAACAACAACCTCAGTGTGCATGTCTTTCTAGTTTAAACGCAATTTTTATTTACTTGAAGCTGCTTTTTGTGTCTGTACTCTCACCCCCCCTACCAACCGTTCTCTACACTGTCTATGATGAGCAAGTCTGCGGCGTATGCTATGCAATAAAGGGGTAAAAGAACGGGCACAAACAGACATTTTTAAAAATAAAAAAAAACTATGTATTCGCTGGGGCTTGAACCCAGGACCTTCCCCGCATGAGGCTGACGTGATAACCAGTACACTACGAATCTCACGTTTTCTGTGAAGGAACAATGCAAGTGAAACGCAAGGACCATTGTTGGTCACCCCTCCACTACCTTCGCTTGCCAACCGTTAACTGTTTAGTTGACCCCAGCGAGAGTCATTCGTCATGCTTGTTTGCACATACTTGCTAGCGTCGTGGTGTCTCGCATGGTCCCATGAAGAGAATTATATAGATAGAGAGATAGATTCAATCTAAAATATGACATGAGTGAAAAAGTTATATTAATAACCTTGGAGCCAGGACTAATTTTTTTTTCCAATAACCTTTAAATCTAGCTTATAAATATACCTTTTCCACAAAACTTTAAATAAAAGATCCACTTAAATATTTGATTATTTCAAATTAATTTAATGACATTTTACATGGCTTAACGAGTTACGGTGTTAGAGTGCATCCTTACACTCAATCATGGCGTCCAAACTTTTGGCATTGAAGGCCACATTCCATGAAGCAAAAATATGTCGGAGCCAGATTAAGATATTAAACAAAAATGACATACTTTGAGAAGTTTTTATTTCTTCAAAATGTTTATGTTAAGGGTGAAAATGAGATCTTGACTGCAGTAAATAAGTGAGGTCAGCCTCAAAGCCACTAGTTTGATACGTATGATAACACACAGGTGAGAGTCACTTAATCTCGTCTTCACACGGTTCTTCTTAAAATTCATATCTGAGAATGTTTACTCACACCTGTTGAGCATTTTCATAGCAAATGTTCGAATTTCTTAAAACATGTCATAATCCAGCTGACGGTAAAAAGGCAATGAGAAAAAGTTCTTGTCTGCTGCGACATTCAGCCTCACTTTTAAACTCCACGAGTTCCAATTGCAGGTGGCCTGGAGCATCGTTGGGGTCAAAAGAGAAAAGTGAAGACAAAAAAATAAATTTATTTACTCTCTAATAGCTTTTAAGTCATGAAAGCGTCTTTGAAATTAATCAGCCACGGATATGACATCTGTTACTTACCTGTCTTTGCTCATTGCATTTTCTTTCTGGAAAACTTGTCCTGATTTCCTGTAGTGGGGCGAAATGTGTGTTATAAGGCTGCATTTGAAACCAGGGCCTTTAAAAAGTGCCACTTTGTTCCCAAAGGCCTTGATTTGTGAATATATATGGATTACCACTGCTGTTCACCCTTGAAGATTCGTGTTAAGAGAGTTTAGATGTCTTGTCACATCAACTAAAAATACAAAATCTGCCAGCCAAGCATGATCAGATAGTTGGTTGTTCCTTATTTATCATTATGAATAGCCCCGTTTCTTATTTAAGTGTGTGGAGGCGCTGAAGTGTTGTCCCCCGACTGAGCCATCTTATACCATTGTGATACACAACATCGTCGTATTCTCCCTGGCTGTCATGACGATATCGCTGAAACTGGTGGTGAAACAGGGCTTTAGTGCTGAATAGAGTTCATAGCCTTTATCACTGGTTTAAGGACACGATCACATCTAAGGTGTTTGGCTCAAAAAAGTTGTTAAATGATACAGTGAAGTTTAAAAGCTTTGTCAGCCTCTTCGTTGACTTTGTTACAGACAAGTTTTGTTAGTTAACTGTGCTCACCAGTCCTAGCAGGGTCACCATCAGTAATAAATACAGAGATTGTTTACTTCTTAATTTAATATCACTGACAGCAGAACAAACAGAAGCAACTAAATTTGTTCTCCTTGTGTGTTCTTTAATACTGAAAGTCTAGTAATTGATAAACAATAAAATGTTATTCATTTTTGCCATCATTTGATGTACTCAAAACAGTATTAAATTTCAACTTTTAAAAATAAATATAATGTCGTTGCAGCCATAATACATCCGTCAATTAGTTGTTTAAGATGAAGCCGCGGGCCAGTTAAAATTTAAGCGTGGGCCGTGTTAGGCATACGGGCCGGACTTTGGAAACCCCTGCACTTTATGCATACTAAAATGACAAAAAAACTGATTTGAAACATGCTAATTTTCAAACATAAAATATAGATTTTATGGGGGGGGGGAGCTTTGTAACGTCATATCGGAGGGGGTCTAAGTTTTTGTGACGGCGTGTGACGGGGAGGGGGTGAAATCGGCCAAAATCACGTGACGCCATTTATGGACGGCACCTTATCAAATGTTTTCATGCCGGTTAAATGTAATTGAATTTTCATCTACTTCACTTTAACGTGGTTTGAAGTTATTCACATGGTCATCTTTTCAGTGACTATAAATTTTTATGGAGAAATTTAATTGAATTCGAACCACTTACCATTAGATTGAATTCAAAATGGTAGCTAATTGTACTTCTAGGAAAATTTAACAAATTTATTTGATATTTCCCTTGACCTCTGCAGAGGCGTCACTAGGGTTGCTGTAACCCGGTGCGGTAGCTTGTTATGTCACCACGTCACGACTTACTCAATAGACCTCCTCCGAATTTTTTTAAAATGTCAAACAGAGGCGTCGCTAGATTTGGTGTCACGAGGGGCGTTTAGCTCAAGGTGTCACCCCCCCCCACCGACCAATGTTCCCTCAAAGGCCCGTTGGTCCGTGTACAAAGTAAAAAAAAACAACAACTTATGTTTAAAGTTGCACAGCATTCATTTTGTGTGCAATATTTTACTACATTTGCTGCGCGGTATTCTCAACTGCTGCGCGGCGTTGTTAAAATATCTGCGTTGCCACGCAGCCGCGCAGTTTAAAGGGAACATTGCTCACGACTTAACCCATAGAACTTCCAGTGCCAAAAAACGGGAACATACAGAATTTTACATTTTGGTGTCACCCCTTGTGATGGTGTCATCCAGTGCGGTCCGCACCCCTCGCACCCCCCTACTGAAACCACTGCTTAGTGTAACTTACTAATTAATTTCGTGATGGTGACCCGTATAATAGCACACAAGAAAAGAGCAGAGTTGAAGATTAGAGACGATTGTTCTAATAGATGATAATGTTTCAAGATTGACTACCAACGAGGTATAGCCTAAAAAGGTGCGGCAGTTTCTTTTCTTTTTTTCCTCCTAATTTGGTTTAGTGTAGTTTTTAAGGACTGTTTTATTATTGCATGTTAACTGATATATATTTATTATTAAGTTTTGGCGTTTCACGTATTTCATTGTATTTCGTAATTTTTTTCTAAGTGAAAAACATTTGTCGTCTCTTTTGTGACATAAAATCGTACACAGTAAAATTTTTGATTTTGGTGTCACCCCGCCCCCCTGATGGTGTCACTAGGGGCGGCTCGCCCCCCCCCCGCCCCCTAGTGACGCCACTGATGCCAAATGCTAGGAACATAAAAGTCATTAGTACCGTTTGTAAATGTAGGTCCAAAATTTACAAAGGCTATAGGAGAAAAATTGAATTCAAGATCGGTATGTAAAAGATTGAAAGAAGTTAAAAACTAAGAACTACACACACAAAAATTGTTACTTAAAAAAATTATTTTAACATTAAATTTTCAGTACTACTGTTATATAACAGCACTATTTAAATTTGACAGACTTACATCTAAATAATGTCCCATCAAATTGTACAATTACTTTACATTACCATCTGTTACATACAATACAACCTCCGATGAGGTAAGTTGTAACCGTTTTGTATTGGGTTTGCACAATCAGTTAGTAGCAGAATAATATGCAATAATTCAAATTATAATGTCATTTTAAATCTCGACAATATAAGAACTTAGATTTCCTGGCCTGCAAAAGCTGCAAAGTTGTTAATTACTTCATCAAAATCTATTTCTTTCGCCGAATCACTCTCTATTGATATTGTGGCAAGATCAGTAAGCCTGGGTTGTTTCATTGTAGTTGGCAAATAATTCTTTATAAATATATATATATATATTAGGGCTGTTGTCGATTAACTTAAAATTAATCGTTAACTTTTGAAAAATTAACGAATAATTAATCGTTAATTTCGATTAAAGCCAAAAATTGAAATTTATGGTATCATAAGTAACATTTATTAAACGTACTTGTCGAAAATCGAAATAACACTGGAATGTCTTCTGCATATGACACCTTTTAACCAACAACGCAAACAGACAAGTGTATTGACATTACTTGGTTCAAGTGATGAGCGGGTCTTATTGACAATATAACCAGCCGAGTTGAACAATCGTTTACATAGCATTAGATTGTCTCATTTGAAGTTTCTGATACTGTAGTGGATGTTTGGTTTGCAGGTGATATGTAAGCGAAGTGTTAGAACCATGTTAGCAATGTTCCCTGCAGCGCCGCTGCGCAGATATTTTACCGACGACACCCAGGCCCAGGAGTTTAGAACCACCGCGCAGAAAATTCTGTAAAATTTTGCACAAAAAATGGACGTTGTGCAACTTTTCACACGAGTTTTTTTTTAAACTTTGCACACGAAACAACGAAGCTTAGACTTATAGGGAACATTGCATCGTAGGCAAACGATTTCTCTCAATGGAAACAACCTTTATCAACATTTTGAACAATCACCTAAGTGAATAGTTTAAAACAAAAAAAAGTTCGTGTAATCATCCGGAAATTAGTTTATATTTATCGGCCGAAATATGTTACTTTTTGACTTCCAGTACATTTATAAGTGGTGGGTCGATTACTCGTTAAAAACTTTTAACGATTAATCGAGAAATTAATCGTTAATTTCCGCAGCCCTAATATATATATATATATATATATATATATATATATATATATATATATATATATATATACATATATATATATATATATATATATATATATATATATATATATATATATATATATATATATATATATATTAAAACATAGTTTCTTGGGACAGTTTTATTATTTCGTGATAACCGATAGTTCTTATTAAGTGTCTTCGCTCTAAACATATTTAACTGTATTTTGTCATTTTTGTGGTCTCTTATTGACACATAGAATCGAAGACAGTAAAATATTACATTTTGATGTCACTCCCTGTGATTGTGTCACCCGGTGAGGTCCGCACACCCGCATCCCCCTAGTGTCGCCACTGAACGCCTGCCCCTTTACCCCCTGTCTATTGACCTCTGCCCCTTGACACCAGGTCCCTTTACCCCCTGTCTATTGACCTCTGCCCCTTGACACCAGGTCCCTTTACCCCCTGTCTATTGACCTCTGCCCCTTTACCCCCTGTCTATTGACATCTGCCCCTTGACACCAGGTCCCTTTACTCCTGTCTATGACTTGTGTCGGTCAGGAATATTTTGTTCATGAAACCTGTGAGGACGTTGGTCACCAAACTGCTCAATAAATACATTGGGGTCGTCCATAAAGTACGTCACGCTATTTTTGACAATTTTTAACTCCCCCCTCCCCCCTGTCACAAATCTAGGACCCCCCCCCCTCCTAAAGTATGTCACACTTTCCAACACAAATTTTGTTTTATTAACTAAATAATTAAAATTTAATATAAAAAAAAGCGTGACTTCACACATGGCCGGACCCCCTCCCCTGTCACAAACTGTCACACTTTCTTACACCCCCCCCTTTGGAGCGTGACGTAATTTATGGACGGCCTCATTATTAAATCCCTTATATTAACTTCGAAATATTGTCTCTGTCTCTCTGTCTTAGGCGGGCAGAAAAACAAAAGTCAAAAATGACCCACTTCCCGTAAAGCCATCGAGCTGAAAATTGGCACATGGACCCGTGTCACCTAACAATGCATCGTATCAAAATTTCAGATCTATCGGACGTACCATAATTAAATTACTGCAATTTTAGAATATGTCAATACAACGTATGTAATTCAATTTCACAGGTTTTTGTTTCACGCGTTAGTTCAGTTCGCGCGTTGACGCCATGTACCGGCGTGCTTTTTTTTTACATTTTACGTGTCACGCTGAGCTCGGTCCAGCGATCGGTGACCAGACCTCTCCCCTCTCCCAACACCCCCCGGTTATACTGAAGGAGTTAAGGCAGATACAGTCTGTAAATGTTTGTCGCGTTTGAACATGATCAATACTTTTGATTATGTCTCATATATAAGGAATTTATAGTCAAAAACTTTGATTTTACGGGGTTGTTTTATTTTTACCTTTCAGGTTCCTACATGTCACTTGTGAAAGTTGGAAACACACAAGTAAACAGTGGGTCAAAAGCTTTGATCAGTACAAAGATCAACAATCCCCACAGTGACGCTGCCTGCATAGAATTTCACTACGCCACAAACGGTACCTCCAAATTCAACATTAAAGTCTTGAATCAAACTAGACAGGACTATCATAATCCTTCACATCCCGTATTGATTGGTGAAATAAAAAATATTTCAACGGCAAAACAATGGAGGACAGCTTACTTTTATGTTTGCTTACAAGGTGTTAATTTTGTAAGTTTATTTACAAAACAAAATTTTTAAGGGAATAATTACGAAAAGTAGCATTAATAAATTTAATTTCTTAAAAATATTATTCCTTATAATTAAATTATTCTTTACTAATATACCCGTAAGAAGGCCGGGTATAGATTGCAATCAAGCTATGGGGCCGCCCATAAGTGACCTCACGCACCAAGAGGAAGAGCCGTCTTTACACCATTTTGGGCAAAGAAATAGTTTTGGGCACCTGGTCAAAGAAAGAGTGCTGCCCCCACCACCACAGGAATAAAAAAATTAATATTTGATAATATTAAAAATAATTAATTATTTATTTTATTATCACTATACTAATTTCCACAAAATTGTTGTTAAGTCATGCATGCTCTACAGCTGCAACTATAATCAATATTAAACATGAAAAACAGAGAAAAGAGATTTCATTTACAAGTTTTATAGTATTACTTATGATATTTACACACACACACACACACACACACACACACAATACACACAGAAACAGATATTTACATTAGTTTTTTTAAAATAATAAGCACCATAACATATTACATCTATGGTTGTTGTTGTTGAGCCTTCTCGTCCATGAGGGGCATCCACCGATCATCGTCTAGGTCACAGTGTTGTCTAGGTCACAGTGTTGTCTAGCTGTAAACTTTCCTACAATAATTGTTGTAATAGATTAACTTCCTCCATTACAGAAGTTAAAATTGTAAGAAAGAAACACTAAATTAAAAAAAAACAACAGAAAAAAGACATAAATTCTGCATTTCAGAATTATAAATGAAACCACAAACATTCTTTTTATTGACGTTAAAGAAAATTGAATTTAATATTTCATTCACCTTATTAATTATCACAAGCAGGAAATTTAAAAAACCCGTAAAAAACCAAGTTTTTCACTATAAATCCTTTATGTATGAGACGTAACAAAAAGAATGTTCAGTATAATACGCAACGCAAGACCATCCAACAATACAAAATTGTAGTTGTGTCGTAAAACATGTTTAATATAATGCGCACCGATCAGGAATATGTTTATAAAAAGTGTTGTCAGTAAAATACGCACCTTATTGCGCGACAGAAAGGTTGTTCAATATCATGCGCACCCTTACACTCTATCTCAAAAAATAACATGATACATAGGAATAAATAAAATAATCTAAAAAATCAATAATTCAATTACGGTACATGCGATCGATCTGAAATTTTGATACATTGTTTTTATTATCGGTACAAAACTGCCTGCAAAATTTCAGCTCGCTAGCTTACGAGCAAGTGGGTTAAAAATCGATCCAAAGTTTTGGCGACAAGCAAGGGCGCACGCAGACACCACGAGTTAATATAAAGGATTTAAAAAGGCGAATTCTCTGAAAATAATACAAATTCTAGGAATGACGTCAGAAACGTTACAAAAACGTATTCATCTATGAATAGGTTTACTATTACAATATTAGTATTAGGTAGAAAGAAGTGTATTGAACAATCATTTAAAATCTGAAAAAGACACAAAAATCAATGTTCGTTTAGGTATAAAATAATTTTTAGGTTGGACAGCAGCGTAGCGTGGGTATGTGCCGCCCGGGGCAAAACCCAAATTTGCCCCCCCCCAAAAAAAAATAAATATGAAGAACAAAAAACATGTCAAGAGCTATAAAGAAGATACGTGTATAGTTTTTATTAGACATTAATAATAAGGAAACTGTAAGTTTTTATGTTCGAAATAAAAAGAAAAGCTTTCATTTCTTGAATAAAATAGAAGTTTTCTGTTTTTCCTCATGGAATAAACTTTTATGTATCAATGTTGTCAGCCAAGCCCTGCTCAATGGCCAAAATAGCTATAGATTAGTCAATCTTGGTGTATTCATCATTGATCAATATTAAGTTTTCAGTAAATTAATTTAAGAGAAACTACTTTAATACCTTGCATTACTTAAGACAGTTGTAAACAATGTTAGAATTAATTATATTATTTTAGGCAGGTTAACTTCGAGTCTGAATATCTTAATAAACTTAAATAATACAACTCTTCTGGAATTCAGTAATTCTTTTTTATCCCGTGAGGTAAAATATTCCTTGGTTCTTGTGAGATAATTTGAATTTGAAGGCAAAATCTCAACGTCCAGTAGACAGGCTGGTGTACGAAAATCATTTCTGTTTTCCAAATTTTATATAACTTTCAAGACCTTACATGAGTTTCTACATTTACCTCATCTTATGAAGAATACAACTTTCTATACAACATGGGTACATATTCGCTTCGATCACCAACAATATTGCTCTCTCGTTCTTTGAATGGTAGGTTCGATTCAAAGGATGAGATCTCCATATACAGTTTTACCAAAGATCAAAGAACCCTTAAGTATTCTATTCGTTTCTCTGTGAGTAGCCCCTACAAAGCATTTTTAGCACTATACATTTGTAAATAGCTTTTGGCATCATTGATTTCATAAATTACATGTTTCTAAATTTCAAAAATAAATCTGGACTTGTTTGATCCTAATGGAAAAAATATGAAGAGTTATAAAAAAAATGTGAACAATATTTGGTATATTGTTTCTGGAAGATGATTTTTCGTGAACTGTATCTCCTAAAATTGCTATCTATACAAACTGTTGAATTTCAGTTGACACTTTTTTTTACCCATTTTCAAACGATGCTCTCGGAGTGCTCGGTCATACTTTTCAAGAAAATGCATCGGTTCCAGAATGCTGCAATTTATTTGCAACAGTATTGTCCTCTTTGTGACCTCAAAAAGACACATTCAATTTTGCTAGGATTGAATAATGTCAATATTCGAACAAGAACTTCATGCCACTTTGTTTTGTTTTCTTTTTGAAAATCATTTTGTTGTTCTTTATTAATAGTCTTTTTTAAATCAGCTTTCTGATTCCTTCCAATTGTAGACAACTTTATTAATGCTGAGCACATAATCATGAGTGGCTACTTTTGTATTTATGTGTGCCAAGTTTTAATTCCATTCGATAAGCAATTTCGTTCATTGGCTTTGTTTATGCCACAAAACTAAAGACATTAAAATTAAGGAAATAGTGTTTTAGAAGAATAAACCATTTAAGTACGCCAACAATTTAGTTTCCAGTAGTTTACTTACGTTAAAATCAAACTTGAATCAATTCTATGTACCAGCCCATTAGTGATATTCTATGTACCAGCCCATTAGTGATATTCTATGTACCAGCCCATTAGTGACATTATATGTACCAGCACATTAGTGATATTCTATGTACCAGCACATTAGTGATATTATATGTACCAGCCCATTAGTGATATTCTATGTACCAGCCCATTAGTGATATTCTATGTACCAGCCCATTAGTGATATTATATGTACCAGCACATTAGTGATATTATATGTACCAGCACATTAGTGATATTATATGTACCAGCACATTAGTGATATTATATGTACCAGCACATTAGTGATATTATATGTACCAGCCCATTAGTGATATTATATGTACCAGCCCATTAGTGATATTCTATGTACCAGCCCATTAGTGATATTATATGTACCAGCACATTAGTGATATTATATGTACCAGCACATTAGTGATATTATATGTACCAGCACATTAGTGATATTATATGTACCAGCCCATTAGTGATATTATATGTACCAGCACATTAGTGATATTATATGTACCAGCACATTAGTGATATTATATGTACCAGCACATTAGTGATATTATATGTACCAGCACATTAGTGATATTATATGTACCAGCACATTAGTGATATTCTATGTACCAGCACATTAGTGATATTATATGTACCAGCACATTAGTGATATTATATGTACCAGCACATTAGTGATATTATATGTACCAGCCCATTAGTGATATTATATGTACCAGCACATTAGTGATATTATATGTACCAGCACATTAGTGATATTATATGTACCAGCACATTAGTGATATTATATGTACCAGCCCATTAGTGATATTATATGTACCAGCACATTAGTGATATTATATGTACCAGCACATTAGTGATATTATATGTACCAGCCCATTAGTGATATTATATGTACCAGCACATTAGTGATATTATATGTACCAGCACATTAGTGATATTATATGTACCAGCACATTAGTGATATTATATGTACCAGCACATTAGTGATATTATATGTACCAGCACATTAGTGATATTCTATGTACCAGCACATTAGTGATATTATATGTACCAGCACATTAGTGATATTATATGTACCAGCACATTAGTGATATTCTATGTACCAGCACATTAGTGATATTCTATGTACCAGCACATTAGTGATATTATATGTACCAGCACATTAGTGATATTCTATGTACCAGCACATTAGTGATATTCTATGTACCAGCACATTAGTGATATTCTATGTACCAGCCCATTAATGATATTCTATGTACCAGCACATTAGTGATATTCTTAGTCTATGTACCAGCACATTAGTGATATTCTATGTACCAGCACATTAGTGATATTCTATGTACCAGCACATTAGTGATATTATATGTACCAGCACATTAGTGATATTATATGTACCAACACATTAGTGATATTATATCTACCAGCACATTAGTGATATTATATGTACCAGCACATTAGTGATATTATATGTACCAGCACATTAGTGATATTATATGTACCAGCACATTAGTGATATTATATGTACCAGCCCATTAGTGATATTATATGTACCAGCACATTAGTGATATTATATGTACCAGCACATTAGTGATATTATATGTACCAGCCCATTAGTGATATTATATGTACCAGCACATTAGTGATATTATATGTACCAGCACATTAGTGATATTATATGTACCAGCACATTAGTGATATTATATGTACCAGCACATTAGTGATATTATATGTACCAGCACATTAGTGATATTCTATGTACCAGCACATTAGTGATATTATATGTACCAGCACATTAGTGATATTATATGTACCAGCACATTAGTGATATTCTATGTACCAGCACATTAGTGATATTCTATGTACCAGCACATTAGTGATATTCTATGTACCAGCACATTAGTGATATTCTATGTACCAGCACATTAGTGATATTCTATGTACCAGCACATTAGTGATATTCTATGTACCAGCCCATTAATGATATTCTATGTACCAGCACATTAGTGATATTCTTAGTCTATGTACCAGCACATTAGTGATATTCTATGTACCAGCACATTAGTGATATTCTATGTACCAGCACATTAGTGATATTATATGTACCAGCACATTAGTGATATTATATGTACCAACACATTAGTGATATTATATCTACCAGCACATTAGTGATATTATATGTACCAGCACATTAGTGATATTATATGTACCAGCACATTAGTGATATTATATGTACCAGCACATTATTGATATTATATGTACCAGCACATTAGTGATATTATATGTACCAGCACATTAGTGATATTATATGTACCAGCACATTAGTGATATTATATGTACCAGCCCATTAGTGATATTCTATGTACCAGCACATTAGTGATATTATATGTACCAGCACATTAGTGATATTATATGTACCAGCACATTAGTGATATTATATGTACCAGCACATTAGTGATATTATATGTACCAGCACATTAGTGATATTATATGTACCAGCACATTAGTGATATTATATGTACCAGCACATTAGTGATATTATATGTACCAGCACATTAGTGATATTCTATGTACCAGCACATTAGTGATATTCTATGTACCAGCCCATTAGTGATATTATATCTACCAGCACATTAGTGATATTCTATGTACCAGCCCATTAGTGATATTATATGTACCAGCGTATTAGTGTTATGGTTGTACACTACTTCAGCCAATATGTTGTAGGATAAATGTGGGGAAAGTTTTCATGGGAATATAGGTGGGAGTAGAAAGATCGTGTACTGGCCCACAAAGGATATTTCTATATGTGCTCTTGGTAAGTACTGTTATCATTGTTTATCATGTCTGGGATAACCTCACGTTCACACTGTCAACGCTCTATTGTTTTAAAAGTAACACATTAGAAAAAACTTCGGTTAAACATATTATGTAATTTTCAATTAGTTTCTTCATTGGCCTAAATAAAACCATTTAAAGAAATATCCCATAATGTCCATAAATGACAACATTTTTAATTTAACAATAACAAAATATATACAGTCATAATTGTCTATCCTTGCAGGTTGACATCTACATAATACTTCTTATTACAGCTCGAGTTGTCTACTCCTTACACCAGTCATCTAACTTGTCTTATACGCAATGATTTTTATTGGAGAATTGGATCGTCGTCATTGAGAAAGAACGATTCAAACAATTGTTTCAGTAATTTGAGCAATTTCAATGTTGTAAGTGTAGTACCAAATTTTAATCTTACCACGTACCACGTGATCTTTAATGATTGCTCTCATATTGGCTTCCACTGCGACTGTAGAATGATTGCTCTCATATTGGCTTCCACTGCGACTGTAGAATGATTGCTCTCATATTGGCTTCCACTGCGACTGTAGAATGATTGCTCTCATATTGGCTTCCACTGCGACTGTAGAATGATTGCTCTCATATTGGCTTCCACTGCGACTGTAAAATGATTGCTCTCATATTGGCTTCCACTGCGACTGTAGAATGATTGCTCTCATATTGGCTTCCACTGCGACTGTAGAATGATTGCTCTCATATTGGCTCCCACTGCGACTGTAGATTGTGAATATTTAAAAAATCATTTCTTATTTCTCATTTGACCACGTCATGATGTATTATGAACTCGCAAATCCAACTGCTTACAAAGATGACTTCTTGAAGAACAAGTTCCCGGTTCCGTTGGTTACCATAGCAACCCTAATCATTGAGCCAAATATTGCTTGAGCATTTTTCAAAAGGAGAGTTTTCTCATTGCAAAGAAAGTAAGATAGAAAGTATCGCTATAATTACCGGAAGCTAACATAAAAAAGACATACAATAATTTTATCTAGAACAACAGCAGATGCCCGACTTGAGAAAATTAGGAGGATTTGCAACATGTGGCTATTAGTAACTTGGTGGGGGAACCGGACATTGTGATAACCCTGTGGACGGTTAAATCGGACAGTTTCATGAAATTTTATTTACATTGTTTGTGTAAGTGTTTTTGTTTTGTAGTGTGTGTGTGTGTGTGTGTGTGTGTGTGTGTGTGTGTGTGTGTGTGTGTGTGTGTTTGTTCAAATTTGGCTAAAATTGAAGGAATGATTTTATTCTAAATACCGACATTACGTGCCACGTGGACAGCTTATCTTTTGTGGAGATAAACACACATTTTATCTCATAGCAATTGTGGTTCGCGGTGACCAGAAACTAAAACAACTATCGCATATGTAATATCTATTATTATCCTTGACGTTACAACATCACGCGAAGAAACTAAAAGTGAAACCTTTTAAAATGTAATTAATGAAAGGGTCAAAAAAACATTTTACTAGAAGATTTAGCCAACTAGTTAATATTCGATTGTTAACAATTAAACAAAAAAATGAAGTCTTGTTTTTGACAAATATACTTTATGACAATACAGACCTTAAAATGAAGAGAATGGCATTTATAAAGCCTAAATTACAGATTTAGACATCAAAGTAATCAATACCTACCTCAAAAAGTCACGTAGTTTCAGCGAAATGACAGTTACATAAAAATGTGAATTATAAAAATCGTAATTTTAAGAAAGAAATAATTAAGATAGGAGCGAGGAGAAAAGGGCCAGGAGAAAGGGGAAGGGGGGTAGAGGAGCAGGAGGAAACGCCATCATCCCATGAGGATGGACGGATGCCATAGTAGTAGTATAGCATAGTAGTAATTAAGATATATTTAAAATCAGGGAACAAATGAACAACAACAAAGACTTTGAGACATATAGAGATCAAAACTACAAAGACATGGTCTCGTTGGACTCCGCATGACAGATGGTACAGCACATTGAGAAGATGCCCAATCTTGATCATTGTCTTCGAAGTGGCATTTGAAAAGGCAGTCATCCTCAGAAAAGAGATCCGCTTCAAGAAATACCCACTATTGTAATCACTATTGTAATCACTATTGTAATCACTATTGTAATCACTATTGTAATCACTATTGTAATCACTATTGTAATCACTAGTGTAATCACTATTGTAATCACTATTGTAATCACTATTGTAATCACTATTGTAATCACTATTATAATCACTATTGTAATCACTATTGTAATCACTATTGTAATCAGACTGATATTTTGGGGCTTTAAGATAAATTGGGAGCTCTATTTGTTTAACACTTCCAATTCTTTCGGTACTTTTAACTTTTCCGGACTATTTTCCTTTCCGGACAGTTGACTTTTGCCGGAATATTTGCCTTTCGGAACGCTCGGCTTGTGCGGACATAAGTTTGTTGTACTTATAAGCCCGACCCACCACACTGCCATTTTGTACCACATGACCAGCTGTACTGACACATGATCAGACCAGCTATACTGACACATGATCAGACCAGCTATACTGACACATGATCAGACCAGCTATACTGACACATGATCAGACCAGCTATACTGACACATGATCAGACCAGCTATACTGACACATGATCAGACCAGCTATACTGACACATGATCAGACCAGCTATACTGACACATGATCAGACCAGCTATACTGACACATGATCAGACCAGCTATACTGACACATGATCAGACCAGCTATACTAATAAAAAATGGCCTGTTGTAAAAGTCCTTTGAAAAAGTCCGTACAATGGCACGCATATCATATCAGTTTTTATAGAGATACGATATAAGATTTTCAACCTGAAATGATAACCTTGGTGTAACGGGTGAGGAGGGGGGTACTTTTTTGGGTTAATCTTAAAAAAAAGATTATACAAATATTTAAATCAATAGTGCATGAATAATGTGAAAAATTAGGTTAAGAGCTGTTCATTGGATAATGGGTCAAAATAATTTGAGAAAAATCGACTCTCTTTAAAAATATAAAAAAATCCATCAAAGTGCGTTGTTTTCAGCTGGATGTCAGACTTACATTTCTCATGAGGCGATTTATTTATAGCTCAATGGATTAATTATTTAAAAGATGAATATGTTGTACTTCATGAATTAAAATTACCTTAATTCAGACATTATTTCTTAATGCAATGATGACATAGCGATAATTTGAGACAAACATACATCTCTAGACAGTGATGGTTTGAAATGTTTCTGACACTAGACAGGATGCGGACATCACCTAAACTTCAATCTAGCAAATTTTCCAATTATTTGTCGACTGGTTCTAATTGTGTTGTGAGGAATATATTCTTATATTACTCTTATGTCGTGGTATCCAACGTTATTATTTTAATGACAAGTTTGACATTTAGAGAAGGTAAGTCTACAAGCAATAGTGTAATTTTTTCTTTCTAATTACTAGCCACTAGTTGGTGTGGGGAGGGGGGGCTGGGGTATAATTGAGTGTTTACATGTTGATTCGCTTCAGTGCTCAGCTGACTACAGTCAAACTGTCATAGATGACATAGATGACAGGGCCTTTTAACGTCTGTTTACGTGCGTACTTTCAGCACAGGATACCCCAGTCCTCACCCCACAGGCCATAACCAGGTTTGCTTGAAATTGTCCACCTCTCTCATGATCAGTGCGTACATACAATAAAGACGATTCCTGAAAGAAATGCAGCGGTCAAAGCTAAAATTATCCGATAGCATAACACTGTCAGACTTATAAAAAGCAAATAAATGGTGCACTCGATATAAATGGTGCTCTCGATTCTTTCACCCTACTTCTTAACATGAATAATTAAAAGGAAATAAATGAATATATATTTTCACAGAAAGTTATTAAATCATAATTTATGTTACATATTCCAACAGAATGTCAGTAACTTTTATAACTATGGATAATCTGGGACTGTAGTCAGTCAGTGGCGTAGCTAGGGTCATCTGCGCCCGGGGACATGGCACAAAATATGCGCCCCTTCTCATTCTCGGGCCGACAAATTCTGGGGGCTCACTGAGCGCCCAAGAACATTTTGAAATTTTACGGTTTATATTGTTCATTTTCGAAGCATCTGGTATTTTAATGAAATAGAAATACAGACTAATAATTCTCTATTCGATTGTAAACAATTTATTTGAAGAATATATATATACTAGAAATATACCCGCTCTTCATAGCGGGAGTGTGCTGACCCTTTTTCCCAGTAGTAGTTGCTGGTTATTACAACTTTTATTTGCCAAGTTATATTTCAGATTCATCTATTAGGTTAAAATCTTATGGGAAGCAGAGATATTCCATTTTAAGGGGAAAAATATATCATTAAATATATTTAAGAAAAAAGGAGTGAGAGGAAAAAAAAACAGACACACTTATTCTATTTTTACCATTTTAACGCGTGAGTTGTTTTCACTTAATGCAGTGCCTTTTAACATTACCTTACTATTTAAAAGATATAATTTATTAAATAATGAATCTTGACGACCATAATAACTAAATTTACTATTTCATTCCCACTTGTACTAAATAAACATAACTGATAGGTTTTCCAAAAGAGCTCTATGACGTCAATCAAAAATTTCATATATAATTACGACACTAAATAGTAACACAATTGTAAGTAATACAATATTTGTAACCGCGTCTATGAGATAAAGAACATATGGCACTATCCCTTAAAAAGGCAAAGGCTACATAACTCATAGCGCCAATAAACAAAATTATAAATGTAACTTCTAAAATACATTTTTTTTAAAACCGTCGTATTAAAATGATATCAAGAAAATGTACACACCATATTTAGACAATAAAATATTATAGAAAGCTGGCCGCATAAAATAAAGTCTTGTTATAACGTAAATGTACTGGACCAAAATAACTCTTCCTTTTGACGTATTCATAGTGTTAACAGGGAAATAATATTTTAAAAAATTTATGTGTCTAAATTTTACGATTTATATTTACGGTTTTTTGTGCAATGTGTATAATTTCAAAAATGAATCATTTTTTTGTTCCCTATTTCTGATACGGCATCATATTTTGTAAATTATATTTAATACACACACAGCAGATTTTGTTTATGAAAAATATTTGTATATTATTATATATATCAACATTAAATATAAGATTCAGCCGTCTGTTAGTAAGCACATCTGAAAAATGATTAAAAAGCAACTTTAGAAATGACCTATGTTATTCCGACTACAAAAGAATTAACATAACATGTTCAATTCGCAATTCATATTAATTAACCGTTTTCAGGATCACTTTATTAAATTTAGTCAACTTCTGTTAATACGTTCGGTAGCGAAAGTTTATAATGTATAGTGTAAATATATAGCTTATGTAAACTTTTTTAAAGTGTACGTTTATTTGACATAGGCCATCGCTTTCCACATAAAATAAACTCGCTACATCTATGGTTTTTAATTAAATGTCGAGTTATGAATTATATTTTAAAAAATCGCAATTTCATTCACACATGTAAAATATTAATCCAATGCATCGTGGAAAAATTGAAATAAAATAATTTAAACGCATATCTAATATATAAAGCTCAGTTGATGTTTGTATGTTTGTTTGTTTGTATCCATTAAAAAAAGGCCACTGCTTTGTTGACATTTTTCCAAAAGATCTCTACCACTGTCGTCACTAAAAAAGCTCATATATATTTACGACACTGCATCGTAACACAATTGTAATTAATACAAATATTTGCAAACAGCGTCTATGAGATAAAGATAATGTGGCACTACCCCCCCCCAAAGACAAAATCTACTTAACCTATAGCGCCAATAAATCAAATTAAATTATAAATGTATAGAAATATTAAAAAAAGATGTTTTATATTTTAATTTTTGAAAAGGAAACGATGTAAAAATAGGATTTGAGGATTTATAATCATTATGAAATACTTTGTGTACATTTCATCAAGTTTAATATTTCGTATTTATCAAACACGGATAAGTCACTTATGTTAATTATGTATATTGATTCCCTGTGGTCTGTATGGATTGTATAGAAATATTAAATTACGTCATTGTTTTATGCTTATATTTTATTTTTTGAAAAGAAGCGTACACGAAAATGTGCGCACCGTAATTAGACAATATACTATTTTTTGAATGCGCACCGCTGAAAATAAAGTATTGGGGAAAAAAAACTTCACCAAAAATAACTCGCTTTGAACGGAATTTGAACGTCCGCGTAAAGTTGTTCAATATAGAAATGAGGTTAAATTTTTCATTCTTTGTCTCTGCATTTTCTGATTATTTAATTTACGGCATTCGGGCAAAAGGGACAATTACAAAAACTAACTTAAAACCATCTCCGGGGTAAAAGGAACCGTCCTGCCAAATTTGGTCCCCGTCCGTCATTTGGTTTTTCCGTGATTGTGTAACGAACATACAGTTCAAAAGTGAAACATACCGACGCAGATACAAACAACTGAGCTTTATATATATAGATACTCTGCTAATTATACATGACAGGAATAGACATAGTCTACAACAAATTGTTCCTCCTTGATTTGACAGTGGCAAACTCGTCAACCACGTTGTTAAAATTAATATTCTCAGTGTTTCTCTTTCGATGCTAAGGAGTACAGGATCACTCAAACGATCTTGTCCAATTGAAGCACGTAAATAAGACCAAAGAAGCATCATTTTCTCTGAAGGACCGCTCACAGCTTGCAATTGAAACGGCAATTGTTAGAAGTATTTGCAGTGAAATGTGCAGATTCGGAAATACGTCATCTCCATATGAAACAATAAAACCAAGAGGATCCAAAGGAGTTTCCGATAGGACTTCAGTCCGGGTACTGAGCAGTATTTTGCAGTCTCCCGATTTCTGTGCACAATTCGTGATCATTGACGTCAGTATCGTAGAAATTTCCAAAATCTAAGCACTTTTGACGAAGTGTATATCGACCTTTGTCTACACGAGAACAGTAGTAAAAATCCAAATTTGGTATTTAGGTTTCTTAGACATAAAAACCGTATTGATATCTCATGTCGAAGTCTATCAATTACGCTGTTCATAACATGTGCAATTTCTTCTTCTACAGAAGGTCCTGCACCTTTTGCTAATTTTCCAGGCATCCTCCGATGTCGTCTAATCCTTCCGTCAACCTCGATTCCCCAAGTTGTGCATCTTGTTTTTCTATTGTCTACCGCAACTTAATTCAAATTATCACGAATATTGACAAGTTCTTGCTCCAGCGGTTTAAGATTACATGCTGCTTCCTTGAAATTCATCGTAGAATCCTGCAACCGTTTCTGGACAAGATCAATGTCCCCAAGTATGATGTACCAGAAATGTAACAAAACTAGGAGGTTAAAGTTTGATATACCCGCCAGCAAAGTTTCTGCATCACTTCTGGTGTCCGGCGTCATAGTTGCATCTTCTGATAATTTTTTCATCAGCCCTACTAGTTCATATAGTCCTTCATAAATGTTTTTAACAGCTTCTAGCCGTGCACTCCAGCGTGTTTCAGATTCCCACTTCATTGTGATTGGCACAAGTCTTTTTAATTTCTCCAACGAGTTGTTGAACGAGAGAAAAACAAATATATACTTTCAACTGTTCCAAAAAACGTGATAACAACTAGATCCTGTTTAGCTGAGTGTACTCTTGGTAAGTTTAAGCTTTGGTTGATTCAGTTGACGAACAATGCTCTGTGATTTCTGGCACATATTCGGTGTTGAATGCCGGATATATGCCCAGTCATTACATCAGCATTGTCTGATTTGTCATTCCATTGTGACCGACAGTCGGCTAGCGGTTTGTTAGCAGATTCCAGTTTCTCTACGACAATTCTTTCAAGGCTTGCTGCGCCTTTGGAATGTATCTGAACAAAACCTAAAAATGATCTTTTGATGGTAACATTTTTAGTTTGAAAATCCAGATCAACAAATCTGATGACTCGAGAGAACTGTTCCTGGTGTCCTATATCGGGTTTTGAGTCAATTACCGTAGTACTAGGTTTTTACCCTGATTTTAATAAACAGGTGATTCCTTACAGTCGATGTAAGTAGGTGGATAAATTCATTTGGCCTTCCGATGATAAATAAGATACTGAGCCTGGATTTTCTCGGGAATGTTGAAGGTGTTTTTCTAACAGTGTATCTTACTGAGCAACGAGTTTGATCACAGAGAGAAATTTTCCAACATTTTTATCCTCGTCCTTATGCAGATGTTCCTCCTGGCCACGCAGTGCCGACTTTTGTGAAACTAGAAACTTAATACAGGTAATTATTCTTTTCAAAATATCCCGCCAAATGGGGGCGCCAAAATCGTGCTTAACTACTTTTGTATAACGAAGATATTTGTTGAGCTCCAAAATTCAATCTTGCAAACGTATTTAGGATACATTAGTTTACAGTTTACATCAAAATAAAATTAAATAATTAGTTTTAATACTCATTTTGGTGCCCCCTAACGTGGCGCCCGTGGACATATGTCCCCCCTGCCCCCCTTAGCTACCCACTGAGTTCAGTATTTCTTACAGTCTTACAGGCAGTGACAGACGCAGAAACGCCATAAATACTATTTTACTGGTGTAATAGGCATTCAAGAGTGAAGACGCTCGTTTGTTTGTTGTTTGTTGTTACGATGCCAGAGGTTTCGACTGAGTTAGTCTTATGGCGATCTTTGTGATTGCTTGCCCCTGATGCAACTCTTGTTATGTGATTGCTTGCCCCTGATGCAACTCTTGTTATGTGATTGCTTGCCCCTGATGCAACTCTTGTTATGTGATTGCTTGCCCCTGATGCAACTCTTGTTAAACGGGAAGATGGTAACCTTAGAGGTCCAGTGAATATATGTGTGGTATCTGACCAGGAAACTAAGTTCTGTCTCATCTCATGTCAAAGTAGTTAATAACGGAAATAGAATGAATCATTGTGCCCATCCCAGCTATGATTTCCTGTTTAACATTTGAGAGTCAAGCATTTAAATACACATTGATTAGATTTTGGACGCTTTACACTAAATATTTCGAACTAGATGTTTATTACTTAAAAAACTTTGTTAGTTTGATTTTGTTTCTGTATTTTATTTTCCCAACGTATCAATACCAGGACACAACTAAATGTTCATTTATCTATTTGTTTTTCTTTATTTTCGTTACTTTCAATGAACCATTTTAGCTTAACTTTTACTTAAAAGGTCAAGACTAATCAAATTCTCTACTTTCTGTTGGACCAGTGGCCCCAAACCCCCTGGCAAATGACCGTTACCGGTCCGTAGAGAAAATGGTACCAAGCCACCAAGAAAAATTATTAAATTATTTCCTTTGTTTTTACTGAGGTGTATTTTTAAATCCTTTATATTAACTCGTGGTGTCTGCTTGCGCCCTTGATTGCTTGCTTGTCGCCAAAACTTTGGATCGATTTTTAACCCACTTCCTCGTAAGCTAGCGAGCTGAAATTTAGCAGGCAGTTTTGTGTCAATGATAAAAACGATGTATCAGAATTTCAGATCGATCGCATGTACTGTCATTAAATTATTGAAATTTTAGATTATTTCATTTATTAAATCCTTTATATTAACTCGTGGTTTCTGCTTGCGCCCTTGATTGCTTGCTTGCTTGATTGTCGCCAAAACTTTGGATCGATTTTTAACCCATTTCCTCGTAAGCTAGCGAGCTGAAATTTTGCAGGCAGTTTCGTACCGATGATAAAAACAATGTTTCGAAATTTCTGATCGATCACATGTACCGTATTAGAATTATTGATTTTTTAGATTATTTTATTTATTCCTATGTATCATGTTATTTTTTTAGATAGAGTGTCAGGGTGCGCATTATATTGAACAACCTTTCTGTTACGCAATAAGGTGCGTATTTTACTGACAACACTTTTTATAAACATATTCCTGATCGGTGCGCATTATATTAAACATGTTTTACGACACAACTACAATTTTGTATTTTTGGATGGTCTTGCGCTGCGTATTTTTATGAACATTCTTTTAGATTATTCTCGTACATAAAGGATTTATAGTCAAAAACTTGTTTTTTTACGTTTTAAAAAAAAATTAAATCCTTTATATTAACTCGTGGTGTCTGCTTGCGTGCACCTTGATTGCTTGCTAGTCGCCAAAACTTTTGATAAATTTTTAACCCACTTGCTCGTAAGCTAGCGAGCTGAAATTTTGCAGGCAGTTTTGTGCCGATGATAAAAACAATGTATCAAAATTTCAGATCGATCGCATGTACCGTAATTAAATTATTGATTTTTTAGATTATTTTATTTATTCCTATGTATCATGTTATTTTTTGAGATAGAGTGTCGCGGTGCGTATTATATTGAACAACCTTTCTGTCGCGCAATAAGGTTCGTATTTTACTGACAACACTTTTTATAAACATATTCCTGATCGGTGCGCATTATATTAAACATGTTTTACGACACAACTGCAATTTTGCATTTTTGGATGGTCTTGCGATGCGTTTATAATGAACATTCTTTTAGTTACTGTCTCGCACATAAAGGATTTATAGTCAAAAACTTGTTTTTAGCGGGGTTTTTTTATTATAGGGTTTGTACCACTATCCAAATACAAATCCTTGGAGTATTTTGATTTTTTAAAAAATAATTGAACCACGAAGGACAGTATATGAGAATCATATCTGGTGGTTACCCGTATTGATAAGGCTAAAAAGCCATTCACTATCGATGAAGCCAATCTTGACCTCCATTGAAGAACTTTTTAGAAGAGGTTGTTCTTTAAAAAATAACACACGCGTCTTTGCCACCTAGCACTGTGATCTGAAGCATTATGAAAATAGCCCAAGAATTTGAGGTTCAAATGAGAATTGATATATCAATACGGTACACACTCTACAGATATCGATAAAAGGACAATACTATTTGTGTATGTGCGATATCTGTAACAGAAGGATGTACACCATCTTTGCCAAACAAACACCACAGGAGCAGAATTTTTCAAGTCACCGGTTGGTTAGATATCAAGAAGAAATAATGAACCTACATTTGGAAGAAAGTCAGTAGCCCCGAGCCTAGTGCTCTTCAGGGATCTCCCAGGAAAACCCCCTCAGCTACCCCGCCTCCTCTCCCAAAGCTGAGAGACCACCCCCCCCCGGAACTGTCGCTTCTGAAGATGCCACCTGGGCATTCAGGACATGGTCGAAAATGCCTCCGACTAAAAGTGGCCTCACAAGGAGGGGTGGAATATCCCTACTTCAATTCGCGTCTCTATTTTTAAGGACTGACGCAAAGCGGGGGATCATCAATGGCCTACCTAGGGTGTTTCCATCACTGGAAGGTTTCCTCAGAGCTGGCGTCCGCTGCGTTCTTCGCAGTACGTTTTGCTAATCCGTACTCGCGCTCCAAGCTGGAGATGGCAATGATGATAGTCTTAAAACTATATTCGAGACAACAATTATCCTGCTGTTCGGATTAAAGTCATCGCGGAATATCCTGAGATTGCCATCATGGCTTTTAAATCACTACTGCCAGATATTTCAGATATCCTATCTGTTTGAAGACAGGTTTTCTGGAGTGACAGCAACCAAAACAACACAAGAAAATAATAAGTAAAATGTAAAAAATCTTTTGTTAAAAAGGACACGCTTTTATTTACATATAGAAATTGCACTAAATATGTATAATACAAAAACAAAAACAACATTTTCCCCTAACCGAGAATTGACCCTCGTACCCCCATGTCGGCAATCGATCACGATTATATTTCGGCCAGCAAGACTTGATGTTGATAGTACTTTTTAAAGTTATAATAATTGTATCCCTCTAGGGCGAATTGAGGCATGGTTCATTGACGCAAGTGATAATATTTTATAAAGACAAAAACTAAAAACTAAAAGTATAATAATTTCAATACGGTAGATTCGATTGATCTGAAATTTTGATACAATGCATTGTCATCCAAGATCTATCTGTGTTAATTTTTTTAGATCTCTAGGACCATCAGAAGTGGTATAACTTAACGTTTCAATTTTTGAAGGAAGGATGGATGGATGGATGGATGGATGGATGGATGGATGGATACAACATACAAACATTGTGACTTAAATAAAAGCGTGTAAAAATTAGCAAAACTTTTCGAGTGTCATTGTCTCCTATTTTCCCTAAATGGAACCGTCTCGTTGCAGAGGAACAAGCTCAGGGTTCTCAATGGTTTAGAGTTCTAGTGATTTAAAATGTTAAATTACTTTATTCATTTTATTTTGAAGAATTGTAAAAATACAAATAAATCAAAACAATATAAAATATAAACAAGCAACGTCCACCGGTCCCAGGTGATAAAAATTTTGGTGACCACTGTGCTAGAAATACCGAATTCTCTCTCCTTTCTGTTAGACTAACCTAATTCTTTCCTTCCTTCTAGACTAACCTAATTCTTTCCTTTCTTCTAGACAAACCTAATTCTTTCCTATCTGCTAGACTAATCTTATAGTGGAAGAAGTGACTGATGTTAGAACTAGAACGTATGACTGATGTTAGAACTAGAACGTATGACTGATGTTAGAACTAGAACGTATGACTGATGTTAGAACTGGAACGTATGACTGATGTTAGAACTAGAACGTATGACTGATGTTAGAACTAGAACGTATGACTGATGTTAGAACTAGAACGTATGACTGATGTTAGAACTAGAACGTATGACTGATGTTAGAACTGGAACGTATGACTGATGTTAGAACTGGAACGTATGACTGATGTTAGAACTAGAACGTATGACTGATGTTAGAACTAGAACGTATGACCGATGTTAGAACTTGAACGTATGACTGATGTTTAGAACGCATGACTGATGATGGGAATTAGAAGTGATAGAGAGAAATAATGACGCATGATATTATAATAAAAGTTAAAAAAGGGATCAGATGATACTGTTACTGTTAAAAAAATGAGTTTATAAATTTATTGACTTGTTACCTAATGTTTTTTTCAGTTCTAGCGACAACTTTAACAACCCCAGTACCAACAGCAGATCCATCATGTACCAAGAATATGACAGGATTACCTTCTTGTAACTTTGACAAATCTGAATGCACATTCACAAGTTACGCTGAGAATAACGTCAATCTGAAATGGACGAGAGTTCAAAATAATCCCATACCTCATGACTGGCAGCCACCTAACAAATCTTCGGGTAGGAAAGAGTTTTGTCTTCAAACAAATTATAATTATGAAGAAATACTGGTCCTTGTGTTTAGAGAGACAAATGTGGTGGAATTTATATATTGGCATCTTGTTTAAAATCATAAAATCCTTATTATTTTAGAAAAATGCCAACTTTTTATTTTGCACTTTCAAATCACTTACTTAGGTGGAACGAGACTATTTGAATTTGTTTTGAAGAGAAACTGTTAAACTCGGCACCACAACCGAATTAAGAAGATAATAATTTCTAAATCTTAACGAAATATTTAAATCTCTATTAATTCTTCATAAATTGTAATTTTTATGGCACGTGTTTTAAATAAAAACTTTTATTCAAAGGAATTTTGAGATGTGTTAGCAACAATAATTAATTGCGAAATGGTGGGATGAAAAATAATTTATTTTTTATGAGTAAGACAGTATATTCATTGTGATTTCACGAAAATTTAGTAAATTGAGTACAGAGGGGAATTTTTGTAATTTTAAAAATAAAATACAACTATGATGTAAGAAAACTGTTTTCGCAATTAAAAATCGACCACAAAAAAATGCAGGTGAAGTGTTTAATGTGAAACTCTTACAACCAGTCACCCATGCACACGTGACTCAGTTCAACTATTTGAGCTACACTCACAGGAAATCTAACATCTAACGAACTCAATCTTGCACAAATAAAAAAAATTGATTAGATTTTTTATACCATTTCTTTTGTTTGATCTTTTATTAAAATTTTACATGTGTAAAAACGGTGTGTGTGTGTGTGGGGGGGGGTATAAACTTATAAGACCGTCGGTACGCCAGCCGAACGCGCATGCCACTCGACCACAGCGGCCATAGTTAACTCTGTCCAATCGTCTTATGACGAATTGAAAGTAATCAGAAATGATAAAGAAACTGGCTCAGGAACTGGGGGAGAGATAAAGGTGTCCAGCCGTCGGTAAATTTGAGAAGAAGTATTTTAAAATACCGTTCCTAAGAACCCCTTGTGGTATTGATGATGTGGGCCATCATTTAACAAGAGACAGCTTAGTCCATCAGTCTTACTTTATCAAGATACTCTGACTAAAACAATGGTTGCTGGAATTTTTGCCAAAGTGACACCTGGGATTATCTCTTATCTTTCATAACGCTCCACAAACCTATTAAAATATTTAATTATTCTTTTTTTTTAAATTTTTAAATAGCAACAAATTATTACTGTTTTAAATTTTAAGTATTTAAAAACATACCGGTAAATATTTTGTAAATAAATAAAATAATAGGTACTGTTTTATAGATTTTAAAGTAATTCAAATATTGTAATATCCATCTTTTAGGTTTCTACATGACTCTTGATAGAAACAATCCTGGCAATCCACCACCACCGCCACACACCAGAGCTCTCATCAGTACTGTCATCAGCCGTGACGTCAGAGCCATCTGTATAGAGTTTCACTACAGTACAACTAACACATCGCATAACATCAAGGTCTGGAATCAAGCTGACCCAGGCTATAAGTCACGTGATACTGATGTACTACTGTGGGAAATGAAAGATGTGAACACAGCAACACAATGGCGCACTGCTTACACCAGCACCTGTTTATGGGATAAATCTTATGTAAGTAGACATAGTGTTGCTTTGATTTTCTAAACGCTAATATCAAGTTTCCTCCAACTACAGCTAGCGTGACCAGATCTGGCTAAATAGGGGCTCTTAATCTGATCCACTGGGTCGAGATACGGTTCCTGGTAGTAGTGACATATTTATTTTGATATCAAACATTTTTTCCTTTCAGTCAGAATTATTATTTCCTTTAGAAATTTAAATTGATTTTTTGGGCAACTTTTTGAACTTCGATAAAAATATTTTCTGAAATAAAAAAATTTGAGCAATGAGATAATAATTTTAAAATATTAGTTCAAATTAAAAACTGGCTAATGGCAGTCACTCTTTAATTTATATTAATTGCACATCTATCTCAATTTAACAATAAATGTGTGAACATTTGTTTTGTAAGTGTTGTTTTTGTCATTTAAGGAAATGATGAAAGTACCATACTGATATTGAAGTAATCGTTATTTTTCTATCTGTTCTCTTCCAGATCGCTTTTGAAAGTGATTATATCGATACCTGGCCAGGTATAGGTATCGATTATGTAAGTTTCACAAGATCAACCAGAGGAGATTGTTCAAATGTGACAACTGTCACAACAACAACTTCAACTAAATTAACAACTCCAACAACAACAACAGCAACAACTAAATTTACATCAACTTCCACTACAACATCTCTAGCACCAGACCCATCATGTACCAATAATATGACAGGATTACCCTCTTGTAACTTTGACAGATCGGAATGTAGTTACGTAAGTTATGCTGAGAATAACGCCAATCTGAAATGGACGAGAGTTCAAAATAATCCAATACCTCACGACTGGCAGCCACCAAACAAATCTTCAGGTAGGAGAGTTCCTCAACATTGTTTTGTTCTTTTATTCTGATCTCGACTGATCAGCTAAATCAAAGTTTATTTATAGTTATTAATATATTTATAAAGTGGAAAAAATATCTTAAAATATAAGAAAAACTCTCTCGTTATACGAATTTTTCAGCCTAAAGTTTGTGAAGTGGTTTTAGCTCTATGACAAAGCCTTGGTCCTCAGCCAATGACATATGGAGGGTTTATAATGATTACAAGATTTTACGACAAAAAAATAAATAAATATAATTTTTAAAAGTTTAAAAGCAAACGCTTGTGTCGCATTAGGAAAAACTGTATTCCATTTTCCCCTTGTTACTTGAAAATCAAATAAAAAGTATTTAAAGTCTTTATCCCTAAAAAATATGATCGTAGCTTCAAAGGAACTTTTTAAAAGCTTTGAAAGAACATATAACTCTCGTTAGCATGTCTTCATGGTCACGGTATTGTGGTCATTAACTCCACACTGTAGAATTCCTTGAATAGATTTAATATTTTTCATCAACACCCAAAGATTTTATTGTGAGTTTTAAAAGAATGCTAATTAATCCGGGTAGCAAAAAAAGTTGTTTTTTTTGTCTTTTGTTCCTTGTTTGTTCTCAAGCAAAAGAACGTGTGCGTTATCAATTTTTATTATTAAAATTTTAATTTATTAAGGTAGAAATATTGAACAAATTTAATAGTAAAACAACTGACTAATTTGATATTTATAAGTTTATTTTAATAATAAATGTTTAGTATTGAATGTGAATTTTCTTCTTGTTTATTAAAGTGAAGCACTGTGAGCCCGGCCTAAGGCTGGGGTACAGCAATATTAAAGTGAAGCACTGTGAGCCCGGCCTAAGGCTGGGGTACAGCAATATTAAAGTGAAGCACTGTGAGCCCGGCCTAAGGCTGGGGTACAGCAATATTAAAGTGAAGCACTGTGAGCCCGGCCTAAGGCTGGGGTACAGCAATATTAAAGTGAAGCACTGTGAGCCCGGCCTAAGGCTGGGGTACAGCAATATTAAAGTGAAGCACTGTGAGCCCGGCCTAAGGCTGGGGTACAGCAATATTAAAGTGAAGCACTGTGAGCCCGGCCTAAGGCTGGGGTACAGCAATATTAAAGTGAAGCACTGTGAGCCCGGCCTAAGGCTGGGGTACAGCAATATTAAAGTGAAGCACTGTGAGCCCGGCCTAAGGCTGGGGTACAGCAATATTAAAGTGAAGCACTGTGAGCCCGGCCTAAGGCTGGGGTACAGCAATATTAAGCTATACAAGTTTTCATCTTATTATTATACTCATTTTTATTATTTTAAGTAACGCCATGCCATACAAAAGGTAAACCGAAAAAAGACAAATGGGATTATCTATATACTCCACATTATATTTTTATTATACAGGTTTCTACATGACTTTGTTTAACGGCAATACGGGCATTCCTGGACCGACTACACACACCAGAGCTCTCATCAGTACTGTTATTAGCCAGAACGTTAGAACCATTTGTATAGAGTTTCACTACAGTACGACCAACACATCACATAACATCAAAGTCTGGAATCAAGCTGACCCAGGCTATACGTCACGTGGTACTGATGTACTACTGTGGGAAATAAAAGATGTGAACACAGCAACACAATGGCGCACTGCTTACATCAGCACCTGTTTATGGGACAAATTTTATGTAAGTACATACAAGGTTTATTTTTAATTTACTAAAACAGGTCTTTTTAGCACGCTTTTATTTAGCATGCACATTATGTGTGTCAGATTTTTGCGTCAAATATTGAAACGTCATTTTGACACACTTTGCATTGCTCGACTGAGCTGAAATCTGGCAAATATCTGTATCTCCGCTAACAATACAATTTTTTTTTAAATCACTAGATCTGCTTCCAGATCAATGTTGCCGGCTGTCTATTCATTGGTTGATGTTGTTTTTTGTGGTGCTTTTTAAAAAAACTAAAAACTCAAAATTCGTCTTCAAGGTAATCAAAGAGAAGTAATGAAATACATAAAAACTATATTTTTGTGTGCTTATTAATGTGTGTGAATAATTTATTTTGCCCTTTTTAAAGCATTGGGAATAAAAGCGTGTTTTTAAAAATCAATTTTTTACCCATTTTTAAAAATTATTTGACTAATTTAAAATCAATAATTTCAACATTAAATATATTAAAAATAAAATGATTAATACATTGGCAACAATGATTTGGAAACTATTTTTTTTCAATTAAAAAAACTACAGTAGGTAAGTATATTATTGTTAATTTAAAAACAAATCATAGCTTAATTAACTAATTATTTGAGTAGAAACTATTTGTAAAATTTTATGTAAGTAGACATATGGTTACTTCGATTTTCTAAACGCTAATATCAAGTATCCTCAAACTACAGCTAGAATGACACTGATATTCCAATGTGGGAAAGAAAAGCCGAGACTCACAGAAATATTACATGTCTACATCATTCGGAAATTAGAAAAAAATAATAAAATCATTAAGCATTTAACAGATAGATGGTTTACTTAATATTATAAGATCCATTAAATAGAGAAAAATTGTTTTTAAATCCCTTATATTAACTTCACGGCCGTCTCTGTCTCTCTGTCTTGGGCGGGAGGAAAAAAAAGTAAAAAACAAACCCGTACAAACAAAATTTTTGACTATAAATCCCTTATATATGAGACATAACTAACAGTATTGATTATTTTCAAACGCTACAAACATTGACAGACTGACACCGAGTGATGTCCCTTGTCTTTAATAAATGGGGGTGGGACGTGAGGAGGTGTCGGCACGACGGTCGGCGTTAACTCAAACTCACGTGGAAGTGGAAGAAAAAAACAATAACAAACCGTGAATTTGAATTACATACCTCATATAAGGATAAACTAAAAATGCATTATTTTAATTACGGTACGTTCGATCGATCTGAAATTTTGATACCATGCATTGCTAGGTTAGACCGGTCCGTGTGCCAAATTTCAGCTCGATGGGAACACTGGAAGTGGGTCATTTTTTACTTTTGTTTTTCCGCCCGCCAATGAGATGATGAGATGACCGGCGGTGAAGTTAATATAAGGGATTTAAAAAACATACCCGTAGAAACAAAGTTTTTGACTATAAATCCATGATATATGAGACAGAACTTAAAGTATTTACAAATATCTACCGACTGAATCTGTCTTTACTCCCCTTTGCTTTTAACCCAAAAAGGGGGGGGCGTGGGGGTGGGAGAGGGTAAAGGTCTTGTCACCGATCGTTGGGCCGAGCTCACGGTGACACGCCAAATGTAAACAAAAGCACGCCGGTTTACCTGGTTTAAGCACGAGATGTGTTCACACCGGTGGCTGGCCTGAAGTCAAGTGACCCGTAAAATGTAAACGATAGCGACCTCTACATATAGTTTATATAGATAAACTAAAATGCATTAATTTAATTACGGTACGATCGATCGATCTGAAATTTTGATACGATGCATTGTTAGGTAAGACGGGTACGTGTGCCAAATTTCAGCTCGATCGGATAACGGTAAGTGGGTCAATTTTGACATTTGTTTTTCCGCCCGCCCAAGACAGAGAGAGACGGCCGCGAAGTTAATATAAGGTAATTAATAAAACAAATCCGTAAAAACAAAGTTTTTGACTATAAACCCCATATATGAGACATAACTAACAGTATTGATTATTTTCAAACGCTACAAACATTGACAGACTGACACCGAGTGATGTCCCTTGTCTTTAATAAATGGGGGTGGGACGTGAGGGGGTGTCGGCACGACGGTCGGCGTCAACTCAAACTCACGTGGAAATGGAAGAAAAAAACAATAACAAACCGTGAATTTGAATTACATACCTCATATAAGGATAAACTAAAAATGCATTAATTTGATTACGGTACGTTTGATCATTCTGAAATTTTGACACGATGCATTGTTAGGTTAGACGGGTTCGCGTGCCAAATTTTAGCTCGATCCGATCACGGGAAGTGGGTCATTTTTGACTTTTGTTTTTCCGCCCGCCCGCCCAGCCCATGAGATGACGACAGAGACGGCCGCGAATTTAATATAAGGGATTTAAAAAACAAACCCGTAAAAACAAAGTTTTTGACTATAAATCCCTTATATATGAGACATAACTAACAGTATTGATTATTTTCAAACGCTACAAACATTGACAGACTGACACCGAGTGATTCCCTTGTCTTTAATAAATGGGGGTGGGACGTGAGGGGGTGTCGGCACGACGGTCGGCGTTAACTCAAACTCACGTGGAAGTGGAAGAAAAAAACAATAACAAACCGTGAATTTGAATTACATACCTCATATAAGGATAAACTAAAAATGCATTAATTTGATTACGGTACGTTCGACCAATCTGAAATTTTGATACGATGCATTGTTAGGTTAGACGGGTCCGTGTGCCAAATTTTAGCTCGATCCGATTACGGGAAGTGGGTCATTTCCGACTTTTATTTTTCCGCCCGCCCGCCCGCCCGCCCAGCCATGAGATGACGACAGAGACGGCAGCGAAGTTAATATAAGGGATTTAAAAATGCATTAATTTAATTACGGTCAGTTCGATCGATCTGAAATTTTGACACGATGCATTGTTAGGTCAGACGGGTCAGTGTGCCAAATTTCAGCTCAATCGAATCATGGGAAGTGGGTCATTTTCGACTTTTTTTTTCCGCCCGCCCATGAGATGACGAGACGGCCGGGAAGTTAATATAAAGGATTTAAAAAACAAATCTGTAAAAACAAAGTTTTTGACTATAAATCCCTTATATATGAGACATAACTAACAGTATTGATTATTTTCAAACGCTACAAACATTGACAGACTGACACCGAGTGATGTCCCTTGTCTTTAATAATGGGGGTGGGACGTGAGGGGGTTTTATATATATCAAACTATGTGTAGAAGTCGCTATTGTTTACATTTTACGGGTCACTTGACTTCATGCCAGCCATCGGTGAACACATCTCGTGTTTTAACCAGGTGTACCGGCGTGCTTTTGTTTACATTTTACATGTCACGCCGAGCTCGGTCCAGTGATCGGTGACCAGACCTTTCCCCTTTCCCACCCACCCCTTCAGGGGTTATAAAGCGAAGGGAAGTTACGACAGATTCAGTCTTTAAATGTTTGTCGCGTTTGAACATAATTAATACTTTTAGTTATTTCTCATATATAAGGGATTTATCGTCAAAAACTTTGTTTTTAGGGTTTGTTTTATTTTAAGATCAAAATTTGAAATTTTTAAATCCCTTATATTAACTTCACCGCCGTCTCTGTCTTGGGCTCACGGTCGGTCGGTCGGGAGGGCGGAAAAACAAAAGTACAAAATGACCCACTTTCCGTGATGCCATCGAGCTGTAATTTGGGACATAGACTTGTGTCACCTAACAATGCATAGTATCAAAAATTCAGATTGATCGAACGTACAGTTATTAAATTAATGCATTTTTAGTTTATCTATATAAACTATATGTAGCGGTCGCTATTGTTTACATTTTACGGGTCACTTGTCTTCACGTCAGCCATTGATGACC
This sequence comes from Ampullaceana balthica, assembly GCA_944989445.1. Classification (NCBI taxonomy): domain Eukaryota; kingdom Metazoa; phylum Mollusca; class Gastropoda; family Lymnaeidae; genus Ampullaceana; species Ampullaceana balthica. The sequence goes on along the minus strand of CALYLW010000319.1, from coordinate 115,580 downwards.
ACATTTCGTGGAGGAGGATTTCACGCAGTCTTAGGCTGTAAATATTTGTCGCGTTGGAACATAATCAATATTTTAAGTTCTGTCTCACATATAAGGGATTTATAGTCAAAAACTTTGTTTTTAAATCCCTTATATTAACTACACCGCCGACTCGTTCGTCGTCTCGGCTCGTTCGTCTCGTCTCGGCTCGTTCGTCTCGTCCCGCGGAAAAACAAAAGTCGAAAATGACCCACTTCCAGTAAAGCCATCGAGCTGAAATTTGACACACGGGCCCGACTCACCTAACAATGCATCGTATCAAAATTTCAGATCGATCGAACGTACCGTAATTAAATTAATGCATTTTTAGACTATCTTAATAAATCACTATTTAGAACGTTTAGTAGTCGTCTGCTAGAGTTTTGACCTAGTTTTAAAATCAAGGGAGATAATTTGGTTTCAGTCTGCAAATGTTTGTCGCGTTTAAAAATAATCAATACTGTTAGTTATGTCTCATATATAAGGGATTTTTAGTAAAAAACTTTGTTTTTACGGGTTTGTTTTATTACGGGTTTGTTTGATTAAATCCCTTATAATAACTTCACCGCGTCTCTCTCTGTCGTTCGTCGTCGGGCGGGCGGAAAAACAAAAGTCCAAAATGACCCACTTTCCGTCATGCCAACGAGCTGAAATTTGGCACATGAACCCGTGTCACCCAACAATGCATCGTATCAAAGTTTCAGATTGATCGTACGTACCGTAATAAAATTAATCCATTTTTAGTTTATCTATATAAAACTATATGTAGAGGTCGCTATTGTTTACATTTTACGGGTCATTTGACTTCATTTGACTTCTCGCCAGCCATCGATGAACACATCTCGTGTTTTAACCGGTTAGAATTGACTCAGTTTCAGGCTGTAAATGTTATAGTCAATACTTTAAGTTCTGTCTCATATCTAAGGGATTTATAGTCAAAAACTTTGTTTTTACGGGGTTGTTTTTATTTCCCTTTTGACTATTTAAACCTCATTATACATAATTCCCAATGACACTAGCTCTATAGAACATAAAAAAACGGGGTGTTAAAATTTCAAATGATAAAACTGTAAAGAAATATTTCTATATAGATAATCATTGAGGGTTTTGTTATTTGAAAGTTTGAAACTGGTTCAACGATTTTACGACAAATTTTATGTATGATGAACCAATTGAGAAAAGTACGGAAAAAAAAGAGAGAATAGATTTTTGACGATTCAATTCTTTGAAAGTAGATTTTTACCTATCTTCTATTCTGGCCCATGTATGGGGAAAAGGTCTTTCTCTGTGTCTCCAAACATGTCTTCAACCGTACTTGTTAAACATTTTATAGTCAAATAATCCAGTTGTGAGAAACTTACAGTCTAAAGCACTGACACGATTGGTTGCTGCCATTGCTATGTGACTTACGTATCTTGTTTATTCCATGATAACAAGATATTACCGTAAGATGTATAAACATATTGTTTATTCCATGATCAACAAGATATTACCGTAAGATGTATAAACATATTGTTTATTCCATGATCAACAAGATATTACCGTAAGATGTATAGACAAATCTGAGAGGTGTTTTAACTCATATTTGTTATATATTATATTCAAATTATTTATCACATTTATTTTGTGAATAAAATTTTACAACTTAAAATTAGTTAAGGGTTTACATGTTTCATCCAATGTGTTAATCCCTTGCTCTGGCATCAACCACGGAAAGAGAGAGAGAGAGGGGGAGAGAGAGAGTGAGTGTTTGTGTTATAAAGAGAGAGATGGAGCGTGAGTGTGATAGAGAGAGAGTGTGTTAATGTCATAGAGACAGAGGGAGTGAGGGAGGGATAGAGTGAGTGTTTGTGTGATAAAGAGAGAGAAGAGATAGGGAGCATGAGTGTGATAGAGAGAGTGTGTTAGTGTCATAGAGACAGAGGGAGTGAGGGAGGGAGAGAGAGTGAGAGTGGATGTCCGATACCCTGTTCCAAAAGTTGTAGCCTGCAACATGTACTAACGTTCTGCAGAGATAAAATCATGTACTTTTTTCTGTGATTTTCTAGTTATATATGTATAATACTTTATACTTGTTTGCGAAATAATAGAAAAATTGTATGTAAAATTAAATTACTAACAGCTTAAATATTCAAATAATATTTTAAAAAACGTAAAAAACCAAATTTTGACCATAAATCCTTTATTTACGAGAAGTAACTAAAAGAATGTTCATTATAATACGCAGGGCAAGACCATCCAAAAATACAAAATTGTAGTTATGTCCTCGTAAAACGTGTTTAATATAATGCGCACCGATCAGGAATATGTTTATAAAAAGTGTTGTCAGTAAAATACGCACCTTATTGCGCGACAGAAAGGTTGTTGAATATAATACGCACCGCGACACTCAATCTCAAAAAATAAAATGATACATAGAAATAAAAAAAATAATCTAAACATTCAATAATTTAATTACAGTACATGCGATCGATCTGAAATTTTGATACATCGTTTTTATCATCGGCACGAAACTGCCTGAAAAATTGCAGCTCGCTAGCTTACGAGGAAGTGGGTTAAAAATCGATCCAAAGTTTTGCGACAAGCAAACAATCAACCAAACAGAAACCAGGGTTAATATAAAGGATTTAAATGGAAAAAAACGTAAAAAAAACAAATTTATGACTATAAATCCTTTATGTACGAGACATAACTAAAAGAATGTTCATTATAATGCGCAGCGCAAGACCATCCAAAAATACAAAATTGCAGTTGTGTCTTAAAACATGTTTAATATAATGCGCACCGATCAGGAATATATTTATAAAAAGTGTTGTCAATAAAATTACGCACCTTATTGTGCGATAGGAAAGATCGTTCAATATAATACGCACCGCGACACTATAGCAAAAAAATGTAACATGATACATAGAGTTAAAATAAAATAATCTAAAATTTCAATAATTTAATTACCGTACACGCGATCGATCTGAAATTTTGATACATTGTTTTTATAATCGATACGAAACTGCCTGCAAAATTTCAGCTCGCTAGTTTACGAGGAAGTGGGTTAAAAATCGATCTAAAGTTTTGGCGACAAGCAAGCCAGCAAACAATCAACCAAACAGAAACCATGAGTTAATGTAAAGGATTTAAGATCAGTTAATTTTTTTTATTCACCCCCTCCCCCATATTTTCAAAAGAATATATATTGTCATAACTTTCTCATCCCTAGATTGCTTTTGAAGGTGAGCTGACCAGTACAAACGGTGGTGTTGCCATTGATTATATCAGTACAACAAGATCAACAAGAGACTGTTCGAGAACAATAACAACAAACACATTACAAAGTAACCAAACCACAACAACAAAAATTACCACTACCAACCCAAAACCAACTACTACGCCAACAACAACGCCAACTACTACCACACCAACTACTACCACACCAAACACTACCACACCAACTACAACAGCACCAACTACTACCACACCAACTACAACAACACCAACTACTACCACACCAACGACAACAACACCAACTACTACCAAACCAACCACTACCACACCAACTAAAACAGCACCAACTACAACAACGCCAACTACTACCACACTAACTACTACTACACCAACTACAACAACACCAACTACTACAACACCATCTACTACTACACCAACTACAACAACACCAACTACTACCACACCAACTACAACAACACCAACTACTACCACACCAACTACAACAACACCAACTACTACTACACCAACTACAACAACACCAACTACTACCACACCAACTACTACTACACCAACTACAACAACACCAACTACTACTACACCAACTACTCTTACACCAACTACTACTACACCAACTACAACAATACCAACTACTAATACACAAACTACAACAACACCAACTACTACCACACCAACTACAACAACACCAACTACTACAACACCAACCACAACCACACCAACTACTACAACACCAACTACTACCACACCAACTGCAACAACACCAACTACTACCACAACAACTACAACACCAACCACTACCACACCAACTACAACAACACCAACTACTACCACACCAACTACAACAACACCAACTACTACCACACCAACTACTACCACACCAACTACTACCACACCAACTACTACCACACCAAGTACTACCACACCAACTACTACCACACCAACTACTACTACACCAACAACAACAACACCAACTACTACCACACCAACTACTACCACACCAACTACAACAACACCAACTACTACCACACCAACTACACCTACAACACCAACTACACCTACAACACCAACTACTACAACACCAACTACAACAACACCAACTACTACACCAACTACAACAACACCAACCACTACCACACCAACTACAACAACACCAACTACTACCACACCAACTACAACAACACCAACTACTACCACACCAACTACAACAACACCAACTAATACCACACCAACTACAACAACACCAACTACTACCACACCAACTACAACAACACCAACTACTACCACAACAACTACAACAACACCAACTACTACCACACCAACTACAACAACACCAACTACTACCACACCAACTACACCTACAACAACACCAACTACTACCACACCATTTACACCTACAACAACAACAACTACTACCACACCAACTACACCTACAACAACACCAACTACTACCACACCAACTACACCTACAACAACACCAACTACTACTACACCAACTACTACCACACCAACTACAACAACACCAACTACTACCACACCAACTACACCTACAACACCAACTACTACAACACCAACTACAACAACATCAACTACTACAACTCAAACTACTACTACACCAACTACAACAACACCAACCACTACCACACCAACTACAACAACACCAACTACTACCACACCAACTACAACAACCCCAACTACTACCACACCAACTACAACAACACCAACTACTACCACACCAACTAATACCACACCAACTACAACAACACCAACTACTACCACACCAACTACAACAACACCAACCACTACCACACCAACTAAAACAATACCAACTACTACCACACCAACTACAACAACACCAACTACTACCACACCAACTACAACAACACCAACTACTACCACACCAACTACACCTACAGCAACACCAACTACTACCACACCAATTACACCTACAACAACACCAACTACTAACACACCAACTACACCTACAACAACACCAACTACTACCACACTAACTACACCTACAACAACACCAACTACTACCACACCAACTACAACAACACCAACTACTACCACACCAACTACACCTACAACAACACCAACTACTACCACACCAACTACTACCACACCAACTACAACAACACCAACTACTACCACACCAACTACAACAACACCAACTACAGCCACACCAACTACACCTACAACACCAACTACTACCACACCAACTACTACTACACCAACTACAACAACACCAACCACTACCACACCAACTACAACAACACCAACTACTACCACACCAACTACAACAACACCAACTACTACCACACCAACTACAACAACACCAACTACTACCACACCAACTACAACAACACCAATTACTACCACACCAACTACAACAACACCAACTACTACCACACCAACTACAACAACACCAACTACTACCACACCAACTACAACAACACCAACTACTACCACACCAACTACAACAACACCAATTACTACCACACCAACTACAACAACACCAACTACTACCACACCAACTACACCTACAACAACACCAACTACTACCACACCAACTACACCTACAACAACACCAACTACTACCACACCAACTACACCTACAACAACACCAACTACTACCAAACCAACGACACCTACAACAACACCAACTACTACCACACCAACTACACCTACAACAACACCAACTACTACCACACCAACTACACCTACAACAACACCAACAACTACAAAGCCAACACCAAAAACAACCACCGCTCATACAACAATATTTTCCAATTTAACAACTACTTTCCCAATAATAACAACGCATATCATCCCAATGACAACTACTACACCAACAGCAAAAACTACTACCACATCTACAACCCTCACCACTCCATCAACAAAAACTTCACCAACATTTAATAGAACTTCATCGCTAGCTACGATTCTCTCCACAAGCGAAAATATACTTACGACAACATCGACTAACAGCCTGTTAACAGCGACGTTAAAACCATCTGATGACGTCACAACTCAGTCACCAGCAACCACCCCAAAGTCCACCACGGCCCACATCGCCACACCAACGCCCCCTAGTCATATAACCACACAATCCAAGCCAGCCACACCTACAACTGCCCACAAAACAACCCACGTGACTCATCGGATGACCCAGGGGAGAGCATACAGTGACGCCAACACGGGAATTAACAGCACAACAAAAACAGCGCTCATAGCTGTCTTCTCTTGTATTGGTGGCCTTCTGGTCGTGGTTGTGCTCATTGTCTGTCTGCGCCGTCGTAAGGGCCACGCCTATGATCACTCTACTTATCTGACAGATGAGGCCGTGTTTGATCGGACACGTGTTCATCCGGGATCTTACCCCATGACTCGTGTAAACAAACATTGAGTCCACATCGAATCAATGACCATTTTGAAATTTCTGTGATCTATTTCATGTTCAAAAAAAAACTTTACGTAAACATTTGGTCGAATTTGTATACGTTATTAATGTTATACGTTATTAATGTTATTAAACAAGTATGTACAATTGTAAACTGGAATATTTCAAGTTGACATAAATCACCTTAAATATAAGATTGTTTAGTTTCAATGAAATGTTCTTTCCAAAGTAATGGAAGCCATGATAGACATATCTATTTATACTTATAAAATTGAAATAATTATTTTCTTTTAAATTTCTTTATTGAAGGTCTTCGATGAAGTTTACCAGCAATTACGAAATTAATCAAAATATGGACCAGCAAAAAACATAAGCCTTCCTAAAAAGCCCAGGCTATACAGAGCTCTCGTTAAAACTATAGTCCTGTATGGATGTGAGCAGGGCCGGATTAAGCCGTCTTGGTGCCCTAGGCATCACCCCACAGGGTGGCCCCTTCTGCCTCGGGCCACGATATTCCAATGACCGCTTTGATGTTCAATATTAAGCAATAAACTAACAAAGAAAACAGTTGTTAACACATGTTTGTACCACTATCACTCATATAAAATCTTCAATAAGGTATTTCTGAAATAAAATTAATACTTAATTAATTTTCTAATTATAATTATTATAATAGAAAAAATAATGTATTTTTTTAATAGATGAAAAAGTCAGAGAGAGCATACCTTTAAATTTCAAAGTTTTTTGTTCTAGATTCATATCTGGCAAAGTTTTGGAGTACATCATCAAAGTTAATTTTGCGCAACAAGTCTGCCTCAATCATAAGCAGAGATTAGGAATCAAGCATTTTTTAATTTCATTGTCAATCTAATTGGATTTTTTGTACATATCAACTAAGAAAAAGAGCGCTCAGTTGAACAGTTTGTAACCATTAATGTTAAAATATGCGCAAGGCAATTTCTACATTTGGAAAAGCACACACGATGTTTTCTCTATTACTTTGTATAGTTCTGCATGACTGAACGTGCTATATTCACATTGTGATGCACGAAACTTGTGGCGAATATATGAGTGTAACTTTTGTATTTCAGTTTATAAATTATTGTTCAGATCTTCAGGATAAGCATTTATTAGTCATATATATAACACTGAGATGTTTGTGGTACATCAACCAGACAAGAAAATCGAACTGCTATATCATTATATACCTGTCCTCGTCTACTCATCTCTGGCTCAAGTTTGTCAACAATGGCGTAGAACGCAGAAATACGAAATTTGTCTCGGCTATCAGAGATACCTCAGGGGCATCACCATCAATGACCACTGTCTTTCGTTTATGATTATGGGTCAAAGTTGACGGATAATCCACACCTGTTTTTTTTTCTTTTGCAGCGTCTTCAAATCTTTCAAAACCATTCCTATATTCATGGATGCAAGCGTTCTGTAAGTAAAGAATACAAATCAGCACTCGTTTTCAAGTTCAAGTGATCATTTTGTAGAGCTTGACTGACCCTGTGAAAATGTTGTAACACTTCTTCCCAAAAGACAAGCATGGGAGGACAATCTAATTCTCGCATCTTCTTTGCGATTTTTTCTGCTTCTCTTCTGGTGTCCCCATTATGCGACTGGTCTTCTTGTAAACATTCTAACGCTTCTATAATATGAGGATGAGACTTTAGAATAGTTTCATTTGCAACAGCATGTGCTTCCCATATGGTATCGAAAAGAGACTTTTCCAACATTTCACAATGCATGCTTTCAAAATATTCCATCTGTTAGAAGAAGCTGAGAAAAAGGTATAGATAGATCAGTTTCACTGTATGGAAGAAGTTTAATGCCTTTAAACAATGGTCAGTGGCACTTCAGCCTACCAGATTTAGTGAATGGGCAGCACAGGGTATGTATATAGCAAACTCATTTTCCTCTAGAATTTTTTTCTGCATGTAGCATTTAGACATATTAGCAGCGTTATCCTAGGACTGACCTCAGCATTTCGAAATATCAATATTGCAAACTTCATGTAAGTACTGCAACTCTTGCTTAGCCATACCTTCACCGTTTGACATTGCAGCTCCAAGAAAGTCAAAAAGCGCTCATTGGGCTCTCCATCTACCACATATCGAAGAACAACGCTTCACTGATCTATAAGTGAAATATTGGGTATTGACAAGCTTAATGTTAATTGACCTAAATGGGAAATATCGGATGTTGAGTCTACTGATTAGCTAAAATAACCGGAAGCCTTTACTTTATCTACAATTACTTCGTGGGTTTTTTGGGAGATAATTTCAATCAGTTCTTTACAAATAGTTTTTCATAAAAAAGAAGGATTTTCTCCAACTCCCCAGATAATTTCCATTTTGTAAAGATTCAAATTTTTCATTTATTGTCTCTCTTAAAGCAAGACCACGCTCAGCTATAGTACAAATAGCCTCTACAGCTCGCATTAAAACATGTTCAAGTAACATGCAGTCTTAAAAAATAAAGCTGTATTCTTGATTATCAACTTATTAGCACAAACATATCTTTAAAAAGTTTTTAAAATAGCAAACGAAAAATATCGAAGAAAAATATAAAATAAATAGCAAAAATAACTGAGTGGGACGTATTTTACCCCTCAGGCTGTTGGAGAAGGTTAAATAATGTGCGATTCAATATTACATTTGCTAAATGCTAATGTCATGTCAATTACGTGGGGATACCGGAACAATATACACATTTGTCTTGATGACTTGTGGTGCCCCCTAAATGCTCGGTGCCCTAGGCACGTGCCTTGTTTGCCTAATGGTTAATCCAGACCTGGATGTGAGACCTGGACACTACTGGCAACCAGTGAAAGCAAGCTGCAGGCATTTGAAAACAAATGCATGAGAAAAATTATCCAGATCTCTTATCTAGACCACAAGACCAATGAATATGTCTGGGACAGAATAAACTCTATTGCGGTCGTCAAGAAACCGTTATGGGGACAATTAAGAGTAAGATGGCATGGTTTGATTATGTACTGCGACATGATAGTTTGACAAATATCATCCTTCAAGGCACTGTAGATGGGGGCCGGCAAAGAGGTTGACGACGGAAAAGTTTGCTTGACAATATAAACGATTGGAAAGGGCTGAGTTGGAATGAATCACTGGCCGCCGCTCAAGATGGACGAATGTTGAGATCGGTGTCTGTTGATGTGTCCCTGCGCCGTCCCATCCCCCTCCCAGTGGCGGATTTAGGTTTGTCTGCGTGGGGGGGGGCAGGAGAATTTCAGGGGGCGCCGCAAAAATTTTTTTTATTCATCACTTAGTACAAATATTTCTAGGTGCTGAAATAAAATTCATTTGTCTAAATTGCTGGTTCTGCAATGAAGATTAGAAATTTGATATGAGATTCAATCTTATTGCTATATTTTATGTTGAAAAAAAACATTTCTGCTCACTTTAAATGTGAGATTTACTTTAATAAGTTTTCATCTTAAGAGACTGCTGCAGTCTCAAATATGAAATCTAAGGTGTGTTGTTTATGTTACATACATTTTCAGAGTTGCCCTGTGGCAACTTGCTAGACAAAAAGAAACATCTAGTCTTAAGTAGATATGGTTAATCAATTGAATTTATGAAAATGGTAGTTAATTTGGGAGCTGTTATTTGTGACAAAATCTAAATTTCTCATAATCCTTTGTGTTCACTTTCAATTGCTGAATATCCTAGCAGACTTTAACATAGAAAACTCAGCATAATAAGTTTATAGTCTTTGGGCTAAATAAAACATCTAAAATGTTTTGATAATGAGGTAGAATTTGATTAAATTTTGTTATAGGCCTCCAATAGTTTGTTGTACTATCTGCAAGATGACTCATCAGTTTGTTCAGCTTGCCATAAATAGCAGTGACAGTAACTCAAACAAATAACTAAGTGTTAAATAATAAATGCTGCGTTGATCATTCAAAGTACATTATTTAATATTCTTTTTGTTTACATCAAACCATTGCAATGAATCTCTTCAATATACAAACAATTGCTTTATATTCAGGAGAGTAATAGGTCACAAATGCAAACAAAATATAATGTATTTTAAAAAATGTTAATAATTAATAAAAGGCCTAAGTAATTAAAGAAATCATTTATCATATACATATTATATGCATATATCATATGTAGGATAAAAAGATGACAGTAAATTATGAACTTAGTTCCAAAGAGAACAACTTATTTTTACTAATAAAATTTTAAGAGCTACTGTTTTTAGTTCATGTAATAGTTTTTTATCTGAAAGAATGAAATGAGAATTTTAGCTGGGCAAAATAGTTCAGTTTAATACCAGGTAATCTAATGCTACAAATAATGAAAACACAGAGACTTTGGTGGAGCGGATTGGTCAGGATTAGTAACACACACACACAAGAGAGCCCAATAATATTATACTTATAAATAAACTAAACAATTTACTTCAGAATTTAAAAAAATAATTTATCACTGGAAGTTTGAGCATACAACTTTGGGAAGATCAATGAACTTTACACAAACAATGATTGTAAGTTCCTTAAATAAACATTGAAAACTCTAATAAGAATGCAGGACTAAACACAAACCATGGATAAGCATAGGACGCACTATTCTTCTGTATAGAAGGAGCGTCTGTAACAGATAAGATACGATAAGATAGAGCCCTGAGCCCTATATAAATTGCTTTCTACGTGATTTCATTGAAGCAAAACGATTTATCGTTGATTCAAAGTCAACGTTCTCAGCTAGATCACGTTCAATTGAAATTAATGCCAATCCAGACCGACGTTCGTTTGTCATTTTGAGCGCAAATAATTTTTGATGAGTTAAATCTACTGAAACTTCTTTCATCAGTAGCACTGCTAACAGGAAGAGTCAGTAAATTTTATAGAGTATTGACAAATTAGGGAGACCTGATGCCATTTGTTTTTCAGTCAAGAATGACTGAAACCTTTTTAAGTTGTAGCTCACTAGATAATGGTAAGATATATTGGCGCATACAAATCTTTGAAGGTATCATATTCTACGATTGCTTCTTCAAGGTTAATGTCGTGTTTGTGAAATTTTGCATAAACTTTGAAAAGAATCTTTATTTTCTTCCGACATTTGTGATGGATCAATACAATAGAAATAAGTAACTGTGCTCCAAAAGTCATTAAATCGATCATCTATTTGTGTTACAAGTGTATCCATGATAGTGAAGTACGTTTCAGATTTAAAGCGTGTAGTTGGATCATCAACCATTTTATCTCTGCTAAGTTCGCCTGCCATGCTTTTCTTTTTTGCAATTCACTTCTCTTTAAATTCTGTTTTAACATCTAGTTTTGAACCATTTTCGTTAATAAATGATTTGACATCTACATTCAGAATTTCAAAGGCTTCATCGCTTATCATTTCAACAAACTTATTTCTTCCAACATCGATCAATTGAATTGTTTTGAAAAGGCGTTGCAAGTAGTTTGATAACACGAAGATAACTTTTGTACAAATAGCATCAGAAAAACAAAAGAATATTTTGTTATTAAAACAGATAGTCACATAACTTCTGCTCTGACACTTCCTTTATATTCTGTTGATTCCCCTGAATCAAGTGTGGCTAGAATAGCAGAGAATGATCCGACAACTGCATGAACTGCATGCTTACGGCTTGCTCATCTTGTATCAGAAAGTCGTTTCAGAGTATCTACTGTTGATTTATATTGAGATTTCTGGTGTTCTTTAAGAGTATGTAGACGTGGTAAAACTAGACGTAAGGAATGCATACAACCTTAAATCTATGCCAAAAAAACAACAACTGTACATCACTGTTTACAGACATTGCTTCGATTGTAACCAAATTCAAAACATGGGCACAACAATTGGGTTAAAGTTTCTTTATCTGACTTTGAAGGCCACTCTTAATTCCAGAGTAAGCCTGTCCTCGACAGAGTGTGAAATCAATGGTTCGCTTTATAGTTCCTTTAAAATCTTCTCAGCAAATGCAGCAGTATTTTTAATTATTTATATTTTCTTAGAGTCCCATAAACGGTGGCTAATGTTTCCATTAGAACCTACTAGGGGCGGTGCTTGGTAGAGTTTGGTGGGCGCCCCATCTCCCTTCCAGGTCAGCGGAGGAATTTCTTAGCGTTAGTCATTCCATTTTTATTGTGACTTTAACGTGGGTCTAGATCCCACGCCCCTCAGCTTGTGAGGCGAGCACACTATTTGCTACCCAGCCACTGTTTACCAAAGTATAAAAGCCTATAAATCTTTCCACAACATGTCCTGATTTTAAAAAAAATTAACGTAAAGAAACTGACATCTGATCAATTCTAGATATATCAATGTTTGAATCAATAATTAAAGCAGAGAATTGTGCAGACTTAACTTCATTATCAACTGTGGCCGATAATTCAGATGCGAGTGATTGATTTAAGCCATATATTACGGTTTCATCATTTGAAATACGATATTTATAGCAAGCAGTTTGGTGTTGTTTACAAGTTTCGTGTTTAGCAATCTTTTTTTCTGCTCTTGTGACACCTTTTTATTGTTCATCGAGGGCGTCTTTACGGGGCGCCATTTTAGACCCAACAGGGGCACGAGGGGGTCAAGCCGCCCCCTGCCCTGTAGCTAAATCCGCCACTGCCCCCTCCCCAACGTCCGCAACGGTCACGGGACTGATGATGATGATGGTGATAGTAAAACAGGTCACGGTATTTGGAAGACTATTTATTCGAAAATAAAATAATGTTATCGGCTAATTCCTAATTAAAAAAACTCCCCAACTTTAACGTTCTTATTTTATTGTTGATATTAACTTATATGATTTCTTCAAAATATCTGTTTAGTATGCTATGTGTCAGGTGTAATAACGAACATAATATAAAACTGAAACAAAACTCGTAGCCGCGAGGTCAGATAACGCGTGTTCTTATGGTCATAATGCTTTGGTTGTGAGTGAACTCTTCTACCCGTGAATTGGTTTTGTTTATATAACTGGGTTGGGCGCGCCTGGACTGAGAGGGGCTGAAAGACTCAGTATTTTATTGTCAAAGAGGAAGGAGACTGACAATCGGAGAGAGAGAAATGAGCTAGAGAGTTTTCTAGCATTTGAAGAGAGAGAGAGAGAGAGAGAGAGAGAGAGAGAGAGAGAGAGAGAGAGAGTGATACAGTTATTGACTGAGATAAAACTAGATGTCGAAAAGATTTCATTGTGTTAAAAATCTGGACTTATTAAATAATTCATTGAAGTGTATCATGTATTGTCTTTTTGAATTCAATTTATTAATTTTTATTAATTTTTATTAATTTTAATTGTGTGTAAGCTAAGTCGGAAAAAAGAGGGGTCTGAACGGACTAAAGCCAGGGGCCCCCGATAATTTAGGGGCCCCCAAATTTAGTATATTTTATAATAAAGGTGGACAAATGCTTGCATGAATCCCTGAAAATATCATAAATTAAATAAATTAATAAAATCTTTTCTATTATTTTGATCGCTATTAGGACCTGCATCGCATCATTTAACGCCCAGTCACTTGGGCCATGTGACAAACATAATTGACTGGGTATTGCACAAACCTGACGATAACATTGTCAAATCTGCAACAGTAACAGAAGAGCTATCCTAGGATCACTTCTGTGTTATATGTGAACTTAGTGTGATCGCCCCCCCCTACTCCCGCAAAATTCCAGGACTTTCTAAATCTGCGTGGCACGAACCACGATGCATTCCGGCAAGATCTAAGTGTGGCCGTGTCCCCTGACCTCTGCCCCACTTTGGATATGCTGAATGGTGCACTACGCACTGTGCTGGATAAACATGCCCCTGTCATCCGCCACAATGTCAAGTCAACACAGACAGCTTCCTGGTATTCAACAATAAGGGATGAACTTTGACGCGCAAAGAAAGATCGCCGTCTAGCTGAAAAGAAGTGGTTGAAGACAAGACTTGTCGTACAAAAGCGAATTTATTCTACCGCCAAGCGACGTGTGACTAACATCGTACATCAAGCAAAAACCTTGTTCTATAGTAATAAAATACTCACAAGTAGTACTAGTAGGCTACTATTTAATGTATGTAATAACCTCAGAGGGAGTGGTAAAGCTGTAGTCCTTCCCTCTGTATATCCATTACATCAACAACATGATATATTTTGTAATTTGTTTACAAACAAAATTGCCGAAATTCGGGATGAGCTTGACAGAACGATGTTACCACCACATAATTTATCTCCTTTTGCTGTGAGGTCAAACTTTGAAATCTTCCAGCCTGTTACGGAAACTGAGGTCAAAGCTTTTATTCTAAAATCTAAACCAACGTCCTGCTCTCTTGATCCAATCCCCACTCCACTATTGGTTGAGTCACTAGATCTCTTACTCCCAACAATAACCAATATAGTAAATGAGAGTCTAACATCTGGTTCTTTTACCACCTTATGTAAATCTGCTGTAATAAAACCATTGCTAAAAAAACAAGGGTTAGACCAAAACAATTTAAACAACTATCGACCTGTGTCTAATATTTCATTTATATCGAAGGTCATAGAAAAACTTGTCTTTGCTTATCTTAACGAAAACAGTCTTCTAAGTCCTAATCAGTCGGCCTACAGACCTTCTCACAGCACAGAGACCACCCTGTTGAAGGTAACAAATGACCTCCTACTCGCACTGGACAGTGGGAAAATCACTATATTGGTCCTCTTAGATCTTAGTGCAGCCTTTGACACCGTCGACCATCAAACGTTGCTAAAAACCCTGCAAAATTATTATTTTTTATTTCTGGCTCAGTTCTGGCTTGGTTTCAATCATACTTATCTAACAGATCAGAAGACAAGACTTGTCGTACATAAGCAGAAAAGAAGTTGTGACAGAGAACAGCCAGTTTGTAATAATTTCTTGTATAGGTAGCCAATGAAGTGAGTAAAGTAGCGGAGTAACATGGTCATGTTTTTTTTTCTTTTCCTTTAGAGCTAATCTTGCAGCTGAATTTTGAACTTTCTGTAGTTTTTCAATGCATTGTTTTGGCGCACCTGACAGAAGAGAATTGCATAATCTATACGAGCTAGTACAAGAGCACAGACTAGAGTTTTTGTGGCACTAACTGTTAAGTAATGACGGATTGATCTGATCTGACGAATGGCAGTGTAGGCAGAGTGACAGATGTGACTGATGAAGCTTTTGGTAGACATATTATCAGAAATAATGTAGCCAAGATTCTTAGTAGATGTTTTGAATAGTATATCAGAACTAGCCACCTGAATACAATTCGGAAGAGACAAATTACTGAGTGATTTATTGTTGCAGAATAGGAGTGCTTCTGTTTTGTCATCATTCAGTTTGAGCTTGCTGAAAGTCATCCAAGACTTAACCTCACCAATGCGCTCCTACATCAATTGGACAGTTGAGTCAATATCAGAGGGATCAGTGTGACTGTACAGCTGAGTATCATCTGCAAATGATTGGCTTTTAACTGAATGCTTTTCGAGCAGTAGAAGTAGTGGCCTTGTATACAGCACGAAAAGTACCGAACCCAAAACGGAGCCCTGAGGCACACCATAAACCAAGTGAGCTTTGTAAGAGATACAGCCATCTACTGATACCACTTGTGATCTGTTAGATAAGTATGATTGAAACCAAGCCAGAACTGAGCCAGAAATTCCAAAATTATTTTGCAGGGTTTTTAGCAATGTTTGATGGTCAACTGAGTCAAAAGCAGCACTAAGATCTAAGAGGACCAATATAGAGATTTTCCCACTGTCCAGTGCGAGTAGGTCATTTGTTACCTTCAACAGGGTGATCTCTGTGCTGTAAGAAGGTCTGTAGGACGACTGATTGGGACTAAGAAGAGAGTTGTCATTAAGATAAGAAAAAGTTGTTTTTAATTGAAAAGCAATACAATTAACTACAAGTGAGAAAAGCAATGTAAAAGTATTTTTTTAGGCCACTCTAAACAGCGACAATTTCACAAAAACAAGAAAGGACTTGTAAATATGGAATTTTTTTTACTTTGATGTCACGCCTCTGAAACGGTGTGAATCAGTGTGATCTGCACCCACCTAACTACTTCATTGCATTTGCAATATTTTACATTACCATAAAAACTATTTGTATACTCGTATATTGCGTGCTATTTCTATTTGAGATAACCAATCGTTGCTCGGTGGCTCTTTAAAAGAAGACACCCTTCAAACACCTTTCGGATCAAAAGAGTCGATAAAGCATAGATAGTAATGATAAAGCATAGATAGTCATGATAAAGCAGCTTTATCTTTCAGTTCTCTGTGTCCATTTAAAGTCCTGAAAATGTTTTAGCCTCTGCTGTTAAATAATTGTTATCTATATTCAATACATAATCTGCTATGCATTCTATTATCTGAAACTTCCATGAAATGTTATTGTACCAAATAAAAAAAGAAAGCTGACTAAAAATAACACCTTTGATACATCATCCTTATTAACACTTTTAATATGTTCATCACATGGACTACTTCATGTGTTTATTCTTAGTTTCTTTTGTTAAAATGATGAAATGAAATTATAAGATGAAGACAATGACGAAAATGGTTTCTTGTTTTAGTTTCTTTAAGTTCTGGTCGAGTTTGTTGTACAAGGGTACTATCTGGCGAGGAACTGGACGTTTCGTTTATTTTATTCTATTTCTTATGATTCTCTCACAGACCATCAATATTGGTAAGTAGACGCAGAGTTTTTATATTAACAGTATTATTTGTCTGAGTTATACAGTTCCTCCATATCTATGTTCAAAATGCAGGCAATCTGATTCACATCAAAAGTAAAAAAGGAAAGCATCTGGCATTTAAAAAAAAACAGCATATCCTCAAAAAGCTAATTGTACTTAATAATTTTCAAAAAAATTTCCTTTAAAAAATGCCTCTTCTCCGTTGAGTCTGTGATATCTTAAACACCTTCAAAATGATCTCTATCATAAGCTCCTGTGCATTAACATTGACATCCCTAGTTTTAGTTTATTCCAAAGGTTCAATGATTTCTCTCAGGGGATTCAGATATTAATAATTCAACAGAGATTTGTCATTTTCAACGGAGATTTTTCATTACGTTTTAATTTTGTGGTTCGTTCAAATTCAAAGCATCTTGGCCCTATTTTTCTATTATGTTCGTTTCAAAAGCTTTTTGGAAAACAAAACAAAATTGCCTGGCAAGCACTGCATGCTTAAATTTTCCACACAGAAAATGTATGTCAACGTGACTTAATTTGAATTGAAAAAATGGTTACACATATAAAACAAAGTCTTGCTTTAAATTTTGGTGATAATTTTTTTGTCTCATTTGAAATGTTCAACGAGATTGCAAAAATGATGTGATTGTTCCTGTTTATGTTCGCTTTAATAGCGGGAATCATCTGAAACAACAACACCCCTAGCTATATGATCGTGTATAGTGTGTAGACGACTTGACCATATGTTGGAGGATGGGAGATTCTTTGAGTATTATACCGTAATATTTTAGATGTTGATATTATACCGTAATATTTTAGAAGTTGATATTATACCGTAATATTTTAGATGTTGATATTATACCGTAATATTTAGAAGTTGATATTATACAGTAATATTTTAGATGTTGATATTATACCGTAATATTTAGAAGTTGATATTATACCGTAACTTTTAGATGTTGATATTATACCGTAATATTTAGATGTTGACATTATCATTATACCGTAATATTTTAGATGTTGATATTATACCGTAATATTTTAGATGTTGATATTATACCGTAATATTTTAGAAGTTGATATTATACCGTAATATTTTAGATGTTGATATTATACCGTAATATTTAGATGTTGATATTATACCGTAATATTTTAGATGTTGATATTATACAGTAATATTTTAGATGTTGATATTATACCGTAATATTTTAGATGTTGATATTATACCGTAATATTTTAGGTGTTGATATTATACCGTAATATTTTAGATGTTGATATTATACCGTAATATTTTAGATGTTAATATTATACCTTAATATTTAGATGTTGATATTATACCGTAATATTTTAGATGTTGATGCGTCAAACCTAAATTTACGTAAACAATAAATGTACTTTAAAATTAACACCTGGTGGGTTACATCAATATATATAACAATCAATGTATGTATGTATGTATGTATGCATGTCTGTTATAGCTGACTAAACCATTCATCCGATCGCCATGAAACTTTTGGAGACTTTTGAGTACGCTCCCGGGATGGAAATAGGCTACTTTTTAAATCCCTTATATTAACTTCACCGCCGTCTCTGTCTGTCGTCATCTCTGTCTCTCTTTCTTGGGCGGGCGGAAAAACAAAGTCAAAAATGACCCATTTCCCGTAAAGCCAACGAGCTGAAATTTGGCACACGGACCCGTGGCACCTAACAATGCATCGTATCAAAATTTCAGATCGATCGAAAGTATCGTAATTAAATTAATGCATTTTTAGTTTATCTCTATACGAGGTATGTAATTCAATTTCACTGTTTGTTATGTTTTTTTCACGTGATTGTTCAGTCACGCGTTGACGCGACCCATCGAAGTACCGGCGTGCTTTTGTTTACATTTTACGTGTCACGCTGAGCTCGGTCTAGCGATCGGTGACCAGACCTTTCCCCTCTCCCAACCCCCCACCCCCTTTATACAGCAGGAGTTAAGGCAGATACAGTCTGTAAATGTTTGTCGCATTTGAAGATGATCAATACTTTTATTTATGACTCATATATAAGGGATTTATAGTCAAAAACTTTGTTTTTACGGGTTTGTTTTATTTTTCAAAATTTAATACTCATGGGGCGCCGGGGGCCCATAATGAGAATTTTTTCTTATATAAGCTATATAAAAATTAGTTTAAGGCTTAGCTGCTTGGAAAATGAATGGATCTTGACCAAACTTGGTACATAACAACTTGATACCCTATATTAAAATACTATAGGGCACTAATTTCCTAATGTTCATTTATTCGGGGCTGGGGGCCTAAAATGTCTTTTTTCATAAACGTTTAAGATTTTATTCCCAATTCAATTATTAAAGATATTGAGAAATATAGATAAATGATATCTTGCACTAATTGGGACCTGGGTCTCTTAATGTCGTGTTTTGCTTATATGAGCTTTATAAAATTAGTTTATGCGTTAGCTACTGAGTAAATGATTGGATCTTAACCAAACTTTGTATATAAAAACTTGGTAGCCCACATTAAAATAACAAATGGCACTGCACTTCTTTGTTGTCCAATTGTTGAGGGCCGGGGGCCCCAAATGTCATTTTTAAAATACTCTAAGAAATTATTTCCCACTCAGTTTTTAACGATCTTGAGAAATATATCCATGAGGAAACTGAATTTAAATGAACAGGTTTTCAAAATGTACATCTTGAACCGAATGGGCCCAGGGGCCCCTTAATGTATATTTTCATTATATTAGCTATATAAAAATTAGTTTAAGTGTTAGATAATGAGAAAAAAACTGGATTTTGACCAAACTCGGTATATAAAAAATTAAGAGCCTAACTTAAATTAATATAGGGCACTGAACTGCTAATTTCCATTTCCTCGGGACTGGGGGCCCTAAATGTGTTTTTTATTAATTTTTAATATTGTATTTCCCATTCAATTTTACACGATATTGATAAATATAGATAAATATATTTATATATTTGCTATGAAATTGATTGAAATGAACAGATTTTTAACTTCATATGTTAAACTGTTAGGCCCGGTGACCCTTAATGTAAATGTAATTCCTTTTTTTTTATCTATATGTATTCCTTTTTACTGAGATATTGCAACGCACGACGGGTCTTCTAGTACCAAATAAAAACAGACTACTCTTCTGTCATAAGTCATACAATAACATTTAATGAATAAAAATTGTATATATATATATATATATATATATAATATATATATATATATATATATATATATATATATATATATATATATATATTTGGGCTGCGGAAATTAACGATTAATTTCTCGATTATTCTTTAAAAATTTTTAACGATTAAATTACTTTTTAACGATTAATCGACCCATCAAAAAGTTTTAAAAAATAATATTAAATAGCGGCCGATAAATAAAACATTGCTTGACTATTATACGAACATTTTGGTTTTAAACTATTGACTGACGGGAATGTTCAAAATGTTGATAAAATTTGCCTACCATGATTTTAACATTCCGCCTGCTTATCAAACCAAATGAAAAGCGTATTAAAGCTAATGGCAGTAATGGAGTCTGTCTCAGAGACAGAAAATGACGACAGCTCTACTGATGAATTACTGCGTTACAAAATGGAGATGAAAATTCCTGAATAATTAACCTTCTACAATGGTGGAAACTTAATGAACACCGATATCCGATAATGTCATTCCTTGCCAAGACAGTTTTGTGCATACCAGTTACCTCAGTTCCATATGAATGATTGTTCAGCTCTGCTGGTTATATTGTCAATTAGACCCGCTCATCACTTGAAACAAATAATGACCAACACACTTGTCTTTTTGCGTTGTTGGTTAAAAGATGACATTTAAAGAACACATTCGAGTGTTATTTAGATTTTCAACAAGAACGTTTAATAAGTGTTACTAATGACATCATAAATTTTTATTTTTGGCTTTAATCGAAATTAACGATTAATTAATCGTTAATTTTTCAAAAGTTAACGATTAAATTAACATTAATCGTTAACAGTCTTATATATATACAGTCAAATCTCTCATTACGAGCACATCTCATAACGATTAATTCGCATCACGAGCAATTTTGTGAGTGAAAAAGATGCTCCCCTTAACGAGCGAAGATTCGCATAACGAGTGGTACAAAAAGGGACAGTCCCTTTTTCTGGGAAGTTCATTTGTAAGTCGGTGTTGCAAAATAAATCCTCCCCTACACAGAGTCTCCCCCAGGAGGATCTATTTTGAAACAAACCCTCCGGGGGGAGAAAATATTTTTCTCCCGATTAAAATAAATTCTCCCCTACCCTGTGAAATAAGGCCCCCTCCCAAATAAATCCGCCCCATCACACTTTCAATTGAACACAAATAGATCACTCAAAAAACAAAGGAGTAACGAATAATTACATTTGTATTATAGTAATATTCACATATGTTTACTGTAATACTATTTATGGCAGGGGCGTTTATACAGAGAGATATGAGGGGGTGAGGACCACACCGTTTGGCACACTTCAGGGGCGTAACAAGTTTTGGAAAAATTGCTTAATTACTTGATTTTTTTCCCGCTGTACAATTGACCCACAGACAGTTTTTGGGTGTATAAAGGCCGTTGTTTTGTTTCATAAACACGGATTATGTCTTTGAGGGCATGCGTTTGTGATCTAACTATAAACGGTAAAGGTGTTCAGACGGTGAGAAAGTTTCTTACAATCTAGAGCAGAGGTCGGGAAATTTTTTGTCTGAAAGAGCAATAAAAACCACATATTTTGAAAAGTAATTCTGTGAGAGCAATACAATATGTATAAAACTAAAAATTCAAGTAAATTTGAGCATTTTGTATTATTTCAACACTAAAAGATCAATAAATATGCCTCTGAATTCATTTTTAATAACATTGTTCTGCTGTTTTTTATATGCAATTAATTTGTAAATCAAAGGAGTGTGAATAACCTTTTTTGGTAATCCCTTATTTTAGCGCATTTTATATTTCAAATCATCAAAAAAACATTTTTTAAAAATCTTACCTCATTAATTATTATCATGAAATCTATTTTAAAATTAAAACACTATATTTTTTTGTTGAAATAAAATAACTATTTTACCATTTGTATGAAATAAAATTTTGTATATTTAACTATCTTCTGTGACTAACGGCGCCATTATTGTTGTTGGAATAGTGCTTTTAAAAACATTTTTGTAAGTTAAAAATCCCTTTAAACTCAACAAAACACACGCAAAACTAATTGTAAAGCATTAAATAATTTTTTTAAAATTTCTCATTTAAGTGTTTAAATTAGTAAAAGTAAATTGTTTTATTTATTTTGTTCTAAAAATGTAAAATGCGCTAAAATAAGGGATTACCCTCAGTTTAAATCTACTGTTGAAGTCGGGGGGGGGGAGGGGGTAAGAGCGACCTAATTAAGTATCCACTTGGGGTGAAAAAAACTGGGATACGCCCAGGACCTGTTTAACCAATGATCTGATTATTTAGTGTGTGGTTTGATTTTTCTATACTCTGTGGACTATGCAGTTTGTTGTGAGACGCAGAGGCGTCACTGGGGGGGTGAGGGGGGGATGGAGTGCTAGTGGTGCTGACCGCACTGGGTGGCACTATCACAAAGAGTGACACCAAATGTATAACTATGTATTTTTCCGTTATTTATGACTGGCAGAATCTATTGTTTAAGAATTAAGCTACAATTGCAATCATTGTAAGAAGCAATTAATTTTGTTTAAAACATCAAACTATTCAAACAATAACTAATTGTAACGTGTGAATCGCGTGTTGGATGACGGAGAGATCACGTGAGTGAAAGCGCGGGAAGCAGGGTGTTAGAGAATTCTGGTGTTTGTAATGGCGGAACGTGTGCCTGAGGACTCTACGTTGTATAACCTCAAATTATATATGCTATGTGCATAGTGTAGATATTAAAGTTGTTTTATTGAAAACAGTTTTTCAGAGGATTATTGTATGCAAGGTTATGTATTGATAGAACGCCTACAAGATATATTAATAAGTAAAACATAACAAAGAGGTTACATTGGTGTCTGAAGTGAACAAACATTGAATTGTTATCACGATACAGAAAGTTGAGATGTGGAAGTGACAATTATTTTGTGTATTCAAAAGATGGAAGTATTAATTGAAGGCAGAAATATTGTGAGCCATCGTAATTTATGAATATTCAAGTTAGTAAGCAGATGTGAATAAACTTTTGTGGTTCAATGAAATATTTGATGCAAGAGTTTTTCAATATGACGGCTTAAACGCACGTGACCACTGCGTGCGCTGTGTAAAACTGGGTCAGACAAGTCCTAATCATACGGAAACACAGTCACACAGTCGACAGTGTGTACAGTGCTTAATGTATGTTACACACAGTGAACTTATATACGTCAGCAAGCTCACTGGTGCTGGTTGATTCCAGGAAATATTTGTAAACAAACCCTGAACTTGAGAAGCTATGGACTATTAACAACTGTGTCAATGTGAATTATAAATCAAGGAACGGAATTTGTATTCATTCCTTGTTTGAAAAGTGTGATAATTTCAATTTGGAGTAATCGGTAATGGAGTGAACTGTCTAAAGTATCTAAAAACTACTCTAAAGTTCGGAAATTGGAAAATTTGACTAAGTGACTTTTTTTATTCGAAACTTTGGACCATCGGATGTGTTTTGTCAATCTGAGGGAGCGTATATATAAAGTATACTTAAGATACCGTGTGAGGATGCTTTGTTGCCCCATTTTGTCAAAATCAAATTTAGGGGTTTAGATGTGTCACTTATTTGGACTTAACATTCAATACTGAATTGCTTTATTTATATTATTCCATAAAACTAACCATGGATTACTACAAAGAATTCACTATGATTGCTAAAGAGATCGGACTAAGTGGAAAAGAAATGAAAGACTTTATTGAAGAGAAAGTCAAAGTTGCTGAAGAAAAAGAGAAGCTAAAAGTAGCCAGAGAAGAAGAAAAGCAAAGAATAGCTGAAGATAAAGAAAGGCAAAAAATTCTGATGAAAAAGAGAGGCAAAGACAAATAATTGAAAGAGAAGAAAGAGCTGCAAGAAGAGAACTTGAACAACTTCAAATTGACAAGTTAAAACTACAAATTGATTTAGAGATTAGAGGCCACAATCCTGGTAATGACACAAATAGAAAGTCAGCACCGAAGGATACAATCAAAGTTAGAAAATATGATAGCCAGAAAGAAAAACTGGATGTTTATCTGGATTATTTTGAATCCATAATGACCATGAAAGGTTATGATGAAGAAGATTGGGCAGCACGACTGATGACTCAACTAACTGGAGAAGCATTTGAAGCTTACAACAGTATAGCCAAAGAAGACAAAAATATATATATAAATGTCAAAAAGGCAATTCTATGTCATTTTGGAAAGTCAGAAAATGATTATAGAAAAGAATATCATGAAATGAGAATCAAGATGGACAAAGATCCACAGATCATAGTGCATGAAGCACAAGTTAAATTAACAAAATGGCTGGAACTTCCAGCAATAGATACAAGCATCCAAAGGCCATAATAGACAATTTTTAGAAAATGCAACACCAGCTCTATTCACATATTTAACTGATAAGAAAGTTCGTACTCAAGCAGAACTAACAAATGCATTACGCACATTCAAAGACTCTCAGCCAAATGTGGAAATGGATAAGAGACAAGATATCTTTGCAGCAATACAAATTAAAAACCTAGAAAAAAGACAAGGAATGAGAAACCAGAGTGCCAAACCAAGGTAACAGACAAACTATTTGCTGGTACTGTAACAAGCCAGGACATAAGGCGAGGCAGTGTTACCACAATAAAGGACAACCAAATAGGGTGTCACCTAATGGCAGTCCTACACGAAAGAAAACAGAAGAAAAATCAAGACAAGATCACTTTGAAAACAAAGGTAGACAAGCATGGAGAGAAAAATATAATTATAATTCCAGACATAGAGATTATGATCAAGGTAGACAATCATGGAGAGACAAATTTGATCATAATTCCATATATAGAGATTATAATCAAGGTAGACGATCATGGAGAGGCATATATAGTTTTGATTCCAGAATAAGAAATTATGATCAACCATGGAGGAAGAATGAAAACCAAGACATGAATGATAGAAGAAAGATGAATCGAGATGAAACAACAACTAGTGACACCGTAGCCACTATTGATAATCACGTATATGGTAGACGTGATGAAGATCATAGTAGCAGAGATAGAGATGGTACTGTTCAGTCTGAGACCATTTATGTGCAATCATCTGAAGTAGGAAGAACAATGGGTTGTGTATTAAGCAGAATCAAAGACATAGATAAAGACAATGATTTTCAGATAAAGGTTTCTAGTGACAGTGACTCATCTGGTCGACATTCTATTGAATTATCTGGAAGCAAAAATGACATCTCAAAAGCTAAGAGACTTATTCAAGATGCTGGAATTGATATTGTGAGTGGAAATAATCGTGGTTGTGGTTGGTGAATTATTGAACATTGAATAGGCTGAAGAAGCATTGAAAGCCCATCTATTTGAATTCATACTCGTCAGCGGAAGAATGACTATTTTGTAACTTGGCTATGCTATTGGCCGACAACAAATTTGACATTAAACCTGTTAAGGGAAAGGACAATGTGATTGCAGACATATTAAGTAGAATGACAATAAATAAAGACATTCTGTGAATTCCTAAGTGATAAAACCAGAGACTGAATTAATATTAGTATTGTATTTTTATTCGCCGAACAATAAACAAGGAACAGTGTTTGAATTCCAATGAACAATATATTTAATTTTAATTTTATGAATATTGATTTTTAAAAGTATTTTACTTACACATAAGTATATTTGTGTTAAAATTTCAGTTTCATTTTTTCAGTACAGGTAGACTGTTGCAGTCCTACAGATTTTTCTCTCTTGATCTTTATGTATAGATATTGTGTGTAAGGCAATGAGGGTCCATCGATGATAAATATTTGAAATTTGAATATACATGTAGATTAATTTGACTTTATTAAAACAAAAAATGTTGTATTTCATAAACATTTTTTGAAGGATGTGGGTGAATGTCACGTGTGAATCGCGTGTTGGATGACGGAGAGATCACGTGAGTGAAAGCGCGGGAAGCAGGGTGTTAGATAATTCTGGTGTGTGTAATGGCGGATGTGTGCCTGAGTATACCACGTTGTATAACCTCAAATTATATATTTTATGTGCATAGTGTTAGTGTAGATATTAAAGTTGTTTTATTGAAAACAGTTTTTCAGAGGATTATTGTATGCAAGGTTATGTATTGAGAGAACGCCTACAAGATATATTAATAAGTAAAACATCACAAAGATGTTACACTAATATTGAAAGATTTATCTATCAAATGTAATAAAAAGAAATATTAACATACATACAAACATGCATGCATACATACATACATAATTACATACATACATACATTCATACATAGATACACACACATACATACATAAATACATACACACAAATACATACACACACATACATACATACATACATACATACATACATACATACATACATACATACATACATACATACATACATACATACATACATACATACATACATACATACATACATACATACATACATACATACATACATACATACATACATACATACATACATACATACATACATACATACATACATACATACATACATACATACATACATACATACATACAATACATACATACATACATACATACATACATACATACATACATACATACATACATACATACATACATACATACATACATACATACATACATACATACATACATACATACATACATACATACATCCATACATACATCCATACATACATACATACATACATACATACATACATACATACATACAGAAATACATACATACACACATACATACAATCAAAGCATAGGATTCCATTATGCAACGGGATCGAGGGAAAGAGATTCGACCAAAAACGAGATCCCATTATCAAACGGATAGCATTGAGCTATGTGATCCTATTAAAGTATTTTTTTTTAAATAGGGAATGGGATTTATTTCATGAACGAGATACCATTACGCAATGCCATCCGTATGGAGTATGTACGGTAATCGCAAAAAAATAAGGCATTAAATTGGGGAAAGTGATTCTATCAAAAACGTGATCCCTTTATGCAACGGGATATGTGATCCAATCAAAGTATGCTTGTTGCGCAATACTTAAAATATAAGTTGAATTTTTATATCAATCGATAATTATCAAGTAGTGTGTATGTATGTAATAAGCTTTCGAATTGTTGTGTGTAAATATCTTTAACAATAATTGTCATGTATTTATATCTCATGTACACATTTAATTATTTGTTCTCATATACACATTGACGTTTTTTCAGAAACATAATAAGATTGTGTGTTTATTATCAAAAATTTAAATATAATAAACATTTAAAAAATAATTCAACTACGTTTGTTTCTCTTTATTTCAATTTTGAAACTTATAGAGTACTTTTTATTTTCAGTTTACAAATATTTTTGATATTTTAGTATTTCTCCCTAGTCATAAAGGCTATAATAATTACTACCATACTGAGTCATATCTCTCAGTGATTAAATGGCGCCAAGAAAGTAGATCAACGCGGTGGTCGAGTGGCAGCGCACTGGACTGTCGTACCGATGGGTTCGAATCCGTGTGAAGGCAAGGGTTTGTTCCCAGGGCCTAGGGCGTCCCTGAGTCACCCCGCTCCGAATGGGTACCTAACACTACATGTAGTTAGGCGGCTGGCTAATGCGTGGAACCCACAAAGCCGTGGCCTGTGAACGCTGCATCACTTGCCAAACAGATCATCTGTCATGGTCTGTGGACGCAACTATCTTCTGCATAGAAGGAGCGTCTGTATAGATAAGACAACAGTGGATAATACCGCTAATCAGACAGTGATCCTATTGGAATGCATACAAGCAATTGGAAAAACTTTTCCAATGGACTATAGAAAATAGGATTCACACGGATAATGTGACATCAATGACTGCAAGGCTTTTCTGTTATAACAAAAGGATCATAATTGGTAATGAAATCTCGAATAAAGTATGGAATCATATGAGGGCAAGGGATTCTATAAAAAACGGGATCACTTTATACAATGGGATAACACTGAGCTATGTGATCCCATTAAATTATATGTATTTTATAGTGGAAAGGGATTTAATTTACGAATGGGATCCCATTACACAACGGGATTATAATAGGGATATGTAATCTCAAAGAAATGTGGCATCATATGGGGGGGGGGAAAGGGATTTGACCAATAATGGGATCCCATTTTTTATTGGGGTCATAATGGGTGGGGTTCAAAGTGGGATCACTAATCAGCAGCGTAGCGTGTGTATGTGCCGCCCGGGGAAGAACTGAGGGTTGCCTCCCCCCTCCCCCCGGGAAAATACATTTATCTTATCTTATCTGTTTACAGACGCTCCTTCTATACAGAAGATTATTGCGTCCTACGCTTATCTATGGTTTGTGTTTAGTCCTGCATTTTTATTAGAGATTTAAATGTTGATAAATCTATTAAATCTATAAATACATTTATGCTCTAACTCTAAAGGAAAGGCACGTTTTTTTTAGAAAGTAATAATAAGGACACTATTTATTTTCTATGTTAATAACAAATAGGAAAGCTTTCATTTTAAAAAATAAAAAAAATTGAGTTTTCTGCTTTTCTTCATGGCACAATCTTTAATGTGTAAATGTTGTCACCTATGCCATGATCAAAATCCAAAATAGCTACTAGATTACGAAAATGGTGTACGAAAATCAAGACTGCCAAACCTCACTTGAATTTCTACAGTAACCTCATCTTATGAAGAATACAACTTTCTTCTCAACTATTTCTCTACATAACATGACTACATATTCGCTTTGATCGCCAAAATTTTCTTTCTCGTCCTTTGACAGGAAGGTACAATTAAAATCGTAAGGTCTCCACATAAAGATTTAGTGAAAGTCAAAGGATACTTTTAAAAGTCCATTAGTTTCTCTGTGAGTAGCCTTTGCAAAGCATTTTTACACAATACGTTTGTAAATAATTTCGCGCTTCATTGACTTCATAAAGTAAATGTTTCCAAATATCCAGAAAAAAAGTGAATTGTGACTGCCTCGGTCAGTTTTTCCTATAGCTTAAAAAAGCGTCAACATTGCTCCAGTAGTAAATTCACTATTTTGTACACTGTCACCGACACTGTTTAGCCTCATGTTTTCCGCCATGCTGACAGAGGCCTTCAGTGACGAAGATGTTGGTGTCAACCTGAGGTACACACAGATGGCAAACTGTTCAACCTTCGGAGGCTCTATGCAAAAACCAAGGTTATGACAGACATCATCAGAGACCTGCTGTTTGCTGATGACTGTGCCCTCAACGCTGTCTCAGAAGCCGACATGCAACGCAGCGTTAAACCTGTTCTCCAGCGCCTGCACAAACTTTGGTCTGACGATCAACACTAAGAAGACTGAAGTCCTCCATCAGCCCTGCGCCTGGAAGGCACTACGTTGAGCCCAACATCACTGTCAACGGCCAGAGACTCAACACAGTGCACCGGTTCACATACCTAGGCAGCACACTGTCTCAAAATGTCACCATCGATGACGAAGTGAGACGTCAGAATTGCCAGAGCCAGCTCCACTTTTGGCAGGTTGTACCCAAATGTCTGGAACAGAAGAGGCATTACCATCCAGACCAAGCTGAAAGTTTACAGGGCAGTGGTGCATCCCCACACTGCTATATGCGTGTGAAACATGGACTGTGTATCAGCGCCATGCTAGGAAAGCTTAACCACTTTCATACAACAAGCCTCAGGAAGATCCTCGGCATAAAGTGGCAGGATAAAATTC
The DNA here is from genome assembly GCA_944989445.1 of Ampullaceana balthica. Classification (NCBI taxonomy): domain Eukaryota; kingdom Metazoa; phylum Mollusca; class Gastropoda; family Lymnaeidae; genus Ampullaceana; species Ampullaceana balthica. The sequence goes on along the minus strand of CALYLW010000319.1, from coordinate 85,337 downwards.
CAGACACAGTGGTACTGACCAAGGCAGGTCTCCCCAGCATCTTCACCCTCCTGATGCAGTCCCAGCTTCGCTGGGCAGGGCACGTGGTCCGAATGCCAGACGAGAGACTGCCAAAGAGACTCTTCTATGGCGAGCTCCAGCATGGCCAGCGGTCCACGGTGGGCAAAAGAAACGCTTCAAAGACACACTGAAAGCCTCACTGAAAGCGTTTGCCATCAACCCAGACACGTGGGAACGTGCTGCAATGGACCGATCCACCTGGCGTTCTTCCATCCACGAAGGTGCCAAGTCATGCGAGGCAAACCGGATCACCTCCGCAGAAAAGAAGAGGCAAGCCCGAAAGGCCCGTGCTGTCAACCCTCCTGGAGATGTCCCACTCGTCCCTTGTCCCTTCTGTTCCCGAACCTTCCGTGCAAGGATCGGCCTCATCAGCCATCTGCGCACGCACAAACAGAGCCAGTCCCAGCAACCCATCGGATGATAGAGTGGTCTTCGTCGAATCGACGGACGAACAACAACAACCCCGAAGTTAGTTTAATGGCTTGCATGTAGCAGCAATAAGATATTTCCAATGTGCATGGAAATTTAAGAAATGCGTAACAACGTCCTGGTGTACTAAAATGTTAGAAAGTTTGTTTCAGGTGGAACGGAATGTAGACAAAAAAGATTTGTTAAACTGTTTGAGTGAGATTTATGTCTTAAATTCTCTTGAACTCCGGTATACTTTCCAGCATTAAAGCAGTAATAACAAAAGTTGGGCCTCTGCGGTCCATTAATTTAAGACCATCAGCTTTAAACTTATTTAAAATCATTTCAGAAATGTCGTAAGAAGATTAATTTTAAAAAAATAAAACCCATGAAAGATTCTACGTCTACTTTCTGATTTTCAATCTTTACATATCACACAACTGGATTTGTTTGATCCTGATGTGAAATATTGAGAGCTAACGCATACAATGAATTCTATTTGATTTCATTTAACTGAAATATTAATTTTTGCGAACCGTATCTCCGAAAACTGCAATGGTCTCATTTTGAATTCAAGTGGACAATTTGTTTTTTGTTTTTAAATTATTTTGAAAAATTTTATGTTGAAGCACTCGATCGTACTTTTCTAGCATATGGGACCGTCCATAAAGTACGTCACGCTCCATAAAGGGGAGGGGGTATAAGAAAGTGTGACACTTTGTGACAGGGGGAGGGGGGAGTCCGCCAAGTGTGACTTCGCGGTATTTTATATTAAATTTTAATTATTTTGTTAATAAAACACATTTTTTGTTCGAAAGCGTGACGTACTTTAAGGGAGGCGAGATTTGTGACAGTTTGCATAGGTTTCAGAATATTGCCTATATTTGCACTGGGATATTCCTCTCTGTAACCACGAAAAGCAAAATTACTATTTTTGCCACGATTTAATAATCTCAAACATTTTAACGACCTTCTTGCCCCTTTGTTTTGATTTCTTTTACAACGACTTTTCCTTGTTCCTTTTTAATAGTCTATTCTTTTTTTTAACTGATTTCTGATTCCTTCCATTTGCAAATACTTTTGCAATGTTGAGCACTTGTTTACGAGTGGCTAAATTTGAATTTATTTTATTTCAACTATTATTCCATTAGACAAGAAACTTTGTTCATTATTTTTGTTGATGCAACAAAACAGAAGACATTAAAATGATGATGCTGTATGAGCATACGACATATAAGTAGCACTAACAATTTTTCCCCAATAATTTACTTACGTTAAAATTATTCACACGTTTACCCGTCTCATCTCTATATTGGTTTAAGATCCGTGTCTATTTTGGAGAAGTTAATGTTAATATGTTGGTTACTCTTTCAATCTTATTGCACTTTTAGTAATCTACTTATATCTATTTAGTCAATGTATGTCGTTAAAAATTTAGTATTTGTTGGAATTTAATGGATATAGCAATTTTAGCTTCTACAAGATGAGTGGCTGAAAAACTTGAATCAGTTATAGGCACCAGCACATATGCGTCATGTTCTTAGACTATTTCAGCACCTCAGTTATTCATTTCAGTAGCTTTTGTATCAGAAGAATTTAGTTTGTTTCATTATGGCGTTTACAGTTTTGTCATTATAAAAGTTCCCGTATTTTAACAGAACTTTTAACTTGGCTTTTCTTTTCTTTTATTAAACTTAATTTAAAGTTTTCATTTTTATAAACTAATTAACAACGAGGAATTTGCCGCCCTAAAGAAAGTGCCACCCTTTGCAAAGTGCCGCCCTTAGAATTAGATTGGCTAATGTTTAAAATTGATAGGGTACAGCAATTTTCGCTTCTACAACAGGAGTGGCTGTCAAATTTGAAGAATCAATTAAGTTAACAGAATATCAGTGTCACGTTCTCATGCTACTTAAGCCTCTTGGTTTTTCTGTTCATCAGCATAAGTAACAGAAGAATTTTGGCAGCATAATCGTTCAAATATTTTTAGATAGCGCCTTTATTTCTTTCATTAATTTCTTATATGGTTTCTGTTTTATTTTTTAATAAAAACCTCCACTTTCTTTCAAAAATGTTTTTCATAGAAGCTAACTAACAACTAGGAATTTGCCGCCCCTGGCAAAGTGCAGCTAGGGGCATTTGCCCCCTGCCTCCCCCCTTGCTATGCTACTGTCCCCAATGTTGGCCCGGGAATGTTTTTCATAGAAGCTAACTAACAACTAGGAATTTGCCGCCCCTGGTAAAGTGCAGCCCGGGGCATTTGCCCCCTGCCTCCCCCCTTGCTATGCTACTGTCCCCAATGTTGGCCCGGGATAAGCCGGGTATATCAGCTAGTTTGTCATAAATTCATATTTTTGTATACGTTTTTTGTTTCAAATCTAAATTATATTCTAGTTGTTTCACTCTTTAACAATTCATAAGTAATTTTATCTGAATAAATTTTAATAACATTTTTTGAAAAATGAGTATTTCTTTTCAGCATGGAACGCATTAAATCGTATTTTACATTGATTTGTATGGGGAAAAATGTTCTGTATAACGAGTGTTTCGCTTAAGAAGTAAGACTCTGGAACGAATTAAACTCGTTATAAGAGGTTCCACTGTATATATATAACCAACAAAAAAAAAGAAAGTTACTCTTAATAATAAATGACAGCCAATGGTAATTGGTGGTAGAAATAAAAAGAAAATCTTAAGCACAATCTGATCTGCTTACTACCACTAAGAATATATATATATAACAACCTCACCTTCCCTGGTGTGAACAGGTGGGTTCCTTTATGTTATAGTACACACACACACACTGGTTATCGGACATTTTAGACCTGCCAGCCGAATTTTTTTTTAAATTTCGACTGGCGGACATAATTTTTTGGCTGATGTCCAGATTAGCCGGATTTCTCCGTAAATTGACATTTGCGGCTGATGTTCGGCTGATTACGAAATATTCGGCTGAAATTCGTCTGAAGTCTGGCCAATAATGAAGTAATAAAACTTCAGCAATAAAACACTTTTACAATACAGTTTATGTCACTCAATACCTGATAGGCACTTACAATATCAGTTTATAATTGTCATGAATAAAACAAACGCGATGTCGTTTATCAGCTGTAAGGCTTGATCGTTTGCTGTTTATTATCAAACCAGCAACCGAAAGCATGCACTCCATCGGTACAGATGATGCTGATGATGATAGGCGAAGACGAGCCAGTTGAGTAAGTTGTGGATAAGATGATGATGCAGCACAGCTACGCCAGAAATCGAGAAAATCATGAAATTGAACAACAGGCGCCGTCAAATAGTTTGCAATTTCCACAGCTAACTGAAATAAATGATTTTTAAAATATCAAAACACAACAGTACTAACTGATAGGTTTTATAACATTTCATTATGAACACAGTAGATGTAATATTTAGTTTGTTCAGTTAATAGATACCAGTAAAAAAATATTGGAATAAAGACCTATACTAAATGTCACTAAAAGTATTTAAATAGCCTAGTATTTAAATACGGTATGTATTTAAAAATATTTTACTGCAAACTGAGTGTTTCTATTGAGAGCAAAATAAAACGAAAACTGTTTCAATGCCAATAAATTAACATAGAATACCTTATCAGCACAATCGTTAGGTGACTGCGCAGTTCTCAGCTCATCAGCTCCATTCGCAACCGCATACATCGGCTTTCTTCAGAAACAACTTCACTGACAGCTGTGAATGCGATACATCAGCTTCAGATATGATGAATCAACGGGCCACTTTTGACTGTATGGCATTCTATAGAATTGTGCTTGCTTCTGACCGTGGAATCAATGATTAGGAATCTGGATCAAGCAGCTGATGAAGATTGATGTGGTCATTAGGCCTGACAACGAGTACCTGGGACCCGGGTACCCGTTGCCCGTGAGATTACCCGGGTAGTAAAATTCCGCCCGGGTACCCGTGAAAATGTGGCTTCAATGTCTATATTAACCAAACATTTGGTTTACGATTGTCGATGTTGTTTATCTACCCCCTCCTCCTCCCTCCATTCGATTGTGTTTCGTGTGCTCATTACAGCGTGTGAGTTGCCCAAAAACTGATTTTAATAATACACCAAAATGTGTAAGTTTTAAAAGTCAATAAATTAGTTACTAACAGTGTAATATGGATAAGGGCCCGTCCATAAATGACGTTACGCACCTAGGGGAGGAGGGGGTCACACATTTGTGACAAGGGGAGGGATGTGTTTAAGAATAAATGTGACGTCACATCAAAACGGCAACTTTAAATAAAAGTTCCACTGAAATATTTGATTGCTTACAATTTATTTAATGACGTTTTACATGGATTTAAGTGAGTAGCGATTTTTAGAGTTCAACTTCACATTAAATACAAAATTAAATGACAATAAAGTTATTTGACACATGCTCATTTTCAAAAAGGAAGTACGGCTTTTATGGGGGTGAGGGGGGGCGCCCGCAAAGCTTTGTGACGTCATATTGGAGGGGGGCTCTAAGTTTTTTGTGACAACCTGTGACCGGGGGGGGGGTAAAAATCGGCCAAAATCACTTGATGTACATTTATGTACGGCCCCTAAGACGTCGGCCGTGTAGCTACTGTGTGAAATGAGGTGCATGGAAGGTGGCTAGGTAGCATTGTATAGCGGTCATGACGGGGAAAATTATGCGATGTTTCGATCGGGTAACCCGGGAGTCGAAATTTGGACGGGTACCCGGGCAGCATTTTTCAACAATATTGACAGCCCTAGTGGTCATTGACAGGAAATCGATGGTCAAGTTGCTTGAGAACTGACAGCTGATCATTCGTATCTTGTCATCATCGGCATTTGATGCAGTGCAGATATTTCTGATTTGCATTTTCACCATTGGAATAGTTGATAAGGTTGGCATTGAACAGCTTAAGAGACCAGTTGGGTCTTGGAATGGCTTGAGACTTGAGAGCATTTTAACTTACCTTTTCAAGTCTAGTATAGACTTTGTCATCGTCAGTGTTGAATTCCAACGCGTTGGACATGATGCCTTCACTGACTTATGATTGTGTGTATGACTGTCAATGATGGCTTCAGTGCTGCTCTCAGAGTCGTCCACGGAACACAATGAAATTTAAAAAAGCAAAAACATTACGTTACGGCGGCTCGTTCATTTTTCGGCAGATTTGCGGCGAACAAAATACGGCGGCTAATGCAGCGCGCCGTATATTTTCCGGCGTATTCGGCGCGTTGCGTCAGTTGAGGGGTCTAGGACACATGCAGGTGCCTCTCATGTCTTGGACTGGCTACGCTATGCGCCCGCCTTGGTTCGTCTCAGTTGTTCGTCCAGTTGCCCACAGATCTTTGTCTCGTCAGTGTCTCTGACCGTCAGTGCTCCTGGTCGACGTTCTGTTTATCCGCTAACAATCTATTTCCCCTGAAACATTGCTACTTTAGTTATTGTACAATTAACTGTCTCTACTCCTGCACCTACTTACTGGCAATAATTAAAGTAATAATACAAACACATGTTATCTAATAATAACAAAAAATAGTTCAACTATGTTATCTAATTACATTTTTAAATGTAACATAATGTAAACACAAACTACTCTATTAAACTAACTTACAACTACGTACTTAAAACAAACCTAGTTTTAACTAATATGAACAAACTCAACAATGATTTCCCAATCGGGCCCTCCAAATAAAGAACGAGAAACTTTCGACTCCCTCAAATTTCATAAATAAAATATGTAACAGGAAAATAACATAAATATGACTCAGCGTTATAAATATCCTCTTAAGTAATCATTTTTCCCTTTTATCTAAAACATAATAATGTGAAGTTGTCAAAACGTACATTTTTAAAAAAGAAAGGGTCATGCATCAAAATCATAAATAATTGTTTGCAGTTTGCAACATCAACTACTACATAGTTCTTGAATTTCAGGTTCAACTGAGTCAGTCAGTCATCCAGCCTCAGCAGCAGCACAGGATCCGCGTTGTGGTAACCACGTGATCGCATTTAGTGACTTTGACAGGCCAGACGATACTTCCCAGAGCACTTTTCAAAGCCACACTTTCCAGAACAAATCTGTCAGATGGATCAGAACGGATGGTACGAACCATGGACCGAAATCTAAATATCCGATATCACTCTCAGAGTCTGGTAAGTAATAATTTGATGCACAATAACCAGCTGTAGAACATTTGGAAATACAATGACATTACCTTCTAAATAAAATAAATGCCTGTTTCTACTTTCAATTTTGCATATTTTATCGAGGTATTTAGGAACGGAAATCTTTCAATAAGATTGTGTGTGTCGGCTTACGAGCGGGTCATAGGTGATTTCTGCATGTACATTGAATATGGGTGCGTTATTGTAGATCATCAAGGTCACTGTCTACAATCTACATGATTCAAGTGCTCTACCAGAAGCTATAAAATAATATTAAACATCTACAGTTACCTTATTTACTCATTTTATTTATTTTTACGAATGATTTCTTATAAAATGTTTTACAAATTTGGTTTTCAACAACGAATTTTAATGTACGCGCTTTCGCCACTTTTTTCACAACAAAAAAAAAGGTTCCTCGGAAACTCTTGCCTAACAAAGAGCACAAACACAATGATAGGTAGCACAAAGTAAACAATCATAATGACCGATTTAGTTTGTAGTTTTAAAAAAAGTGTACCATTTTGTTTACGCTTTCCTAATATTTTTTGGGGTCTTCTTAGGAGCGGGTTACACATTTTTAATACTAGTCTCTTCTAAAAGAGAGGGGTCGGCATATGAACGAACGGGCTATAGAACGAGTATATATGGTAGTTATCAGTTGAGACTGGCCAATGTTGTTAATTTTTTTAAATTTTAAATCTACCCCCCCCCTTTTCTCATTTCTTTCTCCACTCCTATCGCGACCATGTTAAAAAAAAGTACCTAGTCTAAATATTTTTTTAAATATATTTTCGTTGTTCAAAGATATTTACTGTAATAACAACAAATATATGATTATTTAATTATTTATTTTTATTTTTTTGGAATATCATTTGGACTTGATTAAAAAATTTAAAGTTATAGGTTTGGTTTGTAAATGGTTGGTCATGTAATAACTGTTACCACCCGCCTACAGGTGTTGACGCGCCTTGCTGAAAAAAATTAACAAACTCGCGCCCATTCCCTTGTGTTTCTTGTGTAATCCTAGCAGAAAAACTGATTTTAATAAGACGTACAAAGTTGTCAGTATGTAAAGTTTATCAATTAAAAAGTTACTACCGCCGCCAATGTTCCCTTTAATCTGTGTGGTTGCGTGGCCGCGCAGTTCTCTGGCCGACTCAGCGCAGAGATTTAGAAAAACCGCGCAGCAAATTGTGTAGTATTGCACAAAAAATGGATCTTATCTTATCTTATCTGTTTACAGACGCTCCTTCTATACAGAAGATTATTGCGTCCTACGCTTATCTATGGTTTGTGTTTAGTCCTGCATTTTATCAGAGATTTAAATGTTGATAAAGTGTTGGTTTTCCTGGATTCTTCAGGCAACCCATTCCACGCCCGAATTCCGGACGGGAAGAAGGAAAACTTGTATGTGTTTGTTCTTGCATACGGAATAAGAAAGGTGTTTTTATCCTTATGTCTATCTGAGGGCTGTATTAAGTTATCTTTGTGTTGTATTTCTAAATTAGAATTAATTGCTTTATGTATGATTACTACTTTGCTCTTGGTTCTTCTATCCTCTAGTGTTTCAAGGTTTAATGATTTAACTAATGGATGCAGTACAAATTTGCTCAAGACTTTTTTTTTACTTTTCAGTAGCAAACGAACCAACGAACCTTAGAGGGATTATTGACCACCGCCTTGCGGACATTAACATTCAAGCCGCTGGGCCCAATGACCTGACTGAACGTTACGTCATTGTTGTTGACATATTGTTTGAATGTTCGGTTTACTGTAGTTTTAGTTTATGAGTATGACGAATGCATTTACAGCAGGAATACAAGTTTGTAGAGTTTGTTTTTGGAAGTATGCCGTTAGCTACTGTGTGAAATGAGGTGCATTGATGTTGGGTAGGTTGCAGTCTATAGCCGTTATGACCGCGAAAATTATGCGGCGTTTTGGACGAGTACCCGCGCAGCTTTTTTGAACAATATTGACAGCCCTATTTACGATTAGGGATGTACCGGATTTCGGCTATGGCAAATCTGGAATGTTTGTTTTCATTTAGAAAATATTTATTTATTTTTATTAATGAGGAGGTCAAAGCTTTGTGACGTAATATTGGAAGGGGGGGTCTAAGTTTTTGTGACGAAGTGTGACGAGGGGGGAGTGGGTTCAAAAATCGGCCAAAATCGCGTGACGTCATTTATGGACGGCCCCCAATGTGACTTTCCACTCAACTGATTCAACATTCCCTGCGCCAATGAGTTAATGACACGGTAAAAGCTGAGTCATGTGAGAAATGGGGAAATGGGAATTTTAAAATCATATTTGAAAGCTAAAAAATCATGAATCTATTAATTGGTGCATATATCTAGCATGATGAGATTGAAATTGGGAGATGCTTTGAACCTTACATCGAGTAACACCCATAAGTCCCTTTTTCCTTACTTGAAAACTTTGGCTACCGGATGGATGGATGGATGGATGGATGGATGGATGGATGGATGGATGGATGGATGGATGGATGGGAGATGCTTTGAACCTTAAATCGAGTAACACCCATAAGTCCCTTTTTCCTTACTTGAAAACTTTGGCTACCGGATGGATGGATGGATGGATGGATGGATGGATGGATGGATGGATGGATGGATGGATGGATGGATGGATGGATGGATGGGAGATGCTTTGAACCTTACATCGAGTAACACCCATAAGTCCCTTTTTCCTTACTTGAAAACTTTGGCTACCGGATGGATGGATGGATGGATGGATGGATGGATGGATGGATGGATGGATGGATGGATGGATGGATGGATGGATGGGAGATGCTTTGAACCTTACATCGAGTAACACCCATAAGTCCCTTTTTCCTTACTTGAAAACTTTGGCTACCGGATGGATGGATGGATGGATGGATGGATGGATGGATGGATGGATGGATGGATGGATGGATGGATGGATGGGAGATGCTTTGAACCTTAAATCGAGTAACACCCATAAGTCCCTTTTTCCTTACTTGAAAACTTTGGCTACCGGATGGATGGATGGATGGATGGATGGATGGATGGATGGATGGATGGATGGATGGATGGATGGATGGATGGATGGATGGATGGGAGATGCTTTGAACCTTACATCGAGTAACACCCATAAGTCCCTTTTTCCTTACTTGAAAACTTTGGCTACCGGATGGATGGATGGATGGATGGATGGATGGATGGATGGATGGATGGATGGATGGATGGATGGATGGGAGATGCTTTGAACCTTAAATCGAGTAACACCCATAAGTCCCTTTTTCCTTACTTGAAAACTTTGGCTACCGGATGGATGGATGGATGGATGGATGGATGGATGGATGGATGGATGGATGGATGGATGGATGGGAGATGCTTTGAACCTTACATCGAGTAACACCCATAAGTCCCTTTTTCCTTGCTTGAAAACTTTGGCTACCGGATGGATGGATGGATGGATGGATGGATGGATGGATGGATGGATGGATGGATGGATGGATGGATGGATGGGAGATGCTTTGAACCTTACATCGAGTAACACCCATAAGTCCCTTTTTCCTTACTTGAAAACTTTGGCTACCGGATGGATGGATGGATGGATGGATGGATGGATGGATGGATGGATGGATGGATGGATGGATGGATGGATGGGAGATGCTTTGAACCTTAAATCGAGTAACACCCATAAGTCCCTTTTTCCTTACTTGAAAAC